>CM048651.1:26083961-26584369 GCA_026413185.1 Pueraria montana var. lobata
ATTTGTGTTAATGCTTGTACTGCACGTTGGTTTTCCCTCTCTCTCTCTCTCCCTATATATATATATATATATATATATATATATATATATTCTCTTGAAAACATCAGATACACCCAGAAACAGTACTCTGCTACATACCCACGTAATATTCTTTGCTGCCTCTTGGGAAAAAAAAAAAAAACACTTCAGCATTCTACTGATTTTTTCTGTTCTTCTATAATATTCTTTTAAATTAAACAGCATTGGTGTTCAAAAGGTTTGGGGATTTTTTCGCTGCACACGATGGATCCAATGGGTTGATGTATCTTGGGAGAGGAGCGTAGAGTAACATTATTTTACCAGTGCAGTGAGAACGTTTTCTCTCTAAGGATAGCACATTTCAACCCAGGTTATTTCATAACTCCTCCTCTAAATATTGTTTTTATCCTTTGTGCTTGTTCATTGTTTTTAGTTTGCATTATTTGTGATTCCTAGTACTACTATAATGGATCTGTATTTATAGTTTCTGTCTAAGCTTTGCTACTGTAGTTCCTGTACTCTCTTTACTGTTCTGCCTATTTCTTTTCTATGAGTATCTAACAATAACCTGGTTAAAAGATAACATGCCTTCTTTCTTTGTTGGCATGGGATGCATATTGGTCATTTTTCTTTTGAATTTTCTGCCTAACATTTTCATGAAGCTTCTTCACCATTTCAACCTTCTTTTTTCCATCAAGGCTAGCTCTTTCATCTACAGTCAATGGTGTTAAATCCATAGGAGTTAGTGGATTAAAACCATAAACTACTTCAAAAGGAGAGTAACTAGTAGATGAATTAATACTCCTATTATATACAAACTCAACAAATGGCAAACATTCTTCCCAATTCTTTAAATTCTTTTGAACAACAACTCCAAGCAATTTAGTTAAACTTCTATGGACTACTTTAGTTTGCCCATCTGTTTGTGGGTGATGAGATGTAAAAAAACAATAATTTAGTACCAAGCTTTCCCCACGAAACCTTCCAAAAATTATCAAGAATTGGGTTGTGTATTTAAATAATTACTTCCACATAAAATACTATCTTTTATTTATATTTCCCTAATTATCAAAATATTGCTTATATGGATACATATATATGATGCACATACACAAGTACATAGGATAGTATAATTAATTCTTTTACTTTAAAATTTTTCCATGATATAAAAGTACAAAACAATATATATTATTTATATAATTATGACAAATTTATAAATTAATTTCTCTTCCACGTGTATTAATTTCTAAAATAATAACTATACATAAAATAACGACCATTTCACATAAAATAATAGCCTTTAAACATAAACTTATAGTGTATTACATATGACTAACTAGATAGTACCCGTGCGATGCACAAGTTTATTGAGGGGGAATGATTTTTTTTATGTATAAAGTATGTTGACAATGTTGTTTTTTTTATCCATAAGAATCGAAGACTATGTTGACAATGTTGTTAATTTGTTATATTACTTTAAAAAAATCTAAAACTAATTCAAATTTCCACAATAAGGAACTTATTCATTAATAAAAATGATAAAATATAATTAGATGTGTTTATTTTATAATACAACTCATTTAAAAAATAAATAAATTATAATACAACTATAAATTTAAATTTCAACTATATATAGACAAATAAAACTATATAACAAAAATAAGATGAAAATAATAAGAAAATTAATTTTAACTAAAAGAAATCACATATTGTTCCATTAAAATATTTTTTATGGAGTTCATTAATTTAACATCCTGGAAAAATATTAGAAACAAAATTAAGCGAATGAATGAAACAATATAAATTTAAAAACAGATATTTAAATTATTACATATAAGCGCAATGTCATATATTATATTCATTTGTATTAAATTTGATATGATATTGTAATTTTATGTTTGGGAGAGACATTTTCTAATATTTTGAAAGACAAATTATAATTAAACTTAAAAATTAAAAATACCAATTTAATATATTTTTTTATAAACAACAATTTAACATTTTATTATAATTTTATTAAAAGTTATTTCAAAAACTGTCTTTTCATGTATTAAATTATGAAATACTTATTTATTTTTTTAAAAGATACATTTGAAAAAAGACAATTGAGAATCACATCTATGTATATAAATATTTCAAAAATATATTAACATAGTTATGAATATTGATATATATTAAAATAATTTTATATATTGACATATCTTATATTATTTTAATTTGTATTAATGTATCGTTTAAAAAGTATTATCCTTATAAATATATTTTACATTTGTATACGACTTAGATATATACATAGTTTTGATAAGAAATATTAATAATAAAATATTTTATATTGTATCTTATAATTATTAGTTTTTTTTAAAAAAAAATATGTTTCCATTGTGATTTTACTTGAGTTTTTATTTATATATTTTCATATGAAGACAACAAAGTAGTAGTGAAGATCACGAATGATTTTGGCTATGAATTTCTTAGTTTCATGTTTTTATGTGAGATCTCTATATACTTTGATTGTCTTTATTTCTTAAAAATAATTTAATTGACCATTAATTTATGGGTTTTATATGTGTGTGCACGCCGATATAAATTAACATTTTTAAATGAAAATTCATTTTTTTCTTTTGAATGATATCATGTAACCTAACTTGGTTATATAAATTAGATTTTTTCTTCTTCTTTCAAATCTTGGTTCATTAATGCTTTTTATGTTGTTAACAATAGTTGAGAAATCTATTTTTGTAATTTATTTGAAATTGAATAAATTAATATCAGTAAAATTTTAAAATTACTTTAATTAAAATATTAAATTATATATTATGCAGGTTATGAAACATTCAAAATATAATTTTAAATTTTTGTTATTTAATTCTGAAAAGAAAATTATAAATATATTAAATGTCTTACAATTATTAAGATTGTGATTGTGCTAATTAATAATTAATTAATTGATTAATGATACTAAAATTAGGAATGAAAAAATGGAGGAAAAATGAAATTAAAATTGATAATTAATTTATTACTTTATATTTTTCATCATTGTTATTTACATGTTTTATATTTTGTGTGTAATTTTAAATATAAATTAATTTGATTTTTAGCATCAATTTGATTACATTTAATACAATATCAAATAGTCACGTTTCAATTTCCTTATTTAATAAGCATGAAAGGTTGTGTGTGTGTGTGTGTGTGTGTGTGTGTGTGTGTGTGTGTGATATTATTTTTAATTTATTAAGCTTTATAATTTAATTGTAATATTTTGGGCATGAATCATTTTAATTCAAATTTGTTCTGATTTAAGTCAAAATTTATTAATAGAATTGATATTTATAAAATATTAAAATTTAAATTAGTGAGAAATATAATTAAAAATAAATTTAGGTTAAAACTAAAAAAAATCCTAAATAATATTTTCAGTAAATACATTATTCATACGACAGATCAACAACAACAAAAAATACATCTAAATTACAATGAAAGAGAGGTATAAAGAAAATAAAATAAAAAAGCAAACATAAACTTGATTAATTTCATTATGATTTATATGTAACATCCACATTTTTAATATTTTAATCTTGTAATTATTTGCGTAATTTCAACATTTTACATATATCACAATTAATTAACTTATTTTATTCATTATTTTGATTGCTTATTAATTTATTACTGTAATTATTTTTGTCGTAATTTAATCAATTGATTATTTTTAATTAAGATAACAAAATTTTCACTAAAATTAAAATGTGAAAAATGTCATTAAAATGTGAAAAATTAAGATAAGAATTTTTTTAAGACACTTGCAAGCAGCAAAATACGTTGAGATTAATAACGTTGGTTAATTGTACAAATAAATAAATACATGTCACCTTTAGCATTCTTCATAAATAAGATATGTGTATGTTATTAAAATTGAATTTTAATTCTTATTATCAAGTTCAATTTTTAGTAAATATAATTCATGGCCATCAAGGGAAAAAAATCTAATGTTTATATGCATTAAGTATATTTTCATTGATATTCGTATATTCTTGCCTTCATACAAATAGAAAAAAATAACTAACCGTCAACTTTATATACATTAATAATATTTACATTGTCACTTGAAAATTTAAATAATAAATTACTGTTCTTACTAAATCTAGTAGTAGCACCAAATTTCTTCTAGTAATGACATTTTTTTGTACTCTTAAAGCATATCACATAACAAAAGAGAACACTCCACTTTTATTCAATTCACACCGTAGAGAATACTCCACTTGCATGCTATTGACACCACGTAGAAAAATAGTGCCTACTGATGAGAACCTTTGGGCCCGTGGCTGCACCATAGTCTCAATGTGTTGCTTATGTGAGCAAGCGGCTGAAACCTCCTCACATCTCTTCCTCCCCTGCCCTTTTGCTAAAAGAATTTGGCTTTGGCTCAGCATTATAACTAATAGTCATATTGATTTGTCTAGTTTTAAAGCAGTTCTTAATGTTTGTTTCAAAAATTGGAGTACCCAATTGCATGATACAGTGTTGGCCTCTGTTCTGAATACCTTCTCCACTATATGGTACTGCAGAAATAAGCTCAGATTTGACAATAAAAGAATCCCTTTTAATCAGGCCACCAGTTTGATTATCGCTTCTACTGCTCTTACTGCAAACACATCATCTGGTTGCATGCACTCAAATATGAGGGAGTTCCAAATTCTTAAGTCTTTTTCTATTGGTTGCCACGCCAGGAAAGCCACTTCCATTACTCAAGTTACATGGTATCCTCCTTTATGTGATTGGATAAAATATAACACTGATGGGGCAGCCCATGGAAGTCCCAGTAGATCATCTTGTGGAGGTATTTTTAGAGATTTCAGAGGTGCTGTTTTAGTTTGTTTTGCTTCAAACCTGGGAGCCAACTATTCTCTCCATGTTGAACTTTATGGCGCCATGCTTGCCATAGAAATAGCACAAAAGGAAAACTGGAAAAATTTGTGGCTGGAATGTGATTCAAATTTGGTGGTCTCAGCTTTTGTTAATACAAATTTGGTTCCTTTGGAAATTCTGAAATTCAGAGAATCACACTTGAAGGGGGGTTGAATAATGTGTTAGTTATAAGCCAAAAAAAAAACTTTTCGCAAAGATGGAGATAAACTAGCTTAAGTTTTGTAACGACCCATCTTCGTTACATATTTGTTATACTAAAACATTTTGTTAAATATTATCATATGAAATTACGTAGAAAATTTTCACATTTAACACATATTATATGTACCTACTTTCCTACATATAATATACATCATCACACCATAAAAGTATTAAGTCTAGCTTTACAAAACTTAAATATATATATATGTACATATAATACCAAAAAGAGTCCTCTTATAAAGGACATTCACAACAATCTAAGTATTTATACATATGTCCTAAGCTGGTCCCCATACTATGTACATATATACTAGAACATATTCAAAAAGAGGGATCTCATCCCATCTTCAAGATCTACATCCGCTTCAGTCATGAGCGGCTTGAGAACCTGCAACATAACCACTATCTGCTCCCGTGCCAACCACACGATCATTGCAGTAAAACAACACAACACAAAAATGCAAGGGTAAGCTTATTTATAAAAAGAAGGATAGGATTTGATCAAAGGAAAATTTAAAATAAATCAACAATAATAATTCAGATAACATCACACAACAATACATGCATCAATCTTATATACAATTTTTCATTATGCAATGTCGTGCTGACTCGACTCCATGGAGATTTCTACAACTTTTGGGCGGTCCCCCTAGGCCCCATCCCCTACCATAGTCTCACTTTTGACCATTCAGGGAGTCCCTTGAGCTACCATGTGGAGGAAGTGTGGATTTAATCGAATATAGACAAGTGTTGGTATTGGCTTACCTCTGTCAGGTTTGCAAAACCTTCCATCTATAGGAATTCGCCCACTTGTCTATTCTATAGGCCCACCGTTGGCCACCACGAAAACCTCCGGCACTAGGTTGAGAGCCTACCTAGCACCCTCAACTTACGTGCCTACCCATATGCAATGTAATGTTACAAGCCAAACAACTTTGATTGCCACAAGTTCCCTCTATGTTACAAATTCACAATTTTTCTCAAATTCTGCTTATGAACCCATCTAGCAATTCAATAGGCTCAAGTAAGGTATTCTCACACTTTGAATAATTACTCACAACACAACACTTAAAAATGTGAATTTCCTAACATAGCTCTAGAACTAAAGTTGTGGCCTATCCAACATCATCATTCAACATTAATAACTCTAATAATTATATCACATTAACAAAATTGACCAAATGAGGTCGATTTCTCTTTGACAGTACTGAATGTGACTTTCCAGTGAACATGGTTCAAAGAAAGTAAGTTTTCTAACACTTCCAAAACTTGTTTTGAGCTGAAATTTTTACAGGATAAAGATAACACATTTCTCTTTCAAAATTGATATCCCATGTCCTCAAATTCGTTCCCAATTGTTCCCAGTAAAATTTCTCTAACAGCCTAAATTTCAGACTCCAAACAGAGCTCCAAACCCTTGCCCTGTTCCTTTTCAAAAATTTAATTTAGGAATTGGACATGATAATTTTTGTAAATTACACAGTTAAAAACCTTGTTTTGTCTAGTTTTTAATAGCACAAAAACGAAAACAAAACATTAAGTGTACAATTAGGAATTTAAGAAAAACCGAGACATGTTCCAGGGGAACTCGAAAAACAGAACAGCCACTTTGTGGGTCACAGATGAACCCCGAGATGAGATTTTCTCTCCAAGGTGTCAAAATGAAAGTTGTTCTATTTTATGTTTATTTTTATTCAAAACAAATTTTGTGAAAAACCAACGGTTAGATCTTCCAAAAATCACAAAATCGTGGGGACTGTCCAGAGCTGGACGAACCAAACAGCCACTGCCACTTTTATTTTTGGGTAAATCTCACATTGAAAACCTTGTCAAACAATTTTAATAAAATTTGGGCATGGTCTCCTTTGTTTTAGGAGCCTTTCCAAGTAATTTAGATAGTCAAAAACAAAAAAAAAACAATCAGTTCATATACACTCACACAGCTACTGCCAGGAAATCAACTACCCATTTTACATCAATTTCAAACTCAATCAAGCAACTCAACATAAACAACAATAGGGGCAGTCATGCTATATGTGGTTGAGCCCCCTAACTCTCAACCACATTTGAACTGAAAATATAATTTCACAAGCAAGCTTCCCTTACCCTAAAATTCTGAGATTTCCTTGAGAGGGAGTTAAAGAGAGACACTTTGTGACTTTTGAGTGATTTTTCCTCAACTTAGGCTTTGGAATCAACTAGGAGAAACCTAAACCAACATCAAAACAAGCTTCAATCAAGATTTCATCTACAAATCAGAATTTGAAGTGAAACCCATTTCATGTCTACTTGGTGGGAGAAGGAAATGAATTTAAGAGACCAAAGGAGAAGAGGAGAGGTGCTTACCAACTAGAAATCAATCAATGGAAGTCTAGAGAAGAAGAAATCAAGTCATCTTTGAAGGAATTTCAAAACCCTAACTCTTGAGAGGAAGAGAGAACTCACGGAGGGAGAAGAAAATGGAAGAAGAAAAATGAAGCTTCCCACGGTTCAATTGGGATTTATGAACAAAAATTACTTTTTGAACCTAATTTCCCCTAATGACACCCCCTTTCTTTTATTTTTTTTTTCTACAACTTACGGAACTTACGTAAAAGTCTCAAAAATCTCATAATAACACTATGACACATAACAAAACATAGAACTTAAGTTAATTATTATATTAATCAACATAATTTAAATTTAATTTGCTCTTGCATTATTAATCAAACACTTAATCATACAATTAGGAAAATCACAACATTACAAGTTTCACAAGGGACTTGTAAAACAAAATATCACAGGTATCATCCAATCGTTAAAATGATAGTTTAGTGAAACTACATTTTCTTGTTAACGTCCAAGCACAAATAAAGATTTTTGCAAATAATATATAAAGAAACTTATGCGTGAAATGTGAAGAAGTAAATCAAGAGAATAGCAAGTAGCTTGAAGGCGATTGAGTAAAAATACTTAGTTTATACTGGTTCACTCAACTTGAGCTACGTCCAGTTCTCCTTCAAAACCTTTGAAGGGTTCCACTAATCAAATTCTGATTACAAACAAGTATTATATACCCTGCCACTCCTGGCTACAAGTATTCTCTAGGCCACTTCTGGCACACCTTTAATCTCCCCCTGAGATTAAAGAACACCCAAGTATTCTTTGTCACTATGCCACTCCTGGCATTCCAAACAGAAATTATTTGATTACAAATTTAGCAAATAACTCTCACAGAGTGGGTGTTACAATGTAAGCAAATACACAAAGAACTTAGCAAAGCTAAGGAGATTTCTCTTTTTGCACTAGTGTAGGTCGTCTAATTGATTTGGCAAAGTTTTAGCTCTTTGAAAACTTTGAATCTTTCGTTGTTTTATTTCGTGAACTTGTTCCTCTATTTACAGGCAGCTTGGTGAAGATATTCGTTGTGGGATCTGTGCCTTTGTCAATAACCGTTCTCGCACAATCATATGACTGTTGCTATGTGTCAGCTTGGGGTGGAGAGATGGAGGAGACAACAGTCCATGCAGCGCCTCCACTACTTGTACGGTTCCTGTAGAGAGAAGCTTTTCTGTCCCCTGTGGTACACTTTTCGAATTTTCAAATGAAATGTCACATTAGAAAAGAAAGGGAATAACATAACATTTCAGAGAATCATCATCAAAAAGCATAAGTGTACTTCCACACAATCATGGACGCATTATATAACTGTTTGATAGAAAAGATGATGTAAGTTATATATATGCGCTGGACACTTCCTCGAATGGACGCAGTGTTTACACACTGGTTTTCACCATATATTGGATGCTTGTTTTATAACAGCGTATTGGATGCTGGATTTTATACTTAGAAAAATAAGTTTCCAGTTACTTACTAGACGCTCTGTACACATAGAGATATAATGTTTGAGCTTAAGAAATACAATACCATTGAGGCATTGGACTTTGTGGTACCTATAATACTCAAACATAGAACATTAGATACTTAAAAATTTAATCTCATTTGTTATCATCAAAATCGAAGTTTGAGGGGTTAGACATCGTCCAAAGTCTTAGTTTCTAACAATCTCCCCCTTTTTGATGATCACAAATAGTACTAAATTTTGATGTGAGCAATTACATAATCATATAAAGGAATATCAGAGCAGGTGAATAATTGATTATGTTATGCCAGTGTGTGTTGACAGGGTGTAAAAATGTGAAATGAAGTACTCCCCCTGAGTTCAGCATTTCTTATGCACTTAAAAAAAATACTAAGAATATATCAGAGATAATAGGTATCAGAGTAAAAAGCATATCAAGATATGGATGTGGAATTTTTATGATAAAAAACACCTTGTATGTATTAAATGAACAGCCAAAAGAGTTTCATAGAGTAGTGTAACTAAAGAAAATACTCTATGACAACAAAATTCTAGTTTCTCCCCCTTTGTCATCAACAAAAATTGGGTTTGAAAGATGGAAAAATGATTTGACCATCATGGTCACCTAGGGCTGTTGAGGTGGATCTTGTGATGGTGGTGGTTGCTCTGGTGGTGCTTGAGGAGGTGGTGCAGGGTGTTCAACTAGTGGTAGCGACGGAGGTATCGGTTGAACAGGATGAACTGAGTGAGCAACAGTGCCAATTAAATTAGCAGTTGTGGATTGAATTTGACTCACCAACATCTGTGAAAGGCTCATGAACTGATTAGTAATAGCATTTTGCATCATTAATCGGTGTTGTGCAGCTTCTGCTTGTTGCTTTTCCTGGAAAGAATGAAGAGCAGCTTCAATTTCCAATTGTTGTTGCCTCAAAGGCTGTTGAACAATCTCGTTTACTCTATCTTCAGAGACTCCTTGAGGTTCAACAAAGCGCAAGGGAACAATACCCCTTGGACTTAAAGACCCTATAGGAATCATTTGTCTTGTTCCAGAGTGTGCTTCAGTGGATGCATCAACTACTAGTATGCTTGTAGCAACTTCAGGAAAAGGCTTGTCAGCAGTGGACTCCATTGGTTGTGATGCTTCAACCTCAGCCATGTTTGCATCCTTGGATGGTTCAGATTGGATGGTTTGCTCCTCATGGCAGGTGATAAAGTGTTCCACGTCCACCTGTACCTCAGTCTCTAAGTCTAAATGAATGAGCATATTAGTCACCTTTGTAGAGGCTTCATCCAATTCTGCTTGTGTAACCTTTGGTTTGGCAACCTGCTCAGCTTGTTCTTTAGCAGCAATCTCAGCTTGTTCATTTTCGATTTACACCAGGCGAGCTTGTTCAGCTTGTTTTGCTCGTTCTTGTTCCAAGCGAATTTGTTCAGCTTTTTCTCTTTCAGCTTGCTCTTGCAATGCTCCTTCTTCTTCAGCTCTTTGGAGTTCATGAAGCATTTGAACTTCTTGTGCAAATTTAGCGCGGTCAAGACTTCTGAGGTCATATACCTTGTTGCTTCTGATGATTGGTAGTGTACTTAAGACATCTAGAAAATCATCATTATCAATCAGAAAGCAAGCAAAGGTATCAAAGAAATGATACATCTTGACTAGACGCAGGACTTCAAGTCCTTCTGGTGGATGAATGAGATCTTCCTTGGAGCATCCAGAAGTTGAAGCCTTTTGAGTATCGTCCCATAGGATTTGCTGCCAGAATGTTTTGGCTTCATACATATTAAGTGGTCTTGCGAGTTTGCCAGTCTTGTCAAATAAATGTTTCCATTTCTGAGATGAAAACTTTAGTTCAATCTTTTCTTTTCTAGACGACATCTCAGTACCATAGTACTTAAAACCTTTCTTTTTCCCAACATCAAAAAGAGGCAGTCTGGGACATACCTTATCAAGAACAAACTTGATATCAGTAGAGCGATTGATGTGGAGTTGAGGAGGATAGGTTAGTGCTTGATCTTGCAAATACATTTGTTGGAGCAGTTTGCCAAGATTATCATAATCATTTGGTTGGAAATTCAGCACTGGAGTTCCTGGTGAAAGTGGGAGGAACTTGGTGATAGGGGTCCAGAGCTGAATATCCTTTACCCATCTCACCTTTGGAACTTATGGGGACTTGGAAGGGTCCAAACTTTCTTTATAAGCCAATTGCAATTCAGCAACCATTTCCTTGTCTATGTTGGAAATGGTTGGCTTTCTTGGAGCAGGTTTCTTCTTTTGTTGTGGTTTGCCAGATTTATCAAGTAGTGGCCTAGCATACCTATAAGCTATTTCTACCTCTGGTTCAGGAGGTTCTTCAGCTACTGGACGCACCCTTTGCTGAGTACCAGTTGGACATGTATGAGGGCGCTCCATCCTAACCAAGTTTGGGTAAGATTCTCTCGCCCAAGTTGGTGCATGATTGCAGATGATAGTCCCTTCCAGTAATGATGCAAATTCAGCAGATTGAGGATGAACATAGTCATACCTCGTTCATTCAGGTGCATATACTGGAGTCAGACTCCTCTCTAGTGGTTCCTGTCGAGATCTCAAAATAAAATCTCTTTTCTTACAGTAGTTCTGTTCATTCCTTGTAAGGAATGCAACAGGGAACCTTGTCTTTTCTTCTTCTTTTGTCTTCCCCTTTGGTGGGATTGTCCATTGAGGCCATGCATCTCTCCAAGTATCCCTTGGACACATAAATTTTGATAAATCTAATTGGAGAGATGGACGTTGTGCTTATGTGAGTGTTGAAGCAACTGTTAGAGCAGGTTATGGAGCACTTGTAGATTTATTCTCAGTGTCTTGAGAGGTGGGGGCTTGAATTGGAAGTTTCCTTGGCCTGGCTGCCTAAGTTTTTACTCTTCACTACTACAAAAAAGACTTTTTAGATCGGTTAAAGATGACTTTTTAGATCGGTTGTACGGCCGATGTCTATGCAAGTGATATAGAAAGTCATACTTTTTAAATCGCACAAGAACCGATCTGAAAAGTTACTTTTTAGATTGGTTATTTTTGTGACCGATGTAAAAAGTTATCTTTTTAGATCGGTTGTCTTTTATAACCAGTCTAAAAAGTGTAGTTTTTAGATCAGTTATTACTTATAACCGATCTAAAAAGTATAGTTTTAGATCGGTTGTAATCATAACCGATCTAAAAAGTTTTTTTTTTAAAAAAAATGTACAATGCTTTTTGTTTATTTTCATCCCTATAATACACACAACA
The DNA here is from genome assembly GCA_026413185.1 of Pueraria montana var. lobata. Lineage (NCBI taxonomy): Eukaryota > Viridiplantae > Streptophyta > Magnoliopsida > Fabales > Fabaceae > Pueraria > Pueraria montana. Next base: position 26,096,201 of record CM048651.1, read on the forward strand.
CACATTTAACATTAAAACTATATACAAAGTTGATTATTGTTATGAAGCATAATTCCTATTAAAATTTATACAAGAAGCCACACTAAACTATTAAAAAATGAAATAGGATCAACTAATATACAGTTAGACATGACCAAAAAAAAAGAATATAGAAACCAGTTAGTCATTACATGATCACGGAATAAATAATATATGTAAAGAGCCATAAGTGTTATTGACACATTGCTATAAGGAGGCAAAAAAACATAAAAAAAAATGATGCCAACCTTTAACCCGGAAAGGAATATGGCAATTCCAAAAATAATATGATAAGGAACAACAGCTCATTAAAAAGTAGCTTGAAATGAAAAAAGAAAAAGAGATATACTCAATCACATAAACAAGAGTGAAAATAATCCAGGTACAATCAAGTTTGCGTGAACTCACGTATAATGTATTTAATTGAACACAAAGTGTTGGAGTTGTAAGGACTCTAATTTGGCTAGGCCTTGTCTCATCAGGCTCAGGCACACGAGCATCAAATAGTTCCTTCTTTACAAAAACCTTAATTCCAGCTTCCTTTTTGTATCGTGTGAGAATAGGCACATGTGGTATTAGTTCCTCCTTGCTTGCTGTGTAAATAAAGGGACACCTTAAGATTCACAAGAATATAGTGTCTATAAAATATGCATAATCTTAACAGAGGATGAAAAATTGATATATAAAAAAATCTTTTGAGAAAACATTAGAACATATGTTGAAAGAAATGTGAGAATTACAACATCTACTAATGAAGATATAGTTAAGAAATTGGTAATAGTAAGAATGTAGGCAATACATAAGCACAAGGTAAAATATTGAAACTCAACCACCAAGTTTTAAGATGCATCAAACAAAAATTTCACCACATCAGCCTCATATAGTTATCATGCTAATAAGATACTACATCATCAGATGAATGCGATTAGAACTTCAAAATTTTGATAAGACAACATAACAATTTAAAGTTAGTTAAATTATTTATAACTAAGACTAAATTGAGAACGTCCGAATTTGATATTCTGGGGTCTTGGATACTCTTATACTGTTGTACAATTGGACAGTTAATTTTCGCGAAAAGGATGCAGAGCAAATTCTTAAAGATATCATTATACAACATGAGTTGAGCCAGATCCATCTGATGCAAATAATTTTCTGAATTTAATGGAGAACAGATCCCCAATCCATCATTAAATTATGTACTATGAAAATTGTCAGCAAACCAAAAATATGAAGTATCTACTAATCCAAGTCATTAACAACATTATTTGCATACACTTGAAGAGCATTGTCAATAATAATAATAATAATAATAATAATAATAATAATAATAATAATAATAATAATAATAATAATAATAATAATAATAATAATAATAATAAGTAAGAAGCTCTACTACAAAATCTGTAACCAAAAGAAAACACTATTTTATATGCTACATTTTCTCCTCAGCACATTGTACAGACAACCAATTATCACTGCACTGAAGTGACAATTAACCTCGAATCCTAGTTGGGAAAATTCCAAATACTTCCACACAAGCATTAAGAACACAAAATGGGTCTAAACTTGATCTCTTGTACTTTTACAGGTGGAAAATATGAAAGTGAAAAACTGAAACTATGTCACATGTTTCTATAATTTTAGATGTCATTTGAAGAAGGAAGCATCCATTTGTAATGAATTTAACTAAGTTTCCTACAATGCAGAATCAAGGTTCCAAATGATGTAAAAGAAACTAAAAAACAATATCCCTTTGCCATGGAGGAGCAGTTCTTGATTACTTGAACTTTTTCCATTGTTAACTTGACTAGATTTTCTACCTTTTTTTCTTTTTTCTTTTTTTTTTTTTAGGTATAGGAAATTACAATTTTTTTTCTTCTTATTACGTGTAATACCAAAAAGATAAGTGATGCAGAAATGGCAAAAATACATGATCCACACACATACTACTCATCTCAAGCAGTTAATCTAAAGGAAAATGAAAAGTTTAAGCATGCATAATTATTCATTAGGGAGAGATCTAGAAAGAGAATTAATACCAGGAAAGGAGAAATGGCTGGTCCAAGCTGTTGAAGACATTGATGATGAGGTTGTCGTTGGTAACATAATGAATGTCTGGACCTGGGAATTGATCGTTGATAAGTATTCCCTGTGTGAGCAAGGTAAGGTGAACCAATCAGATCGATGAAACTTAAACAAGAGAAAAAATGAAGAGAAATAAAGACCTGTTGGCGAACACCAAGTGGATAAATGTCTCCGTATGTAACATTCCAGGTGAAGAACCAGCAAGGATCTTCAGCGACAGCGATGGCAAAGAGAGATAAACACACCACAGCTACAGCCGCTATGTTGAGCGTCATTTTCCCTAGCTAGCTCTCACTTTATCAAAAGCACTCTCTGGCCTCTGCCTCTGACTGATGGATGAATGAAATGTAGTGATTAGTGAAGGGAGAGAGAAAGAGAGAAACTTATTAAAAAGGAAGAGAAAGAGGTTACAAATGAAATGGAAATGGAAATGGACAAATGGATACAAATTCGCATTTAAATTTAAGTGTGGTGCGGGACAGAGAGAGGAGAAGCCGTAATGGGTAAAATCATTTTGTTTGAGTTGTGTTGTGTTGGAAAATAATTGAAGCATGTTTGAGTTGGGACTGCCTTGCCCTCATTCTATTTGTTGAAATGTTTACCTCTCAATTGAAGCTGAGATGTCGGTGAGGGCGTCGAAGCGCTGCGAGAACCGTGCTGGCGCGACTGCGTAGGGATTACACGAAGCAAGCGAAGGAGGTTCAGACAGAACGCAAGGACGAAGATCGCAAGGAAGCTCTCAGAGTCGCCGTCACGGAGGATTTCGGCATCGTAAGAGCAGCGTGCGGCATCGCAAGAGCAACTTGCGACATCGCAAGAGCAACGTGCAGCATGACGGTATCTCAAGAGCATCGTGTAGCGTCATGGACTCACAGCATCGCAAGAACAGTATTACTCAAGGGTTCCACTCTCCGCGATAAAGAAAAGAGGAACTTTTGTTTTGGGAATTTGGAGGGAGGAAAAGTTTTTAGATCACTTGCATTTTTAACTGATCAAAAAAAACTTTTTAAATCAGTTATGAAATCAACTGATTTAAAAATTAATCTTTTAAATCGGTTCAATTTGCAATCGATTTAAAAATCTTTTCTTAGATTGGTTTTCTTACAACCGATCTAAAAACAATCCTTTTAATTACAAAAATGCCACCGCGTCTTTTTTTAAATCAGTTTCCTTATAACTGATCTAAAAAGCTGATCTAAAATGCATTTTTTGCACTAGTGCTTCTTGGTACTTTACTAGGAAAAATAGTAGTACCAGTTTTGAATGTAGCAGATACCTTGCAGACTCCATTTCTTCAGCTTTCCTTGTAATTTGGCCAATGGGCATTTGATCCTCATCATCAGAGTCATCTAGCATTTTCAGCTTGCGAACTCTGTGCTTTTCATGTGCAGGAGCAGTCTTTGGATGTTGCTCATCCTGTGCAGGCTTGGACGGAGCAATCCTTGGATGCTTCTCAGCAGGTGGATTGGACGGTGCAGAAGCAGTATGTCTTTTCTTGGTTCTTTCTTTTTTTGCATCTTTTTCATGATGTTGGGACATATGTCTTGTTACTTTTCTGCTTTCATGTTCTTGCATCAATCGTTTGATCTTTTTCCCAAGACCAAGAAGATCAATGTGTTCTTCTTCATCATTTTGAATGAGTTTTCTTTGCTCATGACATTTCTTATTTATGTTTTCCTCGTCCAAATCCCTTAGGACCTTTGCAGTAAGCTTTATCTTCATCGGCTTGATGTTTGATTCACCGAATTTCTGCTGTGTTGCAACCATTCCTCTTTTTCTCACAATATGCTCATGATCAACTTCATTCAGTTCATCAAAAAAGCATTGGTATACTTTTTGATCCCAGAGGATCTTATTTAGCAGTACGACGTAGAAGATGTCGTCATTTCCATCAATAGTCGTCATCATTCGCAAAATATTGATGTAAATGGTGTGAGGTAGGTTGAATGGGATACCTTCCATTAGATGAAATATCACAAACTTGTGTAAGTCCGTGACTGAGTCCTTTGACCCTGCTTTGTGCAAAATGCTCTTGTTACACACTTGTTGCCATATCTTTGCTTCCTTATATAGGTTCTTGTACTCAATCTTGGATGAGTCTGTAGACTTGTTCTTGCAAAACACCTTCCCAACATTGTTTTCATACTTCTTGGCCCACTCTGGACTGTAATGATTTTGTTCCCTGACACAGCCAGTGACTTTGGCAAATGATTCAGTTGATAGAGTCATTTCTCATTCAAGTACAGTGGCCACTAGTTCCCTTGAAGTGTGGAACCTTGTATTTCTCCAGAACATCCTGATCAGCTCTGGAAATATCTTCTGGTTGTCATTGAAGTATCCTCTGATCCCACATTTTAGGAGACTTTCTTCAATGTTGAGACCTAACTTTTCAAGTTGTTCAATGTCGAAGAAGTGCTCAACGTGGACAGTAGTAGCACTTTGAGACACAATAGTGGTTTCAGGGTAGGTAAGAACATCAAGTTCGGAGGCACTTGAGTTAGCAGAGTTTGTCATGATGATAAAGATTGGATTTTTAGGTTTTGCAGAGAGTGTTTAGGTTTTCTGAGGAAGAGAGAGTGAATGCTTAAGGTAGAAGATAATTTGAGAGTAGAGAAATTGGTAAAGTATTTTTCTGAGTGGATTTGACAGCTTAAGTATGGGCTCTGTTTGGAGAATACAAAATGATTTTGGGCTTTTATGAATATTTGAAATGGAGGTTATGCCACAAAACCCACCATGATGAGGCGTGCTAAGGTTATGGGTAACTGTGTACGGTTACCAACAGTTTAGTGACTCAACATAGAGCATTTACTCACACTTACTCAAAACAAAACCATTTTGGCCATTAAAAAAGTTAAATGAAAAACCGTAACAGAAAAACATCGTCCAGTCATTGGACTTAAGTGTAACATATGCAATGCACATGCATGACTTAGTGACATTTGGACGACATGTCCATTAGACGTTACATGTAGATGTTAATCATTCCTTTACAAGGTCCATACAAAGTCTATTCCTTAGAAGGACTAGCTTGTCTTTAGTAAGGGGTTTTGTAAATATATCAGCCAGCTGATTGTCTGTGGTTACAAAATGCAATTCCATAGTACCCTTTTGAACATGATCTCTTATAAAGTGATGGTTAATCTCTATATGTTTTTCCCTTGAATGCAATATAGGATATTTAGAAAGATCAATTGCAGCTTTGCTATCACAGAAGATAGGAATGTTACTCTCATATATGTTGTAGTCCTCAAGTTGATGCTTGATCCATAATATTTGAAAGCAGCACTTTGCAGCTGAAATATACTCTGCTTTAGCAGTGGATAGTGCAATGGTTCCTTGCTTCTTGCATATCCAGGAGACTAAGTTTCTACCAATGAAGTGACATCCTCCACTAGTGCTTTTCTTTCAATTCTGTCTCCAGCATAGTCAACATCACAGTATCCTACTAATCTAAAATCTTTCTGCCTTTTGAAATATAGACCAAGATTAGTTGTTCCAACAAGGTATCAAAAAATTCTTTTAACAACAGTTAAGTGAACTTCCCTTGGGTCATCTCCCATCATGCTCATCTCAAACTCTATCTGCATTATCTTAGCAAATTCCTCATAAAGAGATTCATTAGTAGCACCAAATATGATATCATCAACATATATTTGTGCAATAATAAAATCCGAAGAATGATCTTTGCGAAACAGAGTAGTGTCTACTTTTCCTCTGGAAAAACCATTTTCTGAAAGGAATGAACTGAGTTTGTCATACCAAGCTCTTGGTGCTTGTTTCAGTTCATATAAAGTTTTGTTAAGTTTGAAAACATGATTAGGAAAGGCATCATTCTCAAACCCTGGGGGTTGTTCCACATAGACTTCTTCTTTTATTAATCCATTGAGGAATGCACTTTTTACGTCCATTTGATATAGCTTTATATTGCTATGAGCTGTAAATGACAGTAAAATACGAATTGCCTCTAGACATGCAACAGGTGCATAAGTTTCAGTATAATCTATACCTTCTTGTTGTGAGTAACCTTTGGCTACCAGCCTGGCTTTGTTTCTCACAACTTTACCTGTTTCGTCCAACTTGTTTCTGAACACCCACTTAGCTCCTACAGCTTCTTTGTCATCAGGGAGTTCTACAAGCTTCCAAACATCGTTCTTTTGAAACTGGTCAAGTTCTTCTTGCATTACTTTGACCCAGCTTTCATCTTCCAGTGCATCGTCCACAGTCTTAGGTTCTATCTATGATATGAATGCTCTGTGACCTTGCTGTTGAAGTGAAGATCTGGTTCTGACTCTATCCTTTGGATCACCAATGATTTGATCTTCTAGATGATGCTTCTTCATTTGCCAGTTGCGTCCAGTTGGTTCCCTTTATTCTTCTACTGGACTATCCAGGGGAGCATTGGACTCTTCAACTGTGACATCACTATTGGACGTGTCTGATGATTTCTTTGCATCGTCCAGCCTGAGTTCTACAAATGATTCATCTAGCTCTGATAATTTCTTATCAAACTTAGTGTCATTGAACTTCACATGGATAGCTTCTTCAACAACTAAGGTTCTAGAATTATGAACTCTATATGCCTTTGAAGTTTCTGAGTACCTAAGCAATATTCCTTCATCACACTTAGAGTCAAACTTTCCCAAGTTATCCTTAGTGTTTAGAATGAAACATTGACATTCGAATGGATGGAAGTAAGATATGTTGGGTCTTCTCCCTTTCCATAATTCATATGGAGTCTTCTTCATGATAGGCCTAATATAAATTCTGCTCAGCAAATAATAGGCAGTATTCACTGCTTCAGCCCAAAAGTGTTTAGGGGTTGAATTATCATTCAACATGGTTCTAGCCATCTCCCGGAGTGACCTGTTCTTCCTCTCAGCAACACCATTTTGTTGTGGTGTTCTGGGTGTTAAGAAGTTGTGAAGGATACCATTTTCCTCACAAAACTGTTGAAAACTTTCGTTTTTGAATTCTCCCCCATGATCACTTCGGATTGAAGTAATGCATACTTTTTCATTTTGAATTCTTTTGCAGAAGTTATAGAAGACCTTAAAAGACTCATCTTTGTGAGATAGGAACATGACCCATGTCCATCTTGTATAGTCGTCCACTACAACCAATCCGTATCTCTTACCACTTACTGAGGTTGTTCTTGTGGGTCCAAACAGGTCAATGTGTAACAGCTCAAGAGGTCTAGAAGTGGAAACAATGTTTTTACTTTGAAAAGAACTTTTCACTTGTTTCCCTCTCTGACAGGCTTAACAAAGAAAATCATCTTTATATGACATACTTGGTAATCCTCTCACGAGGTTGTGCCTGTTAAGCTTTGAGATTAATCTCAAGTTGGCATGCCCAAGTCTTTTATGCCATAGCCAATGATTTTCTTTAACTAAAACTAAGCATGATACATTTTGACTTGATAGTTCCCCAAGTTTAATCTTATACAGATTACCTTGCCTCTTTGCAGTAAAGAGAAGGGATCCATCAGAATTCTTGACTATACATTCGCCTTTGTTAAAGGCAACATCATATCCACTATCACATAATTGACTTATGCTTAGTAGATTGTGCTTGAGACCTTTAACATAGAGAACATTATCAATAGAGGGATAGGGTGGCATACCAATCTTACCCACGCCAGCTATCATCCCTTTCTAATTCCCTTCGAAAGTGACTGTCCCACCAGTCTTAGGTTGGAGGCTTTGGAACATACACCTTTCTCCTGTCACGTGGAGCGAGCACCCACTGTCTAGGTTCCATGACTGGAGTTTATTTCCTGTTGTTAAGCATGTCTGCAACAGGAATAATTTTATCCTTAGGTACCCAGATCGACTTAGGTCCTTTCTTATTAGTTTGAAGGGCACTAGACGCTCCCTTCTTAGGCAGGTGTCTGCTTTTGGACGTTATATGTCCAGGTTTCCCACAGAAGTAACACACTGTTAGATAAAATGGCTTAAAATACAGTAAATCCAAGAAGGGGTGAATTGGATTCTTTCAACTTTTCTTTAAAAATTTCAATTTACTTTGTGAAAACTTTAGCAACTTTCAAATTCTTTTTGAATTCTTTTAGAAGTTGAGAGTGTATGTTTAACTTATGTTAACCATCTCTTATTTCCAACACTAGTTTTAACCAAAAAGATCAAGATCAAATATTAGCAAGTAAGATCAAGATATTTAAGAGATAAGGAAAGAAGGAGAAGGTGACACAAGAATTTATACTAGTTCGATTTCAACCTGAAATCTACATCCAGTGTTATCCAAAGCAAACCTAGCTTGGACCTTTTGCACTATTAGAATTTGTACACACAAACTCATAAGCACATGCAGCACATATATCAAGAAACACTACAATGTAGAAAACCTATCTACATGCAATGCAGCTAGGGAAACCTACCCTATATTTCAATTAACAGCAAAAGTAAAAGGAAAGAAATCACCTAAAATGTGAAGATATGAAAAGTTGAAGTTCTTCCTTATTTGCCTTCTTATTCCCTTCATGTAGCTTCAAAGAGATTCATTGTTTTCTTGAGAATTTAGAAAAGATTTGATTCAATGAATCTTTATGAAGATGACACACTTTGAGAGTTCTCTCAGATGAAAAATATGAAGTAAAATGAGAGAGAATTGTGTCACTTGCGATTTCCATTCTAAAAGTTAGTTATATAGATATCAAAACAGAGATAATCGATTATTACTTAAGATAATCGATTATTTTGTTCTTACCAAAATCTGGAAACACTGAAGATCAAAATAGTCGATTATATCCTGAGATAATCGATTAACTGCGAAAGGTTCATTTTTCTTTCAGAGCTAGATAATCGATTATTTTAAGTGGATAATCGATTATCTGTGAATGAGTAACAAATTTAAAAAAATAATAGAGCCTCGAGATAATCGATAAATTTGTTCATGTAATCGATTATTTTGTTCTTAGATTGAAATCTTAGAATTTTTTAAAAGGTTTTCGCCCAGATTCAATCCCTAAACAAAATGTACAGAAATACAATAATCAATTGATGCAGTCATGAGGGAATAGAAGCATAACTAGCCTAGATGCATGATGCACACACACATTCACACAAATTAAAGCTATAACAAGCAACTTACTAGGACTAGTATTCTTAAAGTTTATAAGGAGCAAATCTAAACTATTACAATTTCATCATCATCAAAACAAAATAGAGATGAATACAAGGCTAAGGGGTCTTCATAGATTTACACGCACATCTACATCCTCATCATGAATATATTTCTTTCCCTTATATCCATGCCCTGACCTGTCATTTGGTCTCTTACAACCTTCATACTTTAAAAGCATTTTAAGGTTGTCAGATCCTTTGACAAAGTTTGACAGATCCTTCTTTAGGCTGTCAATCTCTTCATGAAGTTTTACAACATCATGCGGTTGGCCTCTTAGAGAAGTATCTGCTTCAACTTTCAGAAGCTTCTCAACTAGCCTTTTGTTTTCTGCTTTGAGAGTTCAAATTTCTATGGAAAGCTTCATCTCTTTAGTCCTTGATTCCTCATAGGACTTATAAGCATGATTGCAATCATTCCACAGGGTTCGTCTGTCTACATTTAAGGCTTCATGTTCTTTTGAGAGCTCTGTAAACTTTTTCTGCAAATCTTCCTTTTCACTTTCAAGTTGTTTAAAATTGTTTTCTAAAACTTCTTTTTCTTTTGAAAGTGATTTGGATGATTTCTTCAAAGTTTTGTAGGCCTTTGACAAAATAGAAGAGTTCGAAAGTAAATCATGATAAGCTTCTTGCAGTGAATTTAAATCGTTAAAGGCTACCTCATCTTCCTCTTCTGGTTCGAAAGAATTTGATGTAGTGTCTACCATCAAACATATGTTTGGTTCTTCCTCCTCTTCGTCGTCCAATGATGAGTCATCGTCCAGGTCCTCCCATATGGACATCAGAACCTTCTTGCCCTTCTTTTTGTTGAAGACTTTCTTCTTTTTTTCCTTACTCTTCTCAAGGTCTGGGCATTTTGATTTGAAATGTTTGGGCTTCTTGCATTTGTAGCACACGATTGGACTCTTCTCCTTCTTCTCCTTAAGTCCTTTCTTGTTCAGGTTTCTCCATCTGGATCCACCTTTCTTCTTCCACATAGAATGGATTCTCTTGGATATGAAGGATAGCTCATCACCCTCATCGGAGTCATCATCTTCGGATTGCTCGTCTGATGATACTTCAGCTTGCATGGCTTTGGACGATGGTGTTTTCTTTGGCTTCTGGACGCTGAGTGCCAGAGACTTGCTTTTCTTTGCATCACCATCTTGTTGTAGCTCCTTCTCATGCACTTTAAGGATTCCCACAAGCTCTTCTAAGGACATATCATCCAGTCCTTTGGTTGCTTTTAAAGCTGTAACCTGTGGTCTCCGTTGCCTAGGCAAACTCCTCAGAATTTTGTCAATATGTTCATAGTTATTGTAATCTTTACCATGTGCTCTAAGTTCATTTAGTATGGTTTGAAACCGTCCAAACATACTTTGTATGTCCTCGTTTCCCTCCATACTAAATAATTCATATTGACGAGTAAGAAGTTTGAGCTTGTTATGTTTTACCTGGGTGGAACCCTCATATGTTAATGCAAGAGTGTCCCACATTTGTTTTGCACTTTTGAAACTGTGCACTTTGTTGTATTCTTGTTTAGACAGTGCACACATGATGATGTTTCTTGCTCTGGAATTGAGATGAAATCTTTGTTTTTGCTCCTCCGTCCATCTAGCCTTTGGGATCTCGTTGAGATTCTCATCGAGTGGAATGTAGTCGCCCATCTCCACAACGTCCCACATATCAATATGACAGAATTCAAAGAATGCTATCATTCTTTGCTTCCAATAATCATATTTGACACCCTTGAAGAGTGGTGGTCTGTTCACAGCTTGTCCTTCATTTTCCATCTTTCTTAGGATTTGGTTTCCTCTGTATTGCTAAGTACTCAACCCAAGAGGCCGAGTTCTGATACCAACTGAAATATAGAGAATCACACTAGAAGGGGGTTGAATAGTGTGTTAGTTATAAGCCCAAAAAAAAACTTTTTGCAAAGATGGAGATAAACTAGCTTAAGTTTCACAAGGGACTTGTAAAATAAAAGATCACAGGTATCATCCAATCATTAAAATGATAGTTTAGTGAAACTACTTTTGCTTGTTGACATCCAGGCACAAATAAAGGTTTTCGCAAATAATATATAAAGAAACTTGTGTGCGAAATGTGAAGAAGTAACTCAAGAGAATAGCAAGTAAGCTTGAAGGCGATAGAGTAAAAATACTTAGTTTATACTGGTTCACTCAACTTGAGCTACGTCCAGTTCTCTTTCAAAACTTTTGAAGGGTTCCACTAATCAAATTCTAATTACAAACAAGTATTATATACCCTGCCACTCCTGGCTACAAGTATTCTCTAGGCCACTTCTGGCACACCTTTAATCTCCCCCTGAGATTAAAGAACACTCAAGTATTCTTTGTCACTATGCCACTCCTGGCATTCCAAACAGAAACTGTTTGAATACAAATTTAGCAAATAACTCTCACAGAGAGGATGTTACAATGTAAGCAAATACACAAAGAACTTAGCAAAGCTAAGGAGATTTCTCTTTTTGCACAAGTGTGGGTCGTCTAATTGATTTGGCAGAGTTTTAGCTCTTTGAAAACTTTGAATCTTTCGTTGTTTTATTTCGAGAGCTTGTTCCTCTATTTATAGGCAGCTTGGTGAAGACATCCGTTGTTGTGCCTTTGTCAATAACCGTTCTCTCACAATCATATGACCGTTGCTATATGTTAGCTTGGGGTAGAGAGATGGAGGAGACAACAATACATGCAGAGCCTCCACTACTTGTACGATTCCTGTAGAGAGAAGCTTTTCTGTCCCCTGTGGTACACTTTTCAAATTTTCAAATCAAATGTCACATTAGAAAAGAGAGGGAATAACAGAACATTTCAGAGAATCATCATCAAAAAGCATAAGTGTACTTCCACATAATCATGGACGCATTATATAACTGTTTGATAGAAAAGATTATGTAAGTTATATATAGGCATTGGACGCTTCCTCGAATGGATGCAGTGTTTACACACTGGTTTTCACCATATATTGGACGCTTGTTTTATAACAGCGTATTGGATGCTGGATTTTATACTTAGAAAAACAAGTTTCCAGTTACTTACTGGACGCTCTGTACACATAGAGATATAATGTTTAAGCTTAAGAAATACAATACCATTGAGGCATTGGACTGTGTGGTACCTATAATACTCAAACATAGAACATTAGATACTAAAAAATTTAATCTCATTTGTTATCATCAAAACCGAAGTTTGAGGGGTTGGACATTGTCCAAAGTCTTAGTTTCTAACAAATTCACAACAGGTGGAAGAACTTCATCTCTCTTACACAACATATGAAGTTTGTTAGATCCTAAGACTTTGGACGATGTCCAACCCTTCAAACTTTGGTTTTGATGATAACAAATAAGATTAAATTGTGTAGTATCTAATGGATTACATTTGAGTATTACAGAAAACACAGCGTCCAGTACCTTATGGTATTGTATACTTTTTACTCTTATGTATTTATTCAAGTTGATATTAGCATCCAAGCATTGATTTGGAACTTGTTTTTATATGAGCAAACCAGCGTCCAATACGCTGCTAACTAACAAGCGTCCAAATGCTTTATGAAAACCAGTGTACAAACACTATGTCCTTTTACAGCATCCAAGTGAGCTAAATAACTTACACAATGTTTTCTATCTAAAGTTATATAGCGTCCACTATGTCAGAGAGTACACTTGATCTTTTCGAGGATGATTTCACATGAAAAGTTATATTCCTTTATTCCCTCTCTTTCCATATTGACATATCATTTGAAAAATCGAAAAGTGTACCATAGGGACAGAAAAGCACACTCCAGAAAAGGAAGAATCGTTTGGTACAAGTAGTGGAGGCTCGCTCAGGCAAGGACAGTACTGTTGTCCCTTTCTCTCTCCACCCCAAGCTAACACATGGTAATGGTCACAAGTTTGTGAGAGAACATATTTCTACCAAGGCTCAAATCCCACAACGGATACTTTTGATCTAAAGCCTATAAATAGAGGACCAAGCACTCTGAAGAAATAGCTAAGAGTTTGAACGAAGTGAAATTTTTCTAAGTACTAAAACGCTGCCAAAATCATTGGACGATCCACACTTGAGCTGAAAGAGTTTATTTCTTAGCTTTGCTAAGTTATTCTATGTAATCTGCTTCATATTGTAATATCCTCTCTGTGAGAGTTGTTTTGATACTCTGCAATCAAATTGTTGTTTGGAAAGCTAGGAGTGGCTTAGTGACAAAGAATACTTGGGTGTTTTTTAATCTCAGGGGGATATTAAAGCTGTGTCAGAATATGGCCTAAAGAATACTTGTAAGCCAAAAGTGGCAGGGTAGAGAATACTTGTTTGTAATCTAAGTTTTCATTAGTGGAACCCTTCAAAAGGTTTTTGAAGGAGAACTGGACGTAGCTCAGTTTGAGTGAACTAGTATAAACCAAGTGTTTTTACTCTATTGCTTTTAGCTTATCTTAATATCTCTTGTGTTTGCTTACTGCACATTTTCACACAAGTTTCCTTTCATATTAATCTGTTTGTGAAAATCCTTTTAAAATTAGTGGACGATCTGGTAAAACTCAGTTTCATCATAACTGTGTTTTCAAAGTTCTGGACGATCTCTGCAACTCTGATTTTGCAAGTTCTGTGTAAAATCTAAGTTAAGAAATCTCCATATTAGTGAAAAGTTTTCAAAGTTTATTTAACACACTATTCAACCCCCTTCCAGTGTGTTTACATTTCAAAGTTCACAGTTTCACATATTTTTAGGGAAGGCAACACTTATGCAGATAAAATCGCCTCCCTTGGCCTTTTTGTACATGATTTTTGCTAGTGGGACAGTAGCCCTCCCATCATTTTTTATGATGTTTTTAGGAACAGAAATAGCCTCCCTAGCTATAGATTCAAGTGACTGTAGTTCTATCTTTTTTCATGGGTTTCGGTATATGTCCCCCCATTTCTCTTTGTTATCTTTTATCTTTTTAATCTATATATCAGGGTAGTGTTGCTTTGGGTGAAAAAAACGTAGAAAAAGAGTGAAAAATCCAAAACTTCGCACCCAGAGTGAAATAATGAAACAAAAAAAAAATAAAACAATATATAATTAAATTAAATAAGATAGAGTATTAAAACCTATCGATTGACTTCTTATTGCAATGTATCATCATTTCTCCATGTTCCTGAAAATATATAAAATAACCAATGTTATTTCAATGTTAAAAAGAAGAAAAAGATAAAACCATTCCTAAGTTTTTACATCAATACTGTAAAGTAGTCATCATCCATGTTCTATAATGAAAAATACCAATTACTCCTATATTTATATTTTTTAAATTACAAATTATACAATTAATTACGTTATGAAATCAACATAAATCTTGTGAAATTTCTTAATTTGAATTCGATTTCTTAATTTTGTAATTGAATTCGGTTATTTTTACCCAAAATTGAATTCAAATTTATATTGGTTCTATCAATTAATTTGAATCATATCATAAAAAATATATATATTTCTTGAGACTATTGTAACACCCCGAAAAACGTACAACTTTTATTTTAATTGGTTTGAGTGTGCAATATATAGTATACTGTCATGTGTGTGCATGGAATGTTATTAAGACACTAAACCTTCATTAATTAAATGAAAATAATTAACAAAATCAAGTTTTAATCATGATTTGACCAAAAGTCAACTCAGGTCAAAGCTGGTCAAAGCTAGTCAAAAGAAGGAATATTCTCATTAATGGCATTTTCGTAATTATGAGATTTTAAGCTCAAAAATTTATTTTGGACTTAGATAAAATTCTAATAATTATAATTAAGCATGGAAATGACCAAAGTTCAGCAAAAATAATTCAATTGAATTAATTATTAATTTTAGCAATTTATTTAGTATTTTGGACCTAGAAAATTCATTTTAAGTCCAAATTGAGTGATTCCAAAGGCATTGGCTTTAGAAAATTAAATGCTATATTTTAAAAACATATTAGAGCTAAAAAATTAAAACCTAGGACAGCTAGACACCCTAAGCATGATTAGACTTTAAAAATATTTTCTTTTTAAAATTGTGGAGCCCTTTTTAGGGTTGGGGCCCCTCTATAAAAGCTATGTGAGAGCACCCCCCCCCCCCCCCCCCCCCCCACACCAAAACCGCCGATCCTAATAAAGAGGAAGAGAGAGAGTTGTTTTTCTCTTTTTGCTTGGAGGTGAGTGTGCTCCTCCATCTCTCTAAAATCCTTCCTCCTTCTCTATAGTTTTCATGTGCTAATGTTTGCTCTCTCTTTTTGATTTTTTACTATGTGTTAGAGCTTGGGAAACCCTACAAGTGGGTGGTGGGATTTTTCGATTTGGATCTTTGAGTTTGGAACTAAGGTATGGGAGGAATTTTCTATTCTTCTTGAGCCTAAAACTTGTTGCTTTGAGACCTAGTGTGATGGGTCTATGTGGCATGTTGATGTGTTTAATTTTTTGAGTCTTGAACTTGTGTGCATTTGGAGAATCCCGTAATGCCCTATGTTCTGTGAAAAGTGGGTACTTCTTTTGATGTTTTGGATCTCAAAAATGAGTTCCTTGGATCCAAAAACCTAGGGTTACATATAAAGTATGTTATTTTTGAACACTTGAGCTAGTTATTAAGATTTTCTTAAGTTTTGAGCTATTTATGCAAGTTGTTGCTCTGTTTTTGGGAAACTAGATATTGTGGTTGTGCTGTGCTGTTTTTGACACTAAAAATGGTTTTTCCATATCCTAAAATATAGAAATGTATATGTGGAATGTTGGAAACGGATTGTTAAATCTTGTAGAAAATTATTTTCTAGCAAAATGTAAGTTTTGGGCACTGTTGCCACTGTTTCATAAACTGGGAATAATGTGGCTGGAATTGGCTGTAATGGACCTCAAAATTAGCTTCCTCATACCTTAAAACCTAGGGTTGCATATAAAATTCGTCAAAAACTGATTTCTACATCAACGGAAATTTAATTTTTGATGTTTGGTGTCATTTTGCTTTGTTTTACCTCTGTTTCGTAAACTGGGAATAAAGTGGTTGGAATTGGCTGTAATGGACCTCAAAATTAGCTTCCTCATACCTTAAAACCTAGGATTGCATATAAAATTCGTCAAAAACCGATTTCTACATCAACGGAAAATTAGTTTTTAAGTTTTCATGCCATTTTCATTGAATTTGTCACTGTTTCGAAATTAGTAATTCTTAGAGTTGGAATTAGCTGTTTTGGACCAGAAAAACAATTTCCATATGTCCTAAAACCTAGGGTTGCATATTTGGTTTGTCAAAATCCGATTTCTATATCAATGAGAATTTAATTTTGAAGTTTTAAAGCTCTTTTAAAGAGTTTTTGAGCCAATTTCGGGTTGAATGTTTAATCACCTAAAATCTAAGCTTTAAATGCCTAAAATGAGTCCTTTTTAGTGAAAAATGAAAGTTTACATATACATGTAGGTGGGGACTTGATTTGAGAGTGTTTGAAACCCAATATGGGAAACTATAATGCTTGAAAATTAAGGTTTTGTGTTGACTACGGGTTTGACCCAAAAACTAGTAGTTTGTAATGAGTTTAAATTGTATAAGTATATGAATATTATTCTTGTTGTGGAATTATTGGCTAAGACCGAAAGGGCGTAACCTTTGGCACATACTTGTTGATTTACATATTAATATGTCATGAATGCATTTGATAAATTATTGCTAAGACCGAGAGGGTTGCATATAAAATCGTCAAAAATCGATTTCTACATCAACGGGAATTTAATTTTTAATGTTTGGTGTCATTTTGCTCTATTTTATCTCTGTTTCATAAACTGGGAATAATGTAGTTGGAATTGGCTATAATGGACCTCAAAATTAGATTCCTCATACCTTAAAACCTAGGATTGCATATAAAATTCGTCAAAAACCGATTTCTACATCAACGGAAAATTAGTTTTTAAGTTTTCATGTCATTTTCATTGAATTTTCCACTGTTTCGAAATTAGTAATTCTTAGAGTTGGAATTAGCTGTTTTGGACCAGAAAAACATTTTCCTTACGTCCTAAAACCTAGGGTTGCATATTTGGTTCATCAAAATCCGATTTCTATATCAATGAGAATTTAATTTTGAAGTTTTAAAGCTCTTTTAAATAGTTTTTGAGCCAATTTCGGGTTGAATGTTTAATCACCTAAAATCTAAGCTTTAAACGCCTAAAATGAGTCCTTTTTAGTGAAAAATGAAAGTTTACATGTACATGTGGGTGGGGACTTGATTTGAGAGTGTATGAAACCCAATATGGGAAACTATGATGCTTGAAAATTGAGGTTTTGTGTTGACTGCGGGTTTGACCCAAAAACTGGTAGTTTGTGATGAGTTTAAATTGTATAAGTATATGAATGTTATTCTTGTTGCGGAATTATTGGCTAAGACCGAAAGGGCATAACCTTCGGCACATACTTGTTGATTTATATATTAATATGTCATGAATGCATTTGATAAATTATTGCTAAGACAGAGAGGATGTGACATTCGGCATTGATATAAATTGTTGGACAATTCCTGTGGATGTATTACTTGCTATGAACTGAGTCCAAGGGGCATTGTCCCTCGGCAATGCATGTTGGTTTTTGCTTGTGCATGAGTAAGATAGATGAGTTTGGGGTGCCCGAGGCACTAATGTGTGTGCAAGTGGATATATCCACTTTAAAGGGTCATGTTGATCATGACACTAAGAGGTGAGGAGGGACGAAACCTTTTTCCTCTTGTCGTATGAGGAGTAGAGAATGACATTAGTATTATTTGCTTTGCATGGGACAACGCACGCTACGAGGAGGCGGATAATGTAAAGAGGGCATCGGTGGCAAGGACAAGATCGATTTAGAGAGACAATGTTATTAATCAGAGATGGGGCTTGACTCCATGCTTGGTGGGGAGGCTCCTCTGACATCCTCTTGGCAGTACCATTGAAATCGATTGTCCTATGGAATACATCTTGCAGCGTGGAAAACGTGTGAGGAATCGTTATGAGGAGTGGATGATTACAGCTGGTACACTAGGGGATAGTTCATTGTCTCAAAGGAGGCTTGGGGAACTGGTGTCAGGTTGTGATAACCCGGCTAAGGTTAAAAGTCTGGTTAGTACGGGAGACTCACGTAACCGGCTTGGTATTCCCAACGAAGACGGAGCTATATCCATGGTTGGTGAGAACGACGTGTTGCTATGTACTTGGCATGAGTCGTGTGCTCCTAATTCGTCATCCACGTAATTGCATAAGACCATTAAAACCTGGGAGGTTTAATGGCAGTGGGGCCCATAGGAATAGATGTTGTGAGATAGATATTCGTGATAGGATTATCATGAGGTGTCATCACTAGAGTACCATACGCAGTGGTTGTATAGATTGTTTGTGGCGACCAAGGAGGTAGAGAATTCACTCCCATGCTTACCATTTTGCAGGTACAGATGGCGTGGCAAATGCCCACGATCCGCTTTTGGAATAGCACTATCGAGGGTCGTTGGACGCACGACCTACTTATGGATGAAGATCACTTCATCGGTCACTTGCATCTACATATAGCAAGAGTGCGTGACCCCTATGCCACACCTCGGACTTTTGACTTCTACTTATGGTGGACCCGGCCTATGCCGCCCTACTATCGGCGTGTTGCCCCAATGGAGATTGTAGAGAGTTGTCAAACTCTTCATCATCCTCTTCATCTTCGTCATCGTCATCTTCTTCTAACAGGGATGACTTCTCCGACATGGATTCCGAGGCTACACTTTTCGCTCCGATATCACCTCGGTCGGTGCTATCTATTGTGCGTACGTTCCTACAGGGAACTGGTCGATTGAACTTCGCAGGGACGAGTGCACAAAGGTTGGCGCCACCCTTAGTGTACTTGGATGACCAGACATCTGAGGAGGATGAGGACGTGGAGGAGGAGCCAGTAGAGATGGACAAGGGACTTCCGAAGGAGGACAACGAGCCTGAGAAAGATCCAGAGATGCTTGTGGAGTATTCGGGTGAGGAGGACACTGACACTCCTGAGGAGGATCCTAGTGAGGATCCCATGGAGGTTGCTTCTGTATGCTCCTCCCAGGGTTCTTGCTAAGTGACACTATCTTTTTTTGGGGTACAGCTAACTATAGGTTGGGGTAGATAACTGCTCTGAAATCCTAGGATTTTCCCTCTTTTGTGTATTTGATCGGGTAGATCTAGGTTTCAGATATTTTGTATGTATTCAGTTATCTCTCACACATTTATACCTTACTTTGCTACTTAAGCTGTATATGTCACTTATTCGCCCGCTGATACGCTTACAGTTTACACTCACTTGACACATTTTACTATATATATATATATATATATATATATATATATATATATATATATATATATATATATTTGTGACCACGGAGGTCCTTTCAGTTATTTGTATATGTATGATGATACTAAAATGATGCAGAGCTACTTTACTTCGACGGTATATAATTTCGAAATGGCACTTTGATTTAATAACTACGTACGAGATGATGTAAACGTTATGAATGGTATTTCTATAAAGGAAGGAATAATGGTTTTCTTGATTCAAATCAAACATCTTCTTAACACAAAGTGAGACTTCAAGTTGTGAATCAAAAATTTTAAATTTTTCGTAAATTTCTACCTATGTAAGTTCCTTTCAAATTACAAGTTTTTCGTAAAGTTAAATAATTAACTCATATATTGAGAATTAAATAATTAATCGATGTATAAATATGTAAACTCCGAATTAAGGGTGTTACAGCTGAGCTGAAGAAATGGATGCATATTAATGCCTACTTCTGCAATAAGAGGAAGTCACGAACTCCAACTTCCAGTTTTATATCTTCTGACTCTTCCGACTCTGATGGCCCTATTCCTGGTAAACCAGGTTTTGCTGATCACCATACAAAAGGGGGAGAAAGAAAAGATAATAAAGGGGGAGAAGGAAAGCTATGATCTGCTCTGCTCATCTGAAGATAAGTTTTCTATGGAGAAATAAGGTAGAAGGGGAGAAGGCGAAAGTATAAAAAGGAGAAAGAACAAAAGAGCAACATCTGAGGGGGAGCAAACCCAGACTTTGAAGCCAAGCGTCATCTGAGGGGGAGTATTTCTTTTTTCTTTCGTCTTATTTTGTAATCATGAGAACAAATCATTTTGATGTGAAAATCTTTTAATAAGACGAGATGTTTGATGACTTATCAAACCTGTGTCTTCTCTTCTCTCTTCTCTTGATTCTGTTATTGAAAAAGTTTTTTCTCTTTATTTCAAAGATACAAAATTTTAAACCTTATCTTTTCATAAAAAAAGAGTTTTTTCATGTTTGTGCTCTGGTACAGAAAAGTTTTTTAAACATACAAGCACACTGTTTTTACTTTGATATTATATGCTACATCTTTTCACTTGTATTTGTTTGGCATTATAAAAAAAGGGGGAGATTGTTGAGTCATAAGACAAATCAAGACCCTCAATTTATTTTATTTAATGCAAATAAATACTAAGTTAAAAGTTGCGTATGAAAAATGTTAGTAGACGAAAGTGTTGCATCTGCGTTTGTAGGTTACAGACAATAGGCAGACAGACACTAAGTCTGATAGCATTTAAGGCACAGTTAATGCATTATCATTTTTGATCTCATGTAGGGAATGTTCGAACATCCTTCCTAGGATCTGTCAAAGTGCAAAGGGAACAGAAAAGAAGAGTCAAAATTTAAAGTTTTCCCCCGTCTTAAAAGATGCGCCACAGCTGTAATGAGTACTTGTCTGAGCAGAAGCGATTTGATAACTGAAGCAAAAGATATGGAATGCCCTGCAAGGAAGATAAGAAGACTACTTTATCAGCTCTGAGTAACCAGTTGATGACAAGAATTTAATGCTCGTTTTTAATGCCCCAACGGACACCAAGCTTTAGACGCAAGAAAGAAAGCCGTTTAGAAACAACGGATACTTCTTCAGTAAGTCTATATATACCAGAAGATTTGAAGCGCTCAAGTTACAGTACTTACATTCAAAAATGCAAGCATTCTTTCAAGCCTTCAATTACTTCTTTGTTCATAATTCTTAAGTTGTAAAAAGCTCTAAAAACACCTTGTATATCCTAAGAGAAAAAGACTGTGAGCTTAACTTGTACATCCGTCTGTAAGACAATAGCTTAAGTCTGTGTGCACCTGTCTTTAACAAATCTTCTAATTTGTTGTAGAACCAGAAGTGGCTTGGTAAGAAAAATACTTGGGTTGTTAGCTTGGAGAGGCTAGTGTAAACACTACTTGGGTTGAGCCAGAAGTGGCAGTGAACAATACTTGTATCTTTGTGAAAGATAGTGGAACTTGGTGGGTTGCCAAGAACTAGACATAGTCTCGGGGTGAGACGAACCAATATAAAAACTTTCTCTATTTTTATCTCTTCTCCTTATCTCTTATCTGTTTGATCTGACTTTGAACTGTGATTTTTTTCTTTTTGAAAAGTTACGTCTGTTCTCATATAAAAATATCATCTATCGTTTTGTTCTTAAAAACTTCGTTTTATTAACTTATAGACAATAGTCTTTTACGAAAAAGTTTGCAAAAAAATTTTAAATCACAATTCAATCCCCCTTCTTGTGATTTTTGCCTTTACACTTATGATGTTAGGGTCTAGTGAATGTAATTGAGAACATTCTACCAAAACTGTCATAAAGGTTTTGTCTTCGACACCTATACAATAACTTCAGGAAACACTTCCTTAATTTGAAGTTGAAGCAAATATTGTGGAGGGCTTGCCACATATCCTGCTTAGGAAGGTAGTGTCTTACCTAGGATCAAGAAGAGATTGAAGATTGAATCTAAACACAACACTAGTTGACTAGGTTTGTTTATGTATTGGATATTGTAATATATTTACTTTTTTCAGTTGTTTTTTAGCATCACTAACTTACTTATGTGCGGGTGTGCATATGACTTATGTGTCTAACTTCAAAATATTTTTCACCTGCACACCTGCACATAAGTAAGTCAACTAGTGGTGCTAAAAAAATTGAAAACAATAAATACATTACAACATCCAACACATCTAACAGAAAATAATTTTGGTAGAATGTCCTTAATTAAATTCCCTAAACCCTGACATCATATGTAACTGTTAAGACCAAAATGTACCATTTTGCAAACTTGATGGACCAAAATGAAACCATTTAAAATGACATCATTTCAGTTAACATGCCACATCATTATCCCAATCAACGTTAACGGACACGTCACACTTTTTTGTTAACATATTTAACGTTTCTGTTTAAAAGGACCAAAATGGAACCATTCGAAACATAAAGGAATAAAATAAAACTTTT
This sequence comes from Pueraria montana var. lobata, assembly GCA_026413185.1. Lineage (NCBI taxonomy): Eukaryota > Viridiplantae > Streptophyta > Magnoliopsida > Fabales > Fabaceae > Pueraria > Pueraria montana. The sequence continues at coordinate 26,118,729 of CM048651.1, forward strand.
GAAATTTAAAGGACCAAAATAGAAAAGCACTAAAACATAAAGGACCAAAATAATAATTTAGCCTTTGTAAAAAGAAAAGGGTCTCCAAATTTTTCTTATTTACTAAGTATTGTTTTTATGATAGAAGCTCATTTAATTAGTTCTATTTCAAATTGAAAACAACAATTTTTGAAATAAAAACAGTAGCATGTAATAAGAACTTTTAACTATAACTTTTAGTTAACAAGATAGTATTGAAAATAGTAGCATATGATAATTATTTATTTTCCAAATCTCCATTTATTTATTGTAATACTACTTATTATAAAACTATAATTTTCTTAATTGTCATGGTAACTAAAATAGTGAATAAATATCCCATTTTAGTAGTTAAAAAATCAAATAAATCATCAACATGGATCATCATGTGATTCACGTCCCCGGGCATCAAACTATAATGTTTTCAACTTGTTCATTCAAACCTTCAATAAAACACATGCTAGATCCAATATAGTCACAAACTCAACATGAAATCATGTAATTTAAAATTTTGGGCAGCAACTAAAAATCTTGCAAAATCATATTAACAACAATTATCAAGAATAACATGTATTCATATAAGGACATGAAATGGGATAATCTTGGGGATCAAGATCCGCTCCACCATAGAACAATACAATAACATGAAAGAAACACCCCACTCCCCCCCCCCCCCCCCCCTCATACCTCTCATGTGATCTTCAAGGGGACCAGGGGTTGGAACTTGCTTCCCCTCCTAACTTCCAAAGCTCCTCCAAGCCTTCTTCTCTAACTCTAACTCTCAAGACAAGATGAAGAATGGAACTTTAGTGTGTGGAGAATGAATGAGATATGGCTCTATTTATAGAGACCTTAGAAGGTTCTAGTAGCTTAAGGGTTGAAATTGTTTCCTTTGCATGCAAGGATGTAGCTTATTGGTAGGTTTAGGTGGGTGGCAAAAGGAGCCAATGAGATTTGTAACCTTTGCATGCAAGTATGTAGGTAGTTTGTAGGGAAGATAGCTTCTAGTTTAAGTAGTGTGTTGGACAAGAAATGCTAATACACCCCCTTTCTAGTTCGACGCATCCCCCTCCCCTACACATCATCCATTTTTTTGTTTGTTTTATTATATTGGATGGATATTGGGTGAGTTTGGGTGGAAAAAGGCCCATTTGGTGAGTTAAGAAATTTCTATCTTAGTGGGTTGAAAACATCAAATGTAACACCCTCTTTTTATAAAATAAACTTCAAAATACAATGAAATTTGTTTTCCTTTTTAGCCTTCAAACCTTATTACTTTTAATGCCAAAAGATAACCATCCTTGTTAACTTGTCATTCATCTTAAGGCGCCTTTTGTAACACCCTAATGAGTACTACCATCTAACTTACATTTTAGTCATCAACCTAGATAATATAAACATATATGATATTATTACTCAAGAGTATAACTGTTCAAGGGCCTACATCATTCTTAAGTAATTACATCATATACATAAAAGGTAATCCCCATACATGGGATTCTATGCCAAAAGAATACATAAAGAGTTCTTCTAACAAAAACTAGCCTATAAAGATATTGCTACATAGACATAATATCTTCTAGGCCTCTTGTCTCCATACTTCAAACCTGTTTAATCTGGAACATAAACACTAAACTGATGAGACAGGGTCTCAGTGAGTGTTAAAGGCATGCATCATAATCTTTCATCATTCATAAAAGTACTATAAAGCACTATCATATGTTACTTTTACATCTCTATTAACATAATCTTAACATTTACTTTGCAAGCTTTAAGTTAACTTTCTTTATTCTTTTTCTGTCCTACAGCATCTATTAAGCTCAATATATTGAAAGGCATCCCTTTCCTTTGATGCCTTGGCCTCGTATTATTCTCCTTCGACCCGAGGAGCTATACCACATCTTCGGAAGGTAGGAAGTGACGGAAGATCCCACCTACCTTTTGAAGCGGGCAAATCATTTCATTTGCATGCTTAACTTATCAAAATATAATACTTTCTTTGATCCCCAAAGGAATCTCCTCTTTCTTTAATTAAACATATCATTATCCTCATAGATCATGTAAACATATAAAATGTATTAAGGAAAATAACTTGGAAAGGATAGAACTCAACAAAATGTTCCAGGGTCAGTCGATTAAGCCAAAAATCCTGCGCTTAAGCCAGCCTAACCCTGGCACCTTGCACTTAAGCATCAAATCCTGGCGCTTAAGCACCATAGTGCCATGCTTAAGCGCCAAAGACTTGCGCTTAAGCATCAGAGTACTGCAATTGAACCTGGTCCTTGGAGCTTTGCGCTTAAGCGCTAGACCCTCGTGCTTAAGCGCCAGAACACCACGCTTAAGCGCCAGAAACTCACGCTTAAGCGAGAATTGCAGAGAGTACTTCCCACTCCAGGGGCTCCTTGCTTAAGCGCCACGCAAAGCTCACTTAAGCAAGAGTTCGCGACTCTGCAGGTCATAGGGTTTGTGATTGTGCATAACCCTTTTACCATAAATTCTACCCAACAACCCAAATCCTCACAATAATGCAAATTAATGATGAATCTCATGCCAAACAAGCAAGACAACTATAATTTATGCATCTCTCACACTAAATCCAAGGATTGGGGGTTGGAGCTCCTCTCCCATGGAGAGAAACCTAACCCTCCTTGAATCTCTGCCCAAGCCTCAAATGGAGGGATAGAGAAGGATACATAAACACTCACCAAAGACCTCTGGACTAAGGATGATGAGTGGGGTGTTGTGGATTCCTTAGCTTCTTCCCCCTTCTTCTTCCCTTCCTTTCTCCTTCTTCTCTTTTCTCCTCCTTCTCTCTTCTTTCTCTCTCTAAATTCTGTTTGTGTGTATGTTAAGTGTGGGAGGGAAGGGTTTGGGGTATATATATATATATATATATATATATATATATATATATATATATATATATATATATATATATATATATATATATATATAGCATTAGGTCCCTACTCTATAAGTTACTCTAATGCACACACTGCACTAAAAGACCGAAAAGGCAATTATAAGGATATTATAAAGCAATTAGACATTATCTTATATTATTGTTATCATCATAATTATTATTATGATTATGATTTATGGGGATGTTACACCTTTTTGGTGAAATAAATTTCTTAATAAACTAAACTTGATTTATCAAAACATCAAATTCACGGTAAACCATTAAAACATAATAAAACTTCTTTTAACATCCTCAAATCCATTATAAGCAATTCTATTATACCAAACAAAATACACTTTTACATCCTTGAAAGTAAATATATTTTTACATATAAGTCACATATAAGGAAATGATACATCATAAAATGAAAATCTAGTTTACCCCTTTTATACAAGAAAAGGACTGTGACTCAAAGTAGTGACTCAAAGAAATCCAACCCATATACCCAACTGAAACTCGTAAGACATCGTCAGTGAATTTCCTTTAACTCGACAAGTCCATCCACATCCTTAGCACTTGTTGCAGCCTTGCCCTTCCAACTCTGACAATCACATAGAATCATCCACCTTCCTCTAAAAAATAAAGGTGTATGAAGTGAGTCTCTCACCTTCTTAAAGCTACAAACAAGACCTTCCGGTCACACAACAACTTACTAATCACAACGATGTGATCTCTAACAAGTATTTCTCTCAAACTAATCGCATTATCCACTAATTCTCAACACATCGCACTACGGATCCGCTACCACTGGAACTCCCAAAACTCAATGGTCTTACAATATTTTAAACTGGATGACGATTGGGAGTACACCCCTTGCCACGGTACAATGACAAGGCTCTCACCAAACTCGGTTATGCCTCGCATATGTCGGGGTTGCCAAGTCGGCTTCTTGAAATCCATCATAACTCAGTGTCACACCCCTAAGAAATAGCAAGTCAACGAGCATACCTCAGGTATCACTCTGTGGTCATCCACTTCTCCTCACAGGACTGACCCATCACAAGGCTCTCCTCATCGAGGTCGTCCTTTACTAGTTGATGTGGGTTCCTCTATTACTGGTATTCAATGGCGATTAGTTAACATCACGAGCACAAGGCCACGCCTTCCGCTCCATAACAACAACGAATATCCACATCTTCTTAGCCACTTCAAGTGGTCAAACTTTACTAATCTCATCGTCTAAAATTTCAACACTTATTACAAATGGAACTCCAACACATAACTGCTTAAATGCTCGCCTCTACAGCTAGCCACCACAAATCATGCATTCCTCGAATTGCATGCCGATCAACACCACGAACATGTCTCATCCAACACGGCCTTTTCCATAACAAGAGAGAAGGATAATGATGATAAACAAATATCACAACACATTCCACATGAAAAGTGCATCAAGCACCCCTGACCGTTCCACACTCGTCTTCACCACTAGTCACATGGGTCGTACATCCCTCGAAGCGTATACCATTCCACACCATGAACACTTATTGTTCATCACGTCCATGACGCACATGAGAGGAGAAGGATTCCCTTTCTTCCTCCACCACACATCATCATCAATCAATATCAAAAGGTCAACACATACCACAAACAATGTGCTTCAAGCACCACTACACACATCATGATTTTGTTTCATGATCTCCAACATCTTATTAAGATTTATGTACTTCCTTACTCTCTCAAGTCTTATGTAAAGATTTGAATTCTTCGTATTCGTTCCCAAGCATAGGTCCTAAAGGCTTTGTCTAAGTCCACTTATGACGTCCACTTCATATGTTCAAGGTACCTAAGCATTTGCTAAGTCCATAATTAATTTGTTCTCACTCTTTCTTAAAGGTTACTTCACTATCATTAATAGTGAATAGTTCATTTATTAGGATAAAAATTAAATTTTCACAAACGCACTCTTCACTAGAGTCCGTTTGCTTTCCCTCCCATAAGGATTCTATGACCCTTATCACCAATTCACAACATCATCAATACAATCTCGCATGCGCAAACAATTTAATTTTCAGCACACGGTTGCCCGAGGATCAAGCTCCTCTCGGTCTCCAATAATAGTTCAATATATAGCAAATAGGCAATTTACGGAAATCTTAAAATACAAACAATTTAACAATTAAATGAAGACATATAATTGCAATAACATAATTCAATGAAACTAAAGTGCAGAGGTCTCCTTTTTAGGTAGTACCCCTCAATTATGCATCACATTGATCAAGCATCAAGCTCCAACAACTAATTTAAGACTAAAATTCAATAACATAAACATACTGTACAAGCAAAGTCAAAATTGTTTAACACATCATTTCAATCCGGAATGCTCTGATTTTTAACAGAGATATTTATCAACATACACGTAGTGACACATAAATTTATCTTCTTAAAATTCATCCCACAGATATGATTTTTAATTTTATCTTCAATATTGGCAAATTGCAGAAAAATTGAGTTTAGCAATTATGAAAAAAATAATATCAATTCATAAATTCATGAAACTTTCCCATCACATTTCACAATGTTCCATATAACATATATAAAATTTTCAAAATTTATTGAGCAACACAAGTTCCCTTTTTATATTTCTCTTTCCCTGCAGCTAAAAAACAGAGTATGCACATTTAATTTCGAAATAATTAGTATATCCATTCTAAAAATTTAGAGAAAATTTACACACATTATGAAGGTCATATTTAAGTTTAAATAATTTTTCCAGAAATTATGGAACATGAAAACTATTTTTCCCAATTAAATTACAGTGCAGGGCAGAACTCAATTTTCCCACAAATATTTCCAATTAAAATAGTTAAACAAATTATAAAATTGTGAAAAAAAAAGTCAAAAACACTATACATTCTTCCTAGAAGAGGTTCATGGCTCCGAATTACAAAAATACTTCCATTTTCGAAATTTAATCATCCAATTTCACTCATATGGAAGATCCAGGGTAACACAAAAATTAATTCAATTAAAATAGTAGATGAACTCGAAAAACTCCGAAAATTTTTGTGGTGGTTCCAGAGATCATTTTACAGTGGAAAATGCTCTCATAAATCCAAAACAGAGGACACAAAAATTCGAAATAAATCCCACACAGCAGCAGTACCAAAATGCAATCAATGAAAATTTCACACAATGAAGCCAATACCCGTGACCCAACAATCAATATAATGGATAATACTCCATGAACAGTAGCAAAGCCCAAGTAAGTGAGAAACCCCTCATACCTAGGAGCTTTAAATGCAAGAGAATGAAGTTTGGAGTGGAGAAGAAGCACTTAGTTGGTCTCAAGCACCTAGGAAGCCATTGTTGTCACCAAAGGAAGAAGATGATGAGTATCTTAAGCTCTAATGGTGAAGAACAAAGGAAGAAAATGAGGGTCTTGAGCTTACCTTCACAAAAGCTTGACAAAAATGGTCACCCAAGCCCCCAAACCCAAGCTAGAAACTCCCTCAGACACAAAGAAGCAAGACAACTCTCCTATCCCCCTCCTATCATTTTCGGCACCCTCTAGGGAGTGTGGAGGCTCCACATTTTGCTTTTATAATGGTCCCCAACCCTAATGGGTGTCCAATTAGTCTATATGCTAGGTTAATTTCTTAATTAATGTATTTAATTAGAGTCCAAGTTAATTTAATTAAGGAGAGAGACAATTAATTTTCAACATGTGCTACTCTAAATAAATTAATTCTTATTATCCTCTTTTTTGTTTTATTTTAATGAAGTCAAAGTTTAATTAAAATTAATTTCCATAATTATGCACTCGCATAATCTATTTCTCTTTAATTACTAAACTTTATTAATTAAAGCATTACAAACAATTACTAATTTAATTACACTACTTAAAGAGCTAATTTTTCTTCTTTATCTAAATAATTTTTAATCAACTATAATTGTGTCATTAATGAAATATATTCTTTACTATGGTTGGACTAGTTTGACTAATCCTTAACCAAAGTCAAACTTTAATTAAATTTCTTCTAATTAATTATTTTTATTATTAATTTGAATTATTTTCAACCACCAACTATTAATTTAATTACTTACAATTTTGGGATGTTACATTAAACAACCCAACTCTAACACTATTGCATCCCCAATTTTACTAAGGCTAAAATATGTTTTTGGTCCCTCATTTTATCTAAATTTTTGTTTTTAGTCCCTCATAATTTTTTTTGTGTTTTAAGTCCCTAAAAAATTGTTTTCTTTTGTTTTTAGTCCTGACATTAATTTTAACTGTTAAGAGATATCGTGATGAGCATAATTTGTGCTTGAAATTTTTTTTGTTTAAGTTTCTAGCCATTTTTAACTACTATAAAATTTCTGACAAACTAAAACGGTCAGAAATGTTAAAAAAAATTTAAAAAAAAATCTCTAACACCAGATTATATCGCAGCACCCTTCTCTCTTAGTCCAGATCGCACACCAGTGCTGCCGTGATACCGAAGATGACGACCGCCGCTGCGATACCGAAGACGATGATGGTTGCCGCCTCCACCGCGACACCACCGCTACTAGTAGTAGCGGTGTTCTGCCAGTGTTCTACCCCTTACTCTGCGTTTGCAATTGCTTCATTAAAAAACCAAACCAAAACTCTCCCATTCACCACCCCAAAATTCCCAATTCTCTTTCTCCACCAATTGAAAAACCCAAAACAACCCTAACCCCCAATTCTCTCTCAGACACTCTGTTGTTTTCTCATTTTCCTTCAGTGATTCATCTCTCTTGAATCGAATCGATGGCATGGATGGATCCATGGTTCTGATTTGAGCCTTTGGTGAAAAAAGGTAACAAATGACCCCACCGGCGGGATCAGTACGTTTGCTTGCCCTTTGATGGTGGCAAGGTCTCTCACGTTGTTTCCATTGTCCATGTGTAGTGTAGCGTGCCAGGTTGCGGAAACTTTTTGTAACATAGCATGTGTAAGTGTAATCGATCCTAAGCTTTTAGTCTCTCTTGGCCGTGTAAATTGGTGGATTAATAATTTAATTGTTACTATATTGTTACATAGAGAGTGTGGAACTTGTGGATGTCAAATGTGTATATATTGTGGTGGTTTTTATTGTTTTTTTTGTTTTCGGCTGAAGCTTGAAATTGATGGCGATTATTATTAGGCTACATAATCTGGGTGAATGCTCTGTTTTGAGATATAAGTTTAGAATGATTGGATGGCTTTGTTTTAAGAGTAAGGCTTTCAATTTTACTAGAATGTGATGAGACTTGGGAGTTAATATATAAGAAGGATTTGTTTGACTTGGGACTTAATTTCTACAATGAAAAAAAAAAAACAAAGGCCACTTCTAGTTATCCAGCACCTTGAGGGTGAAGAATATAAGGAGGATAGGGGTGGAAATAGGCCGAGCCGAGCTAGGCTTTGCTAGGCCTTAGCCTGACCTTAGTTAAAAGTACATGGTCTGAGTCTGTCCCGTCAAAGGCTTTTTTAAGGGCCTGGGCCTAGTCTACATAAAGCCTGGTCTGGCCTACAAGTCTGTTTAAGGGGCCTAGTTTGCGATAATTTAACATCAAGATAGAGATAAAAATATGTATGTCAGGCTTTATAATAATCAAATCTAACATATTTAAACATATTTTTAAGGTTTAATATAACATTAATGATAACGTATTTAAAAATATATTTTGAAACAAGACAAATTTATTTTTCAATAAACTTAATTATAAGCTTTAGTTTGATTTTTTATGTAGATCAACATGATTATCATTTAAAAAGACAAATACATGTAAGATTTTAATGTATCATAACAAATTTAATATAATAATAACACTAACAATGAATATTTATTTATGATTTTTTAAATAGGCCAGCCTATTAGGCCTAAAAGGCTTTTTGAATGGCTTGGGGCCTGGCCTGTTTAACTAAATAGGCTTTACTAAAAGCCTTGGCCTGGCCTATTTTCTGAAAAGGCCTGGCCTGGCCTGGACCTGATGTAGGCTAGGCCATAGGCCCCTGTCGAGCGGCCTGGCCTATTTCCACCCCTAAAGGAGGAAGAAGAAATAGTCGTTGGCCTTCTAACGGTAAAGAAGGGGGGAGGCTGCTGTAAAAACATATAAAAAAAAAAAAAAACCTTTTGAAACTGACAATTTAATTAGTCCATGCAATATTAAAATATTAATCTAGTACATGCAGCAACGTGGCATCATATCAGCACACATGGATTGCCACATAGGGAGGCCATATTCTACATAGGTGCATAACTTAACGTTAACGGTAGAACTGATTTGTCGTACTTTTTTCACTTTTGTGGATTAAATTTGGATTTTTCATCTTTTAGGATCCGTTTGATTTGTTAAAATGATGATACTGGACATCACAATACAGAATAAATATTGAAGTAATTGGACAATTTTTTTATCATGTACATTGTTTGATGAACAATAGACAGTGCAAGCAAAATAATATAAATTTTACTAAAATATCTTTTTAATATTAATTATCTTAATATAATTTACATTATTATTATATAATATGTGAATTCAAAATACAGAATATATACAAGTAAGCTAACTAGTAGATAATGTGAATTCAAAATACATTACATGATAAGGATGTTGCAGCTAGTAAGGATGTTGCAGCTAGTAGATAATGTGAATTCAAAATATATGGCATGATAAGGTTGTTGTAGCTAGCAAATAATACGAATTCAAATGCAGTGACTCAAATTCAAATGCAGATAATGGGGTATATGTGTCTTTTGAATACTTTGTACCTGGAACAAAAGGTTGTCCCATGATTTTATGAGTAACAAAAAGTTGTGTTTTTGTCCTGTCCTTGTCAGTTTAATTTGTGTTGTCCCATAATCCTTTTTCAAATCAAACGTGGAATAGAAACATTTGTCCTATCCAGTATCATAATTTTTAGCAAATCAAACGAACCCTTAGGGACCAATTTGTTAGCGCAATACACTTTCAGGGACCAAAATGCATATTTACCCACAATTAATTTAATTCACATACTTCAAATAATTAAAAACATAGTAAATAAATATTACATATAGAAATAAATAAATTAAATCATGCAACAAAACCACCATGAAATAAATTTCAAGATAAAAGAAATCAAAACTAACGAACCATGAGATTAACTGCAATTATTTGCGTGTCAAACTCCTTCACATCAAACAATTTAATTGTAAGAAATAAGGCGAAAATTGGGTTGTTACATTCTTGATCTAAAAAGGATTATTGTGGACTAGGACGGATCCAAAGAGGGGCAGGCAGGGGCACCAGCCCCCCCCCCCCCCCCCCCCCCCCGCCCCGGGATTTTTCATGTATATACATATATATTTTTAAATTAGTTAATGTAAAATTAATTGTATATATTATTATAATAATATTAGTTAAGGTTAACTAGTGTAAAATTATATAAAATTAGTTGTATTTGTTGTTATTATTGTAATAGTTAAGATGATAACTAGTGCAAAAATATGTAAAACTAATTGTGTTTGTTGTTATTATGGTAATTGTTAAGGTTATTATCATTTAAAATAAAAAAATAATTTCAAATTTACGTGTAAAAATAGTAAATATTTTTTAAAAATTATTATTTATAAAAAGTTAAAAATTTAAACAATTATAAAGTAAGAAAAAAAATCCAACCTCCCTCTTTAATAGGTTTCTGGATCCGTCTTTGACTGTGGATAACAGTTCCAATGAAAAAATTATCAATAAGCCATGTGGATGTATAATTATTATACGTAGCATCAATGCAAACCAATTCGCAAAACAAACTCAACTTTCTCTTGATATTTCTTTAAGTTCTAGTAAGTAGAAAAGTTGAGCAAAGTAAACAAAAAGAAAAGTATATATAACCATACAAATTCAAACCAATAACTATAATTGTCATTTTACCTCAAGATTAATTATTTGAAACATGTATAGATATAGATGAATGTAAAGACCTATTAGCATTATGTATGAAAAAAAAAAAACAAAGAAAAAAACTATTAGCATTACTGTAGTTGACAACAAAGCTGCCAAATCCCACACATCTTGTCCTAATTTGTTTAATTTAATATGGTCCTTAGAAGAAGTTAAAATTTTTGTTCCATTGTTGTCATCTCTTTATTTTGCTTCCATCTCTTCATGTTTTGTATCCTTCTCATGGATCTTATTAGTTAAATATTTCACTTTATTAGCATGTCTTATTTTTTAAAAACAAAATTTTGGTCATCATGACATTAATACAAAGTATCCATTGATATTGTTGATGAGTATTTTTTCTTTTAATCTTTGTTATTTCTTTTTAAGAAACCATGTGTTGTACTTCTTTCATAGTCATTAATACACTCTCTTTGGTTTTTCTTTGTCAAACGCAGTTTCAAAAGATTCAATAGAAGGCTAGAATTTATAATCACGTCCTGAAGTTGTCTAATATGTTAAAAGTAATGTTAGATAAAACTTTAGACGATTATTATATTTGACTTGAAAGTGAGAAAATATGAAACTTTATTATAGACAAAAAAAAATGAGAATACTAAAAAAAAATTGAAACTTCAAACCTAGATTGAGTTAAGAAGAAGAAGACAAACAACTTCCACCAACAAGACTTCCAAATCTGCCAATGAAACCAACCAAGAAGTGTCAAAATCGGGGGGCACACAAAGTCAACACCAAGAAAGAAAATACATACGAATGCCCGCTGGTGTTGAGTCAAGAGACGGCAAAAAGTAAAGGCATAGCTTATAGCTTATCTCCAAAGACAAGCTAAACATTTAGAACAATAAATAATGGGAATGGATTGACATATAAATAATAAATAAATAATGGAATCTAATGCCTGAGAAGAAAAAGAATCACAAAAGCTGGAAAAAGCCATAGAGGGAGAAATGTACATTTGTAGAAGACCTTGTTTTCGGAGATAGTAAACAGAAAAATAGGTTCTTATATAACAAATTAGAATATCAGTGAAATTTTCAATTTTTTCTACTCTTTTAATTATAAATTTTTAATACTTTTTTGGGATGTGTATTTTAGATAATATTTTTGTAATAAGCTAAAAAAATATATTTTTTGTATACTTGATTTCTTTTAATTATTTAGCCTTTTCGATTTAAAAATATCTACTCATACACTATAAATTAGAATCTCTAATTTAAGAGTGAAGTTTTTAACTCTTTCCACTCTCCCAAATAAATATTTATAAAAAAAATTTGTTTTCTCTTTGAAAGGTACATTTCACACACTATTTTATGTAACTAAAAAAAATATTTCTCCTAATCATCTTAAACTAGTTTTCTTTTATCTTTATGCATATGCATGTATTTGATTTTTCTAATTACCTATTTATTTTACTGTAAAAAAAAACCCACCTATTTATTTTAATTTAAAAATAATCTCTCTATATATAAATTAGAATAGTTATTTTGGAAGAGAGCGTTTTTAGCAGTTATTCTTTAAAGAGAGTGTATTTAGCCGATTTTCATTTACTAGAGTATTTTTAGAAATTTTTCTTAACATCTTATCTATTTCAATATATCATTTTCAATATCTTTAGTTCCAACTTGAATTTCAATATTTTTAAAAGAAATTATCAATAATTAAAAATAACACTATATTACAATGTAAATTATTTATCATAAATCTAAAAATATAATTTATATATTCAAAATATTTATTTATTATAAATTTTAATTATATAAAATAAAAATTTATCTTGTGTCATGCACAAGCTAAAATGCTAGTTATATCACTATTTAAATTATTTATTATATATATAAAATATAATTTATATATTTAAAAAAATTATTTATTATAAATTCAATTATAATACAATTTATAAATTTAAAACTATATATTATTATGTATTATAATTATATAAAATAAATATATTAAAATCAATAGCAATATATAATAATGATAAACTATTTTGGTGTCCACTTTTTTTTTTCAATTTTATCATTTTAACTCCCTCAAATGCAATTACACACTATAACAAACTCCAGCTAAATTCCTTGATACCTGTCTTCAATTAAAAAAAAAAACTCCAGCTAAATACCTTATTCAAATTTCATTTGTTCTCTAAATTATCCACTAAAATCACCCGCCACTTTTTTATAAATTTCCATATCAAATAAACTATTTTAAATTTTTAAAAAATAATATCTGTCAAAAACTAAAATTAATTTTTTTTAAAAGAAATAAAATATCTATCTAATTAGTCAGATACACTGTGTTCTCCTAGTATTTTAAAATTTTAATTTAATAATAAAAATAAAAAAAAGCCACATCAGCCTTAATCCCATTAGATTAGAAAAAGAACGAACCTGCAGTATGCCATTTCATCCATATTCACACCAACTCCGCATCCAACAACTCCAATCCAACCCCAACATTTGACATTATAAGAGTGTGTTTGGAATAGCTGCGAAAATTAATTATTTCAATAATTTATTATATGTATAATCAATTATTGTTATAATCGATTATAATTAGAATAAATTTTTGTTTTGGTAACTTTGCTTAAAAGCGATTTTAAGATAATTAATTTCGTTTGGATACAAAAACAAAATAAGTTTTTACATAGTAAATTACGAAAAAGGGTATCTAATTATTTATTTGTATTATAATATTATTTAAATGCTTATTTCTTTCATATTTTTTAAAAATTGTATTTTTATAAATTAAATAAATATGAATAATAAAAGTGTGAGAGATAAAAAAAATATAAAGATAAGTTACTAACAATTATTTAAATATTTATTTATTTCATATTTTATTCTCAACTTTTTTTCTATTGATATAAATTAAGTTTTTTTAGAAGCAAAATAAATTTTATTAACATCAAACTTGCGAGAAACCTTGTTGTGCGACCCACCCCAATACAATAACCCCGTTCTTCACAAGTGAAAACATGTAGCTTTGATGAGCAACGTTAGCACATAGTAACGTCGGGGTAGTTTCGGAAATATAATTTCAACACTAAAATAAGCTGTTTAGAATAATCAAACAGTTGGGTAGACTAGATGTTGTAAAACAACTAATTTTTGCTGAAAAAAGCTTTTTCAAATTTTAAGCCAGCATTCCCAAACATGTTGCTTTTTTGATAAACAACTGAAATTGTACTAAAACAGCTGAAATGGTACATTTCCAAACATGCTCTAAGAAGACCCTGTCTCTCGCGTCGTAACATGCTCTGTTCTATTCAGTTGACATGACGGCCTCACGAAACGTCGTCGAACAAGAGAAAGGTGTGTGACACATGAAGAGCGAGAAGAGGCAAATGTTGCATTTCAATAGCCTTAAAACATTATTAACTACTTGTGAGATGAAATTAACAATCATTAGACAAGATTAACCATATATCACATTCATTTATTCTTAACCACTCGTAAAATCATATTTAATTATGTAGTTAGTCACATGTAACAATCAATAACCTTATAATATTATATATTAACCACTTACGAGACAAAAGTAATCATATTTATACGTATAGTTAACATGTGTGATAATCAATAACCTCATGACATTATTGACTACTTGTGAACTAAGGTTAACCACTATTAAATATTTCAGTAAGTTCATGACACTATTAACCATATATCAATGATTATATATGATCACATTCATTTACATTTAATCATTTGTAAGATAAAATTAATCATATTTATACATATAATTAACCATGTATTTGGATGGATGCTAGTATAAAGTTTTGAATGTACATTTATCTTTTTCACCAGTGGAAAATTTTGATTGGGGGACAAGGCTTGGGATTGGGAGGTGGAGCAAAGGATTTGAGTCTGTAATCTTTTTCCTTTTATTTTAGAGTAAATTACACATACCCTTTGAGGTTTGTTCTTATTACACATGATACCCCTTCATTTTTTTACATTACTTTGAGCACTCCTAAGGGGGTCAATGTAACATTCTTTTACACCTAAGAGGGGGTCAGTGTAACGATTTATGCTTAAAAGGGGGGTTGGCGTAACGAAACCCCAAAAATTAGGGGGTTTTCTATAGGGTTCAAAAACGGATGGGTATCGAGTGTAATAAGGGGCAAACCTCGGGGGGGGGGGGGGGGGGGGGGGGTCTGTGTAATTTACTCTTTATTTTAATGATATTGTGATGACTTAGTGATTTATCCTTATTGTGTATTTCTTATGCTCATACTTAGCTTTAATAACCAACACTGGTTGACACAAGTGATAGCGGCTTGTGTCCCTTAACCAAGTGGTATAGGGTTTGAATCTTGACCTTGGATATAGAATAAACCATATTGGGAGAGGAATATTCACCTTGTGTGCACTCACGGTCCTCGATGAAGATTAGTCACTACTTTCGGCGGTGAATACTTCGTACTAATACCATGGTAAGAAAAAAAAATACTTAAAGCACTAATAACATTACTTGTATATATATAATAATTATTATTATTATTATTTTACCTCATGATTATTTGAAACATATATAGATATAAATGAACGTAAAGCACTAATAGCATTACTTGTAGTTGACAACAAAGCTGCCGTATCCCAAGCATCTTGTCCTAATTTGTTTGATTTAACATCGTACTTAGAAGTTAGAATTTTTGTTCCATTGTTGCCATCTCTTTCGCCTCCATCTCTTCATATTTTGTATCCTTCTCTTGGACTTTATTAGTTAAATATTTCACTTTAGTAGCATGTCGTTTTTTAAAAAGTATATTATTTCTTTTTAAGAGACCATGTATTGTACTTCTTGTAGATTCTATGGTTTTCTAAGGATCACATTAATATTGAAATTAATGATTCTCACAATTAATAGAAAAATAACCCAAAGGGTTGGCGTAGTGGTTTAGGGCCCCACTGCGTTTACATGAGGGGGAACGATCTATTTAGCAGGAGAACCTGTGTTCGATTCCCTCCGTGTGCAAAATTCCCTTGGGCCAGCGGCAGCTACGCACCGCGAGCGGGATTATTCTCTGATCCAGTGGGTTGGGGGACACCCGTGGACTCTGACCCAGGACAAAAAAAAAATAGAAAAACAATGTGTACCCTTTTTGCATAGTGAGACTTCCACGGAGTCTCCAGTGCACTTTGATTTCCTTTAAAGATGAAGGAAACAAGATTTCACTTCCTTGACTCTTCTTTCTATTCTCTCGTGATGGTTAGGGTTGAGTGAATACTCTAATGTCAAGAAGGGGACCTTGTTTCACGCTAGTTTGTATTGACCCCTTTAAAACCACTACTCCCATCAAATAGTAATTACCTTTAGAAACCGTTCCACTTAAGCCCACAGTCCATTTACAATTTAGTCCATAATCGTTAATTAATTATTTATTACTCCTTAATAAATCATATGTCTTTTACATGAGACGCTAAATCTTTCTTTCATAGCCATTAATACACTCTCTTTGGTTTTTCTTTGTCAAACACAGTTTCAAAAGATTCAATAGAAGGCTAGAATTTATAATCACGTCCTGAAGTTGTCTAATATGTTAAAAGTAATGTTAGATAAAACTTTAGACGATTATTATATTTGACTTGAAAGTGAGAAAATATGAAACTTTATTATAGACAAAAAAAATGAGAATACTAAAAAAATTGAAACTTCAAACCTAGATTGAGTTAAGAAAAAGAAGAAGAAGACAAACAACTTCCACCAACAAGACTTCCAAATCTGCCAATGAAACCAACCAAGTGTCAAAATTGGGGGTACACATAAATCAACGGCAAGAAAGAAAAATGCGAATGCACGCTGGTGTTGAGTCAAGAAACAAACAGCAAAAAGTAAAGATAGTATATATTGATATTAATATAATATTAATAACATAGTAGCTTATAGCTTATCTCCAAAGACAATCTAAACATTTAGAATAATACATAATGGGAATGGAATGACTTATAAATAATAAAGAGCAAATTACACTGATCTCCCTTGTATTTTGGACTTATTACACTCGCAACCCTTCATTGTTTAACCCCTATATAAAACCCTCTAATTTTTGCAACTTCACTACAGACGCACCCCCTGCGTCCTAACGATGTTGCTTCCATTAACAGAAACTGATCACATGCGAGGCACATGGTTGTTTAATGAAATTTTAAGTCTTGTTTTTTTTCTGCCTTTTTAGTTAAATTTCAATTTTTAGGAATCATTTTAGTATGTTTAGACTTTTGAATCAATTTTTATGTTTTCCTATGTTTTTATTGATGTTAGAAGCCCACTCTTGAAGGAGGATGAGTCAAAGTGAAAAAGAGGATATTTTGAACTCTGGCCCAGCTGGATAGAGGAGTGCATGCTCAGCCAAAGAGAGCCAGTAGCGATCTTAGTTTCTAAAGCATCTCTCGCCCAGCAAGAATCAGTTTCTCGCCCAGCCAGAAAGAGTCAGTAGCTATCTCACTTTTGAAGACATTTCTAGCCCAACCGGCACAAGAGTGCCTCGCCCAGCCAAGGAGCTCCAGTACTCATTAATGAACCTCATGCCAAGTGGGAATATTGTGCTCGCCAGGCTAGAAATGTGCACTGTTACTTTATAGGCAACAGACAAAGTCATTAAATCGGCTTTTTTAGAGAGAATAGAACATTCTTCTTGGATCTAGGTTTTGGAACGTGTGAAGCTCCGTGGAACTCTCTCATTCCTCCATTTTTCATCTTCTTCCTTCCTTCACCATTTTTTATGCTCCTCTTAACCATGAGTAGCTAAGCTCCCTTCATTGGAGTTTGATGTAACTAAACCCAAATTCATGTATATCTTTTGAGTTATTAATACATGTTTATTATTCACTGTTACGTGCTTTCTCCTTTACTTAATGCTTGCTTGTGGCTTGATCAACCCTTGTATGATTTTTATGGTTTAAATGCGATTTGAAAATGTATTTGAACTATGAACCGGAGAAGAGCACCTAATGGGTCTTGTATCTAGGAATAGAGCAAAGCCCATTAGCTAGTCACCTTTGACTCCTTTTCTTAAAGCAAGTAACTTGGCTAAGCTATGCAAGGGATTGGTAGTTTAGTCAAGGGACTTAGGCTCTTCTTGTAAGGAATTAGAGATTGAGCATTTTTATGAGTTTGTGATAACAAATGGATGATAAACATTGATTAATAGCTTGTGTATGCATGAGAGAGTGGTTTAGTGAAGTCAAATCCCAACGTTCATTATCATGGTTTTTCCGTAACTCTTTTCCACAACCTAGATCTTTGAAGACAAAAACTCTTTTTATTAGTTTTATTTCCAAGTTTCACCTTTATCTTTATTTGCAATCATTTCTACTTCAAGTTCGCTTCATATTTCACCTAGTGAGTAAAAAATGTGTAAATTGCCAAGCATTGAACAAGTCCCTTGGGAAAACAATACTTGGTCTTTTCATTTTATACTACTTGTACGATGTGATACACTTGCCAATGCCATAACAAGTTTCTATGGCTAGCCCAACAAGCCAAAGTTAGTGCTGGGTCCAAAACTAACAGAATCACTACAACAAATTTTTAATACGCAAGCCCGGCTAGAAAAATTTTCTAGTCGGAAACTTGTTACGACATTGGCGCAGAAAACCTTCACTATGAACCTCCGTCAAACCCTCGCCCAACAGTCCTGCAGTGCCTCTCCGACAAATCCTAGTCCAAAAAACCTTCAACACGAACCCAAACTCTCGCAATGTTATGCTCCTCTCATGTTCGCGAATCTTAGTCGAGGTAAATTAGGTTTTCTAATTTGGGACAACTAACACGATAGGTTGTGGGATTAGGGTTAAGTGGGAAGGGCTTTTTTGTCTACCCACTAAAAAATAACACCTCACTTGACTGTGTAGGCATATGGGAGACAAAAGAAAAGCATTTCAACAGATGGGTGCACTACAAAAAAAAAGTCACATATAGCTACACACATCTTATAGTGACATGATACTTGGTGTCACTTTAAATTACTTATACCGACATTTTTTCTTTATTTGTCGGTGTAACTGTGTCTTTAGTTTCATTCTAATTTAACGTGTCACTGTTGCACACTTGCACTTCACAAACACAGTCACGTCCACTCATAATTTCACTCTCCACTAATCAC
This sequence comes from Pueraria montana var. lobata, assembly GCA_026413185.1. NCBI lineage: Eukaryota > Viridiplantae > Streptophyta > Magnoliopsida > Fabales > Fabaceae > Pueraria > Pueraria montana. The sequence goes on from CM048651.1 coordinate 26,137,709, forward strand.
TGATAGATGAACATCGTTACATACACTCACTTCAACACCAACAACGAATCAACGATACTCTCTTCATCTCCGGTGGCGGAGGCGCCAAGTTCTCCTTAATGGCTGTCGCAGCGGCCACTCCGACGGTGCTCTTTGCAGTCTCGTCGATCTTGCTCTCGTCTCGGTCGTCTTCTTCGGTGCAAGTAGGTAAAACCTAATTCTCAAATGAACGAATTAGAGAGAGCATCACAATCGTAAAAACCTAGCTCACTCAGGCCTATAGGATATTCTTTTTGATTCCGATTTGTTACACTAATGGAAGGAAGTTATAGATGAATCGCCTTAAATGAAGTCACAATTCATCTTCGTTGCCTTCAAATTCCTCTTCTTTGTCATCACCGCAGTCTTAGTTGATTTCTCATAAGCTGTTTGATTTAATTTCATCTCTTCAATTAGTTTTCATGAAAATACTACGAGATATATGGTGGTTGGTTCTGCAAATATTGGTTACTTGCAATGTGTTTGATGAAATGTCTTATTTCTTCTCTGCTTTAGCTTGAGCACTTAATCTAATTTTAATTTCATCGTTGCTTCTGCTCTGAATTTTGAATGGCAAGGTACACTCCAATAGCTTGTTGCGTTATTCCAATGGTTATGGATTTTATAATGCCTATGGTTGTATTAAATTTTGATTGCTCTTATCATATTGTTGCACACACATCTTCTTATTTAGTCTTTAATATACAGGTTTTAGCACCAAAGGATGATTGGGAATGCATTGACAACTAATCTTGATGAGCTCATCGACTCTAAAGATAGTGAATGTCGTTCTTCCACTTTGCTTGTTCTCTCTTGCTATTCAAAGGTGAGCAAACTTTACAATTTGATTTCCTCTTCATCAGAACCTTCTTCAACACTATGAGTGGTTTTAAATGTTAATGGTTAAGCCTTTCTTCATAGGATTGATTGACTTATCATGGTCATTGGCAAAGCCTTCCTGAAATTCCGTTATACCACGACGTTTCATGCCAACCATGCATTGAATTCTTTTTCTATTTTTCCTTCAGGTGAATACTCTTATTCTTGCATTCTTTTTTTTTTTTTCCTTTCTGCTTGTGTGTGTTGATTGTATTTTATCTCAGTTTGCTGATGTTTTAGTGTGTATTTGGAGTTAAGGAAGGTTCAACTATTGGCACTTTGAAGCATTGCATACAATAGATACAGTGCTGGTGGTATGATTTTCTTTTCATAACTCAACTTGATATGATTGTTTACAATGATGTTTATGTATATATCAGGCAAAAGAAAGTGTCTGAACAGTAACACTAACAGTAACTTGATATGATTGGTAATACTTTTATTTAATTTTTTAACCTCCGTTTTTTTTATTATGGTTAGGATTTGAATCACCCGAAAAATGGGAGGACCACCACATGATTTTTGGTTCAGATGGTCCAGATATGCCAGAGTGCACAAAATGAAAGTTTTCCATATGTATATTATACACCTAGCTATGGATTGGCACAGTCTCCATACAATCCTTATATTCCTGGTGCAATGATAGGAGTTGATGGTTCATCTGGAGGAGCACAACAATATTACTCCATCCCCAATTATCAAAACCATATTTCTTCACTTGCTTATATGCCTCTTATTGCTCAACCAGATAATTTCCCTAGTATTTCTGTTGACTTATTTGTGGTCCACTTGAAGTTAAGCAGTCTGGGTGTTTCAAACTCAAGGCATGCATCAATAACAGAGGTGTTGAAATTGAATATCTTATTTATTCATATGGCTTGATAATATTTAACTTGATAATAGAACTCTAATGGTGCTTAATTCATAGTTGAATCTACCATACAACCTGCTTCTTCTCTCTTGTATACAGGACAAATATAAAGATAGCAGCACCTCACCCCAAGATCAGTTTCTAAATAACACAACAAAGGTATGCATCCTTTCCTAACATCCATGTGAAGGACCTGAAAGTTGCATGGTGTATAATGATTCAAGAAGGTTATGGGATAAAACCAAATTTTATTCAATTATATAATTGGAACAAAATCCATAAAGTTAAGAAAGATTGAGTACCTATTAATTGAGCATCATGCTTTAAAGGGTTGTTGCAGTTAGAAGGTAAATTTATATTTTCTATTAATAGTGTGCAAATCTAATTGGCTTTAATTTAGAAGGAATAAGAGATGTTTACTCCTCCTGTAGAGTTGAAGTATAATCATTAAACACTGTTATTGAAATCAGAATGCCTTATGAATAGAAACAATGTTCGTTCAATAATTGTCAAATGAGTGTCAGAATATATAAGGAAGAAAATAAGATATTGTCCTTGATTCCTTCTAATGCTAATTGCAACTTGGAGTCCAGTACATGGGAAGTGATTTTAATACCCCGTTTGATTGCAGAATTGAATAGAACTTCACAATTTGGATATGCTAGTTCTGAAAGTTCTTTAGAGAAATTGCATGGAGAGTAGAGTGAAAAACTCAAGTCCATACTGACAGAAGTTATTTCCGTTTCTTTTGTGAGTTCCCATAATCTTGCTTATATTAGTCTTTTATCATTATGCTAACTTCCCTATGGACAGTGGATTTTATGATTAGGATAGGATAGGGCTGATCTGAAAGTTAAAGGAATGGTGAATTTGGGTTTAGTGGGAAGGAGGAGGAGTTTGGGTTTTCTAGGGTTGTATTGTAGTGTAGTGGATATTGAAAGTAGTGTGGCTGGCTTATAGAAATCACATGCAAAGGAAAGAAATTTTAATTTACTTTATTTCTATCATTGTTGTTGCTTAGTGTTTTTAATTTTTATTTATTTTGGATAGTGTAAAGGAAAGAAATTTCATGAGCCTCTGGATCTAGCACTTTTATTCATTGGTAGAGAGGTAATATCTTTCAAGCATCTACATAGATAGTTCATGTTGCAGCTTTTGTATTTTGTATTTATTGTTTACTTGACATTAGATTCCTGTCAACTAGTGAAGTGGCATTGGTTGAGTAAACTATGTTACATTTTTCTTTTGCAGTTACAATCTTCAAATTTAAGCATGAACAAACATGCAGACTTAGCTCTTTTAGACCTGCTCAAGGTGAGAGAATTGTGACATCTAGTCTGTCAAGTTTCCATGTCGAGTAAACGTGATTTGAGATATCTAAAGGAATTACTTCTTTGATTTTTTACTGTGACACTGTTCCATTGTCATGAACAGATCTCTTTCGCCAGATCTAATACTTCTGCATCGTTTCCCTGTGTTTCTGCATCTGAGGATGTGCTTTTGGAAAACTCATTGGTTTTAGGATTTGCTGAAGCCTGTGGAGATGATATGGGAATTGCCAATGTTGCTTTCCATGGATCTTGCTCCATGGACGGTACAAATGAAGAAATCACAGCTTTGCACTCAATTCAAGTAATCAACTCAATTAATGTGACATGGTCCATTATGGAATTTTGGGTCCTGTAATGGTGACCTGATGCTCTTTATTTCCCATTAACAGGACTATTTGTTTTTGTTGATGAAGCATTGAGAGAGAGAAAGTGTGTAGGAGTTTATGAAGCCAAGGGTTTAACCTTTTATATGATCACGACAAGAAAAAAACAAATTATATTATCATTTTATAATAATAATAATTAGATGAGTTTTTTTTTCAATGAATGTTTTTTCTTTTATTTGAGTGTTAATGAAAAAGAGAATGGAGTAAGTTTAGGGGAACTAGGTACCATGCAGTGGGGAAGAATGCTGGTATATATAGGTATAAGCTATAGTGACACACAATACATGTAGGTATAGGCTATAATGACACACAATACATGTAGGTATAGGCTATAGTGACACACAATACATATGGGTACAGGCTATAGTGACACACAATACATGTAGGTACAGGCTACAGTGACATACAATACATGTGGGTATAGGTTATTCCCACAGTTACTGTAAACTGTAGGTATAGGTTATAGTGACACACAATACATGTTGTTGAATCCCATCCAAATCCGCACTAAAACTGTGTGTGGGTATATGTCAAATAGGTCTATACCCACACATAGTATACCTATAGTGACACTTTTTGATTGTCACTATAGGTGACATTTCTTGTAGTGGTGTGAGTGTAATAAGTCTAAAGTACAGGAGAAGTCAGTGTAATTTGCTCAATAATAAATAAATAATGGAATCTAATGCCTAAGAAGAAAAATAATCCCAAAAGCTGGAAAAGCCATAGAGGGAGAAGTGACACTTGTAGAAGACCTTGTTTTTGGAGATAGTAAACAGAAAAATAGGTTCTTATATTAATAAATTAGAATATCTAATTTAGAGAATAGAATTCTCAATTTTTTTTACTCTTTTAATCAGAGATTTTTAATATTTTTTAGGATGCACATTTTACATACTACTTTTGTAATTAGCTAAAAAAACATTTCTCTCAATCATCTCAATATCTTATTTATTTATTTTTTTATACTTGATTTTTAATTATTTATCCTTTTCAATTCAAAACTATCTACTCATACACTATAAATTAGAATCTATAATTTAGAGAGTGAAATTTTTACTCTTTCCACTCTACCAATTAAATAATTTTTAACATTTTTTATTTTCTCTTTGAAAGGTATATTTCACGTACTATTTTTGTAACTAAAAAAAAAATCCTAATCATCTTAAACTACTTTTCTTTTATCTTTATGCATGCATGTATTTGATTTTTCTGACTAACTATTTATTTTAATTTATTTTAATTTAAACATAAGAGTTTAATGGTGATACACTGATAGTATAAAATAATTTTACATTGTCATACAATCACAAAGTCATACCAATGGTTATTTGTGATTGGATAACATGTAAAACTATTTTACACTGTCAGTGCATAGTTTCCTTTCTCTAAAAATAATCTCTTCTTTTTATTATAAATAAAAATTAGAATAGTTATCTTGGATAAGAGCGTTTTTAGGTATCATTCTTTAATGAGAGCATGTTTAGTCATTTTTCTTTTACTAAAGCATTTTTAAGAATTTTTCTTAATTTCTTATCTCTTTCAATATATTATTTTCAATATTTTTAGTTCTAACTTGAATTTCAATACTTTTTAAAAAGAAATTATCAATAATTAAAAATAACATTATATTACAATATAAATTATTTATCATAAATTTAAAATATAGTTTATATATTTCAAAGTATTTATTTATTATAAATTTTAATTATATAGAATAAACAGTTTTTTCTATGCAATACATAGACAAATACTACTAATATCACAATTTAAATTATTTATTATAAATTTAAAAGTATACTTTATATATTTAAAATATTTATTTATTATAAGTTTCAATTATAATATAATTTATAATTTTAAAACTATTTATTTATAACTGTTAAAAAAAACTATATATTTATAATGTATTATAATTATGTGCAATGTATATATTAAAATTAAAATCTTTAACAATATATATAACAATGATAAACTATTTGGGTGTCCACCTTTTTTTTCAATTTTGTCCTTTTAACTCCCTCAAATGTGATTACATACTAATATACTATAACAAACCCCAGCTAAATACTATCTTTTATTCAAAGTTCATCTATTCTCTAAATTATCCACTAAAATCACCCACAACTTTTTTTTCTTTTTTTTATAAATTTCCATGTCAAATTAACTATTTTGAAGTTTTTAAAAATAATATCTGTCAAAAACGAAAATTTAAATTTTTTTAAAGAAATAAAATATCTTTTTTTGAAAGCAAAGAAATAAAATATCTATACACGGTGTCGGGTGTTCCCCTAGTATTTTAATAATTTAATAATAAAATAAAAAAATTGCCACATCCGCCTTATTCCCATTAGAAAAAGAACGAACCTGAATGCCATTTCGTCCATATTCACACCAACTACAAATCCCAACAACTCCAACCCCCAACCTTCCACATTATCCCTCCTTTTGGTAGCATCGAAGAACTGAAAAAGAGTGAAACTAACATTAAAAAGATATTTTATATTTTATTTTAATTCAAATTTTTTATCTCAATTCACTTTCATTCTATTTTATTCTACTCCACCGGATACTCTATAAGAAGGCCCTTGTCTCCGTCTCTCACGTCGCAACGTGCTCTGTTCTGTCCAGTTGGCAATACGCCAATCACGGCCTCACGAAACGTCGTCGTAACACATGAAGAGCGAGAAGAGGCAAATGTTGCATGATCTGATTGAGAATGCAGGAGGCTGTGTCGTCACGGATGGAGGATTCGCCACGCAGCTCGAAAAGCATGGAGCCTCCATCAATGATCCTCTTTGGAGTGCCATCTATTTGATCAAAGACCCAAATCTTATCAAGAAGGTTTTCATTTTATTTTATGGGTCCCATTTTCTGTTTTTGTTTCGTATTCATCATAATCCTGTGTTTCGTTTTGCATGTCTGAGTGATGATGAATCTTTATTGGATTTGATTCATTTATTTATTTATTTTAGGTTCACTTGGAATACTTGGAGGCTGGTGCAGATATATTGGTTACGTCATCATACCAGGTAAAGTTCGTGACTTTGAAAACACCCTTGGGAATTTTTGGTTAAAATTTCCCTTTTGCTTGGATTAGTTTTTTAAACTGTAGGGAATTTTTTTTTTTGGAAAAAACTTAGATTCAGTACCTACTGTTGGTGTTGTTCTCCAATCAAATTTAAAGTTTCACCTCGGTAATATACAATGACATCTAATGGATTCCTTTATTTTGCGTATTACCAATATTTGATTGGAGAACAGCACCAACAGTATCTAAGTTTTGTCCTTTTATTTTGTTCCTTTATGTTGTCATGCAATATTCTTCTCTTGAGAGTTGATGGTGAGTGAGGTAATGCAAATTAAAGGTTTATTTCCAAATGCTTTGTGCCTTGTGTTCTGTAGTTTATGTTAGAAGTTGCCATTGAAGTTTGATGAACATTTACAGAGAATATGATTGGATTGTTTATTCATGCTTATTATGTAATCCAGTGCTAGGAGTGTACTTTGGATCTATACTTTTATACACAATATGAATAACTGCAATGGACCTGATAAAAATATGTAAATGAAAAAGTCGCGAGTATAGGGAAATTTTGTGTTTAAATAAATGGTTCTCTGAGGTTTATACGAGAATATGAATGAACTTTAGAGTTTAGACAATTTGGAATGAACAGGAGGGTTAGCTTTCATGCTTCCAATTAACATGACATATGAAGCATTTGCTTGTGGTTTTTGACATTCTTTGCTTCCGGTTTCCAGAGATGAGATTTTATTTTAGTCCTATATACCAAGGGTGAAATCTTAATGTTGGAGTAGAAAAGTTCAGGACCTTTGGCTGTTCATATTTCATACATGTTATTCTCATGAAATGTTTGCAAATTGTTTTCTTATAGAAAATTCTATAATTATAGGCTACACTTCCTGGATTTTCATCCAAGGGGCTATCCATTGAAGAAGGGGAATCACTGCTGGAGAGGAGTGTCAAATTGGCAGTTGAAGCTCGTGACAGTTTCTGGAATTCAGCTAAAAGAAATCCTGGGAATAAATATAGAAGAGCTTTGGTTGCAGCCTCCATTGGAAGCTATGGAGCTTACCTTGCTGATGGCTCAGAATACAGGTGCTTATACACCTCGAAATTCAACAGTTTGGTTCCTATCTGTCCTGCAGAGTGCAGAGGAACTACATTGTATAGTTTCTGTATCTTTATCGAATTTATTCATATTAATATCTTCTTGTAGTGGCTGCTATGGACCAGATGTGAATTTAAAGAAGTTGAAGGATTTTCATCGCCGCAGATTACAAGTTCTTGTTGAAGCTGATCCAGATTTGCTTGCTTTTGAGACCATTCCAAACAAACTTGAAGCTCAGGTCTTTTTGTTTATTTTTTCCTTTGTCAATAACATGGTTCATAGACAAGTATACCTTGCTGTAATTTCTTAAACCAAAATTACTGCAAACCTATTCAGCATATTTGTTGGACCATATTATAAATCTTAGGACCAGGACAAAACTAGAATTCTTCTATTCTGTTATTTATCCATTTCTCTCACGTCTCTCTTATGATATTGTTTTCAAAATCAATAGTATTTGATAAACACTCTGACAGTCCTACTGTTTTGGTTCTTTAAATCCAATATACAAATTATACATACACACTTGAAGCTTTATTTATTTTGGTAAAATGTGTTCTTTTTCACAGTGCAATCTCTTTGCCTTTGGCACTGTTATAATGGTAGTTGTAGTCCTTTATGCTGCATCATAATCAATTAATGGAACACTTGACACATGAAACATTTGAAACCATAATTTGTAAATTTCTTGATAATAGACAAAGTATCAAAACCAAAATTGAAAAATATTACTGACATTAATTTGGTTTTTATCCTTATCTAGATTCTAGAGCACTGATGTATGTCTTTCTCCTTGTTTAACTCTTTTATATCTTGAGGTACCAACTTTATTTTTTCTATCTAAATGGTGATAGAGGTTGGAATCTGTTCACAAGGTAAATTCTGATCAAGCTCTAACACGGACATTAATAATAATTCACAAGGAAAAATAGGATGCCATTTATTCATTTTGAATCCTAAATTTGAGAAATACCCATTTTGTGAAACTAACAAGAATGTTAGTGCACGTGTAACAACCTGAAATTAGGAATGACCAAGAGAAAGAAAAAAAATCAAGTGTGCAGTTGATTTCAGGAGCCTATGATATCAGGCTGTGATCTGCCATACCAACAAGCTAATAATGATTAATACTAATAATCTATCTAATAAAACTAAGAACTCAAGCCATGGCTAATTTTGTTGTTCTAATTATTTATTATTTCTCACCAAGTCATAACTATATCATTTGCAGAACTTTCACGTGGCAATATGTTTCTTATCAATAATATTGCATCATTCATTAACGTCAACTTTGCTAATGCTTTAAGAATTCCTTGATTTGTAAGAGTCTGGATATCTCACTCTACAATCTGTGATGTTGAACCCAAAGTAAAATTTATTCATAGTTTTGAAGTTGTTTCCATAGTAGAATACAGAATAAAGAAGCATATTTAAGGATTATTATCTTATATAGGAATTATTGTGTTATTCTTAGAAAATATATCCAACCTATCAATATCATCTTTAAACTGTTCCACTGCCTGCACCAATTCCTCATATTTTCTTCCCAAAAATTCATTTAGTCTCACAATTATTGTGCCCAGGTATTATCAATAATGTTGAGATAAAACAAATTTATTTTATATAGAGAAAGGAACGTTGTGCTTTACTTTCTGATGACCTGATAGTCATTTATCTTGCCTGAAACAGAAGTCATCATGTTTTTGTAGCTATCTGTGTAAGCTATTTCCACCATTAAGATTTGTATTTTTATTTTGTTTTTTTTAGCTGTTCATTAATAACTTTACACGGTCTGTAGGCCAAAAATTTTAAGTTATAAATCATTTCTATGATTGCTAATGCACTATTTCTAATTCTTTTACTATCAAGCTGATTGCTTTACTTTATAGTTTCTACTTTTTCAATTCTAACTTCTTCAACTTAGAAAACTTTTCTGGTATTCATTGTGAAATTCTCCTATTATAGGCTTGTGTGGAATTGCTTGAAGAAGAAAGTGTCAAAATCCCATCTTGGATTTGTTTTACCACTGTAGATGGTGAGAATGCTCCCTCAGGAGAGAGTTTCAAGGACTGCCTTGAAGCAATAAATAAGAGTAACAAAGTAGATGCTGTTGGTATAAACTGTGCACCTCCCCATCTTATGGAATGCCTCATCTCCAAATTTAAGCAGGTAACTGTTAAATCTCATGACAAAGAATTTGTGTGTGAATACTTGACAAATAATTTTAGTGTGCATTATTTTTTTGGCAACCACCGTAATTTGGACCTTTGGTTCCCCGATGGGATCCCGAGGTATCCCACAAGCTTTAACCCTGTGGGCCGGCTATGGGACTAATCCTTGGTCCGGGACTTAGTCACACTTAAAGCTCCTTGCCCCTCTCCAAGGATGTATTCTGTGGGGATCGAATCCAGATTCTCCCCCACAAACTCTGCATGTGTTGTCAACTGAGCTACACCTATTAGGTCATTTTAGTGTGCATTATCAGACAATGAAAAGCTTATGATTGAAAAGTTTATGATCTTATCCTTATTCCTTGCAGTTAACAAAGAAGGCCATCATTGTTTATCCCAATAGTGGGGAGGTATGGGATGGTAAAGCCAAGAAATGGCTAGTAAGTCAGGGTTCTCTCCCTCTCTTTCTCTCACTCTCTTTCACACTCTCACACTTGTATCCATTATTTGTTATGTTTCATATGTTAATCAAGTGTGTTTTTCTATTTGTTTTAAACGACAGCCATCTAAGTGTTTTCACAATGATGATTTCGGATTTAATGCAACAAGGTGGCGTGATTTGGGAGCTAAAATAATAGGTGGTTGTTGCCGGACTACACCTTCCACCATTCAAATTATTTCAAATGCTTTAAGAGAAAAATCTTGATTGTGATACTAGATGTAACTGTTTTTTACAAATTGCGATATCTTGTCTAGGCATTTTCTACAATCTATAGTCTAAATTTTAATTGTTTGAAGCTTGTTCATTCAGTTGAAAGTAAGTCGTTTCATTTTCATAAGAATTGAAAAAGAAATTAAAAAACTTGACTTAATGTGGGTCAACAATTTGTTCATGTTCATACGCAAGTCATTATATTTTTGGGTCACCATGACATTAGAACGGAATATTCACCAACTTTAATGATATCTAAATTTTGGCGGAAAATCTGGCTAACTACTTTTAGTATGGTCTTTTCTCTTAATCAGATTTTTTTCATTTATAAGGTTCGAATCCGAGATCTTGTTTGAGAAGAATGAGTATAGCAAGTCATTTAATGGGAATATTTTATTCTCAAGTTAATTCTAGTATTGAGGCAAAATCTTGAGCACATATATTTAATTGCACAATATGGTTGAGATTATAAATAATTCTTGATACTTATTTATTTTAGAAACAATGTTTACTCGGCATGGGCCAATACACTCAAATAATAAATAATAAAAATGTTTTTTAAACCAGCTAATTTTCACTCTACATCTTTTATTTTATTTTTCTTCAACTAAATAATATCTATTTTCATCCCATTTATTTTTTCACTATTCACTTTCAAATCCTTCCTTTTGCTTCCTCTCAGCCAAGCCTAGTGTAACTGACTAGTAGACAATCACATGATTCCTTTCCCAGTCACATGATTCCTTTCCCGTACGTTGTGTTTATCAGCTCTTTTTGGCTTTTCACTCCTTTCCATTATTTTCACTTTCTATCCATGCTAAATCAGTTCAATTAAACACAACGTTAAATTACGGTTTTTAAATTTTTGTAAGGGAATAAAACAGCAAGCACTCTAAGTGGAAACAATGTGCTATACTACACTTCTGACGCTGGCTATTTTTGGGACCTTGTAATGTGTCTCACCATGAGAAAATAATTTTAGTCATAGGATATGTCTATTTTTTGAGATTGATGTGAAACTATCATACAACTGCTTATACTAGATTTTTTTTTTAAAAAAAGGGACCATTCTTCTTCTGTTTAAGTTTTTTTTTTTTTTTTTTAAAAAAAGCGATCCTTCTTCTCCGTTGTTGCTTTGCTTCTACCTCTCTTCCCATTTTTTTGTCCCTTATTTTATCTTGATTTCTGTTTTTAGTTCCTCATAAATTTTTTTACTGTTTTTAGTTCCTCATAAATTGTTCTGTTATGTTTTTAGTCCCTTATAAATTGTTTTATTCTATTTTTAGTCCCTGATATTAATTTTAACTGTTAAGTGATGACATGACAGACATAAACTGTGTATGTGAAAATTTCCTAATTAAGTTTCTAGTGACTTTTAACTGCTGCAAATTTTTTGGCGATCAGAAATGTTTACTTTTGTAACATTTTTTGTGATTTCAGAAAATCTAGTGTTCCAGATTTTGATTTTTTTATTTTATTTTTTAACATTTCTGACAGTTTTAGTTTGCCAAAAAAATTGCAGTAGTTAAAAATCACTAGAAACTTAAACAAAAGAAGGGTCCCTTTTTTTTAAAAAAAAAAAATCTAGTGTAAGCAGTTGTATGATAGTCCCACATTAATAAGCAACAACGGAGAAGAATGATTATTTTAAAAAAAAAAAAAAACTTAAACAGAAGAAGAATGGTCCCTTTTTTTTAAAAAAAAAAAATCTAGTATAAGCAATTGTATGATAATTCCACATCAATCTCAAAAAATGAACATTTCCTATTACTAAAATTACTTTCACATGATGGAGGACATTACAGTGTCCCTTAAAATAGCCAGCGTCCTACACTTCCCATAAAGCTGAGAAACAAACAATTTGTCGTACAAGTACTAAAGAAAAGAAAAAGCCACACAAGTCACAATCATCATCAAGGCTAACAAGATGCTGAATGCTCATACAACTAAATATCTAGGTTTTTACTCACCATGTTCAGCTTGACAGTGGATTACCAAAAACACAACATATATTTGCACATGTTATGTTCGAATCATTTTCAGAATCAACTATGGTACGTACGTTTAATCACTACAACATGTTTTTTACCCCGATATCGAAGGCAGAGTTTACAATTAGATTGGACAAGCAGATCACCGAATAAAGTAATAAATGTTTATTGATGAAATTTACATTTATGATAATAACAATTATGCAAAGACCCTCACATTTTAGCAATTTTTTTTATCTGTAGAAATCAAAGACAGATATCGAAGAGTTTATAACAACTCATACATCATGCTCAACCAACTGAGCTACACCCCCTCGATTCACGTTTTAGCGAATGAAATGGAATAAGTCGAATGTATGCCAGACACTGCAAATATACTTTTTTAATTTAAAGTAACTAAACTATCATTACAATTACAATAATGTAAAAGCTTTTAATAAATAAAAAGGAATAATAAGACGGATAATACGCATAAAATATTCTTAATATACGACATATAATCGATTTTTTTTGGCGAATTAAGATCAATAAGGTGTTGGATGACGGTTGACAACGGTCATTCGGAGGTCTTCCTCTGGTCTGGGGTCACAGTTAGAAGTTGATATTCTAACATAGTGTTTGATTAGAGAGAAATGAAAGAGTGGAGAAAAGGAGAGTGGAAGAATTTCTTTAAATTTTTGTTGTTTTGTTCAATTTTTAAGAGGGAAAGGAAGGAGGAATTGAGGGGAGCAAAATTGTTCCTCGTCTAGTTTTTGTTCCCCTCCTATATTGGGAAATTTGGAGAGCTGGAGAAAGAGATTTAAAACATTTCAACTATAATAACTAAAATATCCCTACGCATGCATCAAAATTTAAAATTATAAGGATACAAAAGAAAATTGCTTTTTGAAACATCTCCCCTCCTCTTGTGAACCAAATAAGAAAATGGCTACCTTCCTTCCCCTCCCCTCCTTTTAACTAAATATAATGTCTAATAAAAATTCCTCTCCTGTCTTCCCTCCTCCCCCCTCCCATTAAAATCCTTTCCCTCTCCTCCCCTCCTTTGAAAATTCCTCTTCTCTCCCCCCCCCCCCCCCCCCCAATTAAAATATCTCTCCTCTCCTCCCCTCCTTTGAACCAAACAATCCCTAAGCATTCCTTTCATCATAAGGTCTTGATTTTTCTAACTTTTACTTCTATATTATAAATCTGAATCATTTTCTTGAATGAGAGCATTTTTTTAGGAATTATTCTTCAACGAAAGTATTTTTAGAAGTTTTTCCTAAACGAGAGGATTTTTAGATTTTTTCAATTTGCTGGTTGCTCATTACATTCACTTCTCACGTGATTTTAACCATGTTTATGGTCTCTTTTTGGTTTGAACATTATCGTAGATATATTACCAATTGGTTTTTTCTAAACAGAGCCTGGGTACTTATTTTATTGATTCAATCAAGCCAATCACAAATTATTCATAATTTCGAGTAATAATCTGGATACCCCCTCTAAAAAAAAAAAAAAAGATAGAATTGTACTTCATTACACTTCACGCTCCAAATTTTTTATGATTCAATCATTCTTCTTTTGGGGGTGAAAGAGAGGATATCTCGATGGGGGGAGAAAACGGGTAAATCCCATATGACCTACTATATCTGACAAGTCGCACTATATATCAACCCAAGATGCATCTTCTTCATATACATGAATCTAATGAGATAAGTTTCACATCTTGAGTCAGTCAAAAAATTGTTCAAAATTGTGTCCCAAAATAAATAAATAAAATCATCATTGTTTCAGAAAGGACCAAACAAAGGATTAAACTACAAAGGATTAAATTGAACTTTTTAAAAGGTAAGGGACCAAACAAAATATAATTGAATACATAAAGGACTAAAAGTGTATTTTAGCCTTTTAATTTTATATTTAATTTGTTTAGAAAATTAATTAAAAAAAATCTTTCTTGACTATCTTAAAACATTCTCCTTTGATCTTTACTTATTTTTTTAACTGTTTATCTCTTTTAATCTACGATTTTATCTTTATTTTTAAATTAAAATTTAATATTTTTTTTTAAAATTATCTATAATTAAAAATAACTTTATATCACAATATTAATTATTTACTATAAATCTAAAATACAATTTATACGTTCAAAATATTTATTTATTACAAATTTTAATTATAATATAATTCATATATTTCAAAATATTTATTTATTATAAATTTTAATTATATAAAAATAAATATTTATCTTGTATAACATAGTCTCTCCAATCTCCATTCCTATATATTAAGGCCACTTTTAAAATTATTTGTCCCTTTCTATAATATTCTTTTCTAATTATCTCTTGTATTAATTTTTTTTCTAAAATATCATTAATTAATTAACAATTTTTTTAGACAAAAAAAATTTCTGAAAATTAATGAGATAAACTCTCTCTCTTTCTTATTAGAATTGGAGAAAATCAAAGGAATCTAGCTCAGTTGATTGAGCAGTATGTATGAGTTGCTGTAAATCTCTTGATACTTGTATTTGATTCCTACGGATAAAAAAATAGAATTGGAGAGAAAATGACTAGCAATTAGGTAAGAAACGTAAAAAGAGAGATATGATTATTTTAAAAAAACATTAAAGATAATTTTGGAAGAATAATACAAATTATTGATAAATTTAATGTCTATAACTAAATCAATTTTTTTTAAAAGGAATGAATTAATGTCTTATATAAATTACGAGTTTTCTTAAAAGGTACGAAAAGATCTTAAGGAGGGAGGGAGTATATACTAAAATACTAATTAGAAAACGTATTACATTATTGTCTACTATATTTTTTTATATTATTTCTTTCCCCTGAACAAGCACACCAACGAGACGAGACGAACTGAAGAAGTGAGGATTAATTGTAGTAGCTGACAAGGTTCAATTGTTGGTAACGCTGTCACACAAAGTTGAAGCAGAAACAATGTTGGGAAAAGGAATAGTGAGGTCACAGAGAGAAGGAAGAAAAGGACGAGGGAGGGAGGGACCACTGAAGAAAAAGTCAGTAGGGGGTAGGCCGCTATGGTTGGTGAGCGTCTCATTCAAATTTATAGTGAGTGGTGTATGTAGATTGGATTCAATCGATTTTTTATTTTAGTTTTGTTTATATTTGTTTTTTTGAAAAATATATTAAATAAATGATAATATATATAATAAATATATTAAAAGATAATTTAAAATATTAAATATTTTTTTTATAAGTTAATAAATAACTAATAATAATATAATTTTTTAAATATATATTATTTAAAGTAAATTTATATAATTTAATAATTATACTTATGTATTTTTAATCAAATAATTATTAAAAAAATATCTTCAATTAAATAGATGTTTAACAAATAAATATAAGTTATGTGATAATTTTATAAATATATAAGAAATAAAAATATAAACATGAGTAATATCATAAATTTATGAATAAAAATGTATATGCATATATAATTTCGATTTAGATTTCAAAATCAAATCCGAAATCTTATCCAATCTAATAAAAATTTTGATTTTTTAATTTTTGATCCATTCGATTTTCGTTTATTTGATTTTGAATTTTTTAGATCGGTTATTTTAATTTTGATTGGATTGAATCGATTTATGAATACCCCTATTTTTAGTAAGGGAAAAGAAAGGGCAGATAGTGAACTATTGTGATGGGATCAAAGAAAAGAAAGCCAATGTTCATCCTTAGGCAAGGTGGGTCACCACTAGAAATCTCTTGGATTTGAGATCCAACCTATAAGATGGCAGAGATTTGGATGAAGCTTATAAGCTCCACCAATTAAAAATCAGATAAGGCATTCCCTGGGACCCAAAAGGACAAGCCTACACTGTGGGGAAGTCACACTTTTACACGGATGAATAGCTAGTAAATAGAATGTGAACAATGTGAATTACTTAAAAAAAGGAATCCATATTTTTATCGTGTGCATGTGATCTTGTTTTTGAAATACTTGTTTATAAATATTTTCTCAATCAACATATGAGAGATTAATCTTTCAAGATACCACAAAGATAAGATGCAGTGAAAATAATTAATTATTTTCTAAAAATCTATTAAATTAGAATGAATTATGTTTTTTTTTTTTATGAAAAAAAGTTTAGGTGAGTTGGATCCCGACGATGATCAAGGTAGGCCTCAAGCTCAATGAATGTTAACAAAGGTTATGTTTGGCAAAACTAGCTGAAAAGTTGAAAAGCTAGCCGGTAGTTGAAAGCTGTTAAGCTAACTTATTAAATCACAAATATTCTGTAAAACTACATGTTGAAGTAGTTAAAAAATATGAAATGACAGAAATAAAAATATTTATATAATATTTTCATATAAATTTTAATTTTATTTTATGGATAAAAATATATTTTGAGTTGTTATAATTTTAATTTTTTAATTAATTCTAAACTCTTGTGATTTTTTATTTATAGATAAATTATTTTCATTAACTTTTAGTTTCAGTTATTACATTTTTTTTCATATTAAGTATTATACTAATAATCTTATACTATATTTTAAGATATTTTTAATCAAGTTTAAAATAAAGTAAAAATATAAAAATATATAATTAAGTAGACATTATACTTTTATTATGTTAATTAGCGTAATAGATAAAATACATTGTCTAATATAAAATTATTCAAAAAATAAAAAAATCTAACATTTATCATTGTCAATTTCGTGAAGTATAATGTTTAAATAATAAATTAAATATTATAAATAGTACAATGATTAAAATAAATAATGTAATATAAAAAATATAAAATATAATAACAAAAATAAAATAAAATAAAACAAATAAATAATAAAACTTTGTTTGATTTAAAAAGGATAATAAGGAAATTTAATAAATATTTAAAGGATAAAAAGGAAATAAAATATAAAAAGCTAGAAGATAGTGTTTCAAAAAACGCTAGAAGCTAGCTGAAATGGCTTGCCGAACATAGCCAAAGATATTTACATATTACCCACCAACAAGTCCTCACAACAGCAGTGGAAATCGAACCCACGTCCTTATGAGATATAAGTTTGTTCCTTACCAACTTACCAACCTTTGTTGACATGAATTATGTTATTCACCATATAATCTTTTACAACAATAATAGATAACAAGTATCGGAAAAAAAAAAGTGCTTTCAAATTGTTGGGAAGTAAGAGAAAAAGAATGTGTCACTTTTCTTCATGGCTTTATGGTTTGGAGATACAGTCTAAAACCATCAAAACATAGGTTTGAACATGGCATCAAATCAAGGAGAAGAAAAATATTGTACCATGACAATGTTTACTACCTTAGAAAGCAAATTATATTTTGGTAAATGTCTAGTACAACTTGATTTTTTATGTGCTTTCCCAATGTTTACTCAATGGTGTGACTGGACTTGTATACTTGAAGCCAAATGCTAGCACATTGGAGTTTCACAAACAAATGCAAGAAAAACAAAGACAAGAGAAAATAAACAAAAAATATGTAATGATTGAAATATAGAATATTTGTTGTTAACATGTGTTAAAGTTTAAGTTGTCATTCACTTATATAGTGTTAGTGAACTTACCCCATGAACAAAGGTAAACTATTAATTTTTAATCCAGCCAATCATTTATAATCTTTCAAATGATAATAATAATAGATTATAAAAGAAATAGTGTTAGTGAACTTACCCCATGAACAAAGGTAAACTATTAATTGTTAATCCAATCATTTATAATCTTTCAAATAATAATAATAGATTATAAAAGAAAGAGTGCATTAAAATAGAAAACTAATAATACTCGAACATGTTGTCTAACAAGAGAAAAAATACAATTATCTCTTCAATGAATACTATAAAAGGGATCATCTTTTATTTCTATCTCTAAATTCTATAATTAGTTAAAAAAAACTTATATCACAATTTAAATTGTTAATTGTAAATTTAAAATATAATTTATATAGTTAAATATCTTTATTTAATTCTAATATAATTTATATATTAATAAATAGTTAGTTATTTTTAATTTTAATTATATAAAATAAACATTTATCCTATATAATGCACAAACTAAAATACTAATTTATTGATAAATTAGAAAGTTTGTTATCAGTAAAAAAATTTAAATTTATTTTTATATAATTTTATGCATCTCATTTTTATTTATTTAAATTATATTAAAGTGAACAAATTTTTTAATGTTACATAAAAATTTAAATATCTTCTTATCTAATATTATTAATAAATTGAAAAGTTTCATTATCTTTTGGACGCCGTCTATCGTGGACCACCTTCATAGGTGATCCATTGTGTATCATTTTTTTAACCTTTAGATTAATCTTGTACTTAAGTTATTACAGTGCACCATCTACACCATACAATTTCCGGATATCTTCTTTCCCTTACTTTCGTCTACACCTGCCATCCTCCTCATCACCACCACCGCCACCACATCCTCCTTCCGCCGCCGCAACAAGCCCCAATCTCCCTTGCATCGTAACCTCTATCACCACGCGCTGCCACAAACCACCACCGCCAAAACGGCAACCCATTCATTTCAAAACGGAATATGGAATTTCTCTGGTTGAACAACGTGAAGAATATAAACAAAGAGGAAGGACACGAAGAAGCTCATCACCGCCAAGGGTTTCGAATTCGTCATCGACAAAGAAGCTGCGATGGTTTCACAAACATTCACAACATTGAAGCCGCGCGTTTGTGTACGGCGGTTTGATTTTGATTTGATGGTTGCTCTTGATTTTTGTTGTTCACTACTGCTTCTCAAACACGATAATGAAAACCCTGTATTGAAATTTCAGGAAGCAATTGCTTTCTATAATGGGTGTCTTCAAATTCTGAACTTGTCGTGTAATGGGCATTTGTTGGTTCTTCAAATAAATTTGGTTTATTTCATGGTATTGTGAACAACTTTGTACTCCATTCATGCCCAAGCTTCATGCGTTTTGAAATTTAATATCTTCCATTTGTTATCGTGCTTTGCGGGGATTTGTTGGTTTGTTGATTTGAGCGATGGCACTATACTTTGTGTTACCGTTGTTTTTATTGGTGGCTGTGGTGGTGTTAAGGAGGATGGCGGGCTATCGCAGGCAATAGTGAGGAGTTCACTAGCAGCGGCAAAGAGTTTGCCAACGGCAAGAGTACAAGACAACAGTGAAGGAAGACGAAGTCTAGAAATTATATTGTATAGAAGGTGCATTGTAATAACTTAAGTACAAGATTTATCTAAAGGCTAAAAAAATGGTACACAATGGACCACTTATGAAAGTGGTCCATAGTAGAAGCAATCTATCTTTTGAATGATTTTATTTAAACTTCAAAGTGTGTTACCTTTTATACTTGGACTTTTTAAATTTTTTAAAATATTTTTTAAAATATAAAATAAAATATGACAATTGTTCATAGAATTAAAATACTAGTAAATGTGAAAAACTCAAAACTCTTAATTAATATTGAATTTTCAAAATTTTCTACAGTTGTTTTTTCAAAAAAATATCTCTTAACTATCAAAATTAGATCAAGATATTCCTGAGTTTGTTTTACAGCGATAAAGCTCAATACAAAAATATCTTTCATCACATCCTCAAAGAAAGTAATCAAAGGCAACACATGCACTCTGCAGATCTTAGACTTGCCGTCTCATGGCCTTTCACCATTGTTAGCAGTTGATGCAGCTGATGTTCTGTTCTTTCAAGCTTAATTCTACGTTGTATAATTGTATTATAGTTTTGCCTCTCTGTATAAAACTTTTTTTTTAAAACTAATTTACAAGAATTAAAGAAAGTTAGTTAGTATAGTTAGTAGCTTTAAATTTGTTATTAATTTATAGAGTTAATTACACGGATTCCCCCTAAGGTTTACTCTTATTACATCTAGTACCCCTCCATTTTTTTACATTACTTTGAGTACATCTAAGGGGGGGTTAGTGTAAGATTTTTCAAACCTAAGAGGGGGAGTTGGTGTAACAATTTAATCTTAAGAGAGGGGGTCGGTGTAACGAAAGTTAAAAAATTAGGGGGGATTTCTGGAAGGTTCAAAAATGGAGGGGTATCGAGTGTAATAAGAGCAAACCTCAGGAGGGGTCCGTGTAATTTACTCTAATTTATATTATTCTTTTGAAAAATAACCCTTAAGATTATTGAGATTTATCATTTTATTCTTTTCACCTAATTAATTAATTAATTAATGTGTGTTAATTAGTCATTTTTTTTCAATCCTTATAAGAATTATAACATTTATTGTTTATTAATTACAAAAATTATAAAATAATTAAGGATATTTTATCAATAAATAATTAATGCAATAGATAATTTTAACAGTCTTATTAGAAGAGAGAAACAAATTTCTTAAAAAAATCTCGCAATTAGGACGAAAATAGTATTTCCCTTGGTTGCTTTGTCTCTTTCTTCACCTACCAGAAACAAATACAAAAATATCAAAATAAAATATCTAAATGCAATTCTTTATTTATTTTTTTACAGCTCAATGCAATTCTTTATTATACTGTAGAGAATTTATTTCCTAGACATTGTTCAGCTTATAACCAAAAAATATTATAAATATAATTAAATGTATAAGTATTTTTTATTAGAGTTTATTTTTCATACATTATAAGTAAAAAATTATAATATAAATCAATAAAAATCATAGAACAGGATAATTATTATAAAAGTTACTACCGTTGTTTCTATTTATAAGATTCAAATTAGAAGTTATGCTTATTCTTTTTTATAAGATTAAATTTATAACTCCTCTTGTATTAATTATTTTTAAACTAAAATATTTCTATATATTAAATTGTACTAGCAAACAATTAGAAGAGAGAGAAAAGAATATTAATGACAAGGGTAGTTTTGAAAAAAAGAATTAAGACAGATTTATTGCTATAAACTAAATTAACTATTTTTCTTAAGAGTCTTGCTACCGGTGCCCTTAAGGCAATGGTTAAACAATTAAAAAGAAAAAGATTTTATTGGAAATCATATGAGAGTTTATTTAAAAATGACTAAAATACACTTTTAATCATATATGTTTTAGATTATATTCAGTTTGGTCATTTATGTTTTGAAAAGTTCAATTTAGTCTTTACTATTTTTAAAGTGAGTCAAAATGGTTCTTCCAAAACAATGATTGTTTTTTTTTTATTTTGGAATGCGATTTTGAACATTTTTTTGACTAATTCGAGACGTCAAACATGTTTCGTTAGATTCACTCACATAAAAATAGTGGAACTCAAATGTTCGAATCAAAAAGGGCCTAACATGATGAAAATCTCGTGAAAAATGAATGTCATGAGCAACTAGAAAAGAATTTAATATTAGATTTTTCAGTTACTCGTTAAATTCACTTTTCAAGCGATTTTCACTATGTTTATCGCCTATTTTTTATTCAAACATAAGTTGGGTTATATAGTTTTCATGTAATTGAATTTAATTGAATAAGTTTCACATCTCGAATGAGTCACAGGGTTTAAAATCATGTCCTAAAATCGAAAACGATTATTGTTTCGGAAGAACCATTTTGACTTTAAAAACATAAAGGACCAAATTGAATTTTTTTAAATATAAAAGAGAAAATTGAATATAATCTAAAACATAAAAGACTAAAAATGTATTTTAGCCTTTAAAAAATCATAGAGAAACACATTTTATACATCCCAATAATTTATTTATTTTTTACTTCCTTTAGCCGGTACGTAAAACATTAGTTAACATTTACCTTTTTAATACTAATGAATTGCAATAAAAAAATATGAATGAATTACGTAATTAGATCTTATAAATAAGAGCAAATTACATCAACACTTCTTGAGCTTTCATTAAATTACACATAATGCTACTCCTTTTGAATTTTCTACACTAATCTCCTTTTAAGTTTGAAAATATTACACTAACACCCCCTTATATGTTTACACTCCTTCAATACTTCTTCAAATCTTACACTAACACTCTTCTACAAGAGAGGTAAATGTAATGATTAAAAAAGTATAGCATGTTTGTGTAATTATACTAAATCTCAGGATATATTGCTCTAAACCTCATAATATATTGCTCATGGCATATTGCGGTAATTTACTCTAAATAAAAATGGAGGCAATAATAAACCTATCATAAGTAATACATAATTCACCTTTTACACTATAAGTATATTAAATTAAATTTTAAATATTAACCATTGGATGCAACTACATGTTTCAGCGGTCATTTAGGGTCTGTTTGGTTTAGAAGATGAAAATAAAGAGATAAAAATAAGAAATATATATTTAAATTAAAATAGAGTTTAAAAAATGTAAATTTCATAGCAAAAAAATGAATTTTTCTCCTTTCTCTCTTTCATTTCTTTCGTACCAAATCGAGGATGAGTTTAGAAACCGCAGTGGATCCTCCCCGTGTTATAGTTTCAAACAAACAAAAAAAGAGGGTCCACCCCTAAAGGAAAAGCGCTGCATGTGGGACACGCTGAAACACACGTACTCGCTTTCCCTCGTTATTCATCCTGCACTAACATAACATCAACATTATAGTCCTGCATTGAAATTTCTCGAAGAGCCTCACTTTTTCCGCATCAGCACTTCTCAAAAGTCCCCAGAGAAACCAGACCAAAGTCCATATCCAAACCTAACGTTACTTGTTCGGAAAAAAACCCCAACACCCTTTCCCTCTAGATTCGAATTCGATTCTCAATCATTCTCACCCTCTCACAATTTTGTTTCATTTCAAAACCCCAAAATTACTTTCACACCATATCACACTCTTCTTGTAATGAGTTCCACTGCAGTTGGCACGAAAACGGCACGAGCGTGCGATAGCTGCATAAGAAAGCGAGCGCGTTGGTTCTGTGCCGCGGACGACGCGTTCCTCTGCCAAGCTTGCGACTCTTCCGTTCACTCAGCAAACCCCTTGGCGCGTAGACATCACCGGGTTCGCTTGAATATCGATTCTTATGATGATAATACTAATTGTGCTCCGTCGTGGCACAGAGGGTTCACCAAGAAACCCCGCACGCCACGTCACGGGAAGCACGCAAACAAAAAGGCTTCGAAGCAGCAGCACGGGAACCCCTTCGATGTGGTACCTGAGGTGTGTCCCGAAGACACAAATTCGGATAGCGTGGAGGAGCTTCTTTTCAGAGTGCCCGTTTGCGCAACTCCTTCTTCGCCCGAACAAGCGGTGGTATCGGTAACCGATGAGGGGAGAGTTCTGTTTGGTTGTGAAAGCGCGTTTGAGATTGAGGAGTTTGCTGCTGATGTTGAGAGCTTGTTGGGTAAGGGGCTAGAGAGTGAGTGTGTGGGGATGGAAGAGTTGGGTTTGGTTGGGACCAAAGAGGTGGAGGGGTATGCTTCGTATGTGAAGGTGGAAGAGGAGGCGTATGAATTGGGATTTGGTTGTTATGATGAGTCCAATAATGTTGCGTTGGCATGTGAAGAGGTGAAGGAAAAGGTTATTGGGTTGGATGAGAAGGTTAATAATGGTGGAGAAGTACTCAAAGAGAATGATGAAGCAAAGAGGAAGAAGATGCTATTGTTGCGGTTAGATTATGAGGCTGTAATTACTGCTTGGGCAAGCCAAAAATCTCCGTGGACTACTGGTGATAAACCAGACTTGGGCACTCAGCAGTGCTGGCCTCATTGCATGGTATAATTAACTGGCTTTAATTACCCTTTATGGTTGTTTTTTTTTGTTTTTTTTTAATTTATTTACTTATTTTCCTCCATGAACTTGGATTACATAGCAAGTGTAATCTTTCCTTTTATTATTATTTTTTCCTTATAATTAAGTTGCTGATTTAACGTGAGTTAAGCTAAATTTGATTCAAGTGATAAAGCCAGGGGTAGATGATTTTGATTATATTTGAATATTTAAATTATATTTTTCAACATTGGATATATATAAGAATTTAATTTTGATATAATTTTTGTTTAAAGATTTTTATACTGGCAATTTTTTTTCCCATCATGACATTGATGTGGAATATCTATTAACTATACTGATGACTAATTTTTGTTGAAAAGCTTGATAGACCACCTATAATGGAGTCACGTTTTTTCATAATTACTCTAAATATAATTTTTAATATAATTATTACAAAAGTTAAGAATCTTACTATATATTGATAATATATACTTAAATGATAGTATTAAAAAAAATTATAATGTTAGCGTTTTTTTTTGTTAAATTGGTAAACTAAATGCTAATCTTTTATGATATATGCTCATCTTACATGATATATGATTGAACACAATATTACAAATCTTTATATATTGTTAGTGTATTTTGATTAAATTTGTAAACTTAATGCTAATCTTATAACAGGGAACTTGTGGACTGCAGTGTCACTATCCTTATGGTGAATTGGGTGGATTATTTGGGTGTCATTCAGCAATGGCAGATGGGGGAAGAGAAGCAAGAGTGTCAAGATATAGAGAAAAGCGACGAACAAGGTTGTTCTCAAAGAAAATAAGGTACGAGGTTCGAAAATTGAACGCCGAGAAGAGACCCAGAATGAAAGGGAGGTTCGTAAAGAGGGCTTCCTTAGTGGCACCACCGACTTTTCCTTTGCGAAACAAATAATGACAGAAGTGAGAGAGTTTAAAAAAACAGCATATGCACCACTGAATACATGATCAACTAATACGAAATTATTCTAATTTGTTTCAAGTTTGAATTTTAGATATATAGTTGTATCTTTGTAGGGAGAGTTTTGTTGCATATAGTAGTTATATCATACTGAAATAGGATTGTCTCTAGATGCTATTTTTTTTTTTTTTGAAAAAAATAAAAAAAGTAGGCCTGGCATTACATTTTTGCTTGACATTAATTTGTTAGTTTCATGTCAGAATCCGAATGTATATACAAAATCCAATAATGAAGGCGTTTCTTAACAAGATCGAAGGTTAAGAATTAAGATTACCATTTTCAAGTCTACAATGTTTGTTTGATATTACTATAGGATGGCGATTGATGAGAATTGCCAAAACTGTTCAATTAATATAGGCTTAATTGTAAATTTTACCATCCAATTTTCACAATTTTGTAAATTTTACCATCCAAGTTTTAATTTTACAAATTTTACTATCCAAGTTTTCAATTTTTGCACATTTTACCACTATGATATTTTATCAAAAAAAAAGTTAAAGAATTAAAAAAAAAATTTGTGAAATATCATGATGGTAAAATGTACAAAAATTAAAAATTTAGATGGTAAAATTTGTAAAATGATAAAAGTTGGATGGTAAAATTCGTACAAAAAATTTGGATGATAAAATTGATAAAATTATGAAAGTTGAGTGGTAAAATTCGTAAAAAAAATATTTAAATGATAAAATTTATAAAATTATAAAAATTGAGTGATAAAATCTCGTTAATATATAGGATTTAGATATCAAATCAATGAAACAGGTCTCGGGCTCTCATGAGCATGTTACAAGGTACTTATGGCCCCACCTCTCTTTTCATTACTATTTGAAGTGAAATTGTTACTATTCATCATTTCCAGATCTGAGACGCTTGATGTAACTTTTTCTACAGTGTTGTCGCCCTTCAGGTGGATAAGTGTTAATAAAGATAAGTAACTGTTGAGAAGAAGGCCAGAGAATTGTAGGGAATGACAATGATGAAAAACAATATGTATACGTAGCCAGATTGAGACCGTTGCATTTAGAAAGGTTAGGGTGCAAGTCATATATATAAGTCATGGTTAAGTCATAAGTGACATCAGCTAAAAACTTTGTGTGCTCTGAGCTAACAATCACCCGAGTTCGGATGCGTCCGGATCCTCTCCATTTCGGTAGAAAATTGACATGTCTATTTCGTTAAAACAGGAGTAAACACGTGACACGGAGCAAACATTTCGTTAAAGGACGAGACTCTTCTCTTTTTCAATTTCATAAAAAAATCCCTCAACCAATTTTTTTATTAGATCGGCATCCCTCAACCAATATTATTTGAACCAGTTTTGTTTGCAAATAAATTTGTATGCCAATAAATATAACAAAATATAAAAATATTAATAAATATTTTTGTATCACCTGAATATGGTGCAAGTATATTCGTGCACTACACATAGTTCTAATATCGCTGGGATTAGTCTCTGACCTAGTGAGTTGAGGAACACCAGTAGTCTCTGACTTAGGACAAAAAAAAATATATCATTTGCAAATATATTTGAGCATTAAATCAGTATTGTAAATTATAAATATAAACAAAACATAAAAATTAATTTAGAAACATTAAAAGAAATTTAGTTTAGTTAAATAGATAACTATTTTTCTCATAATAAAAATAAAGAAAATATAAAAAAAGTTACATTATTTTAAAAAGTTAGATAATAAATTTAGTCGATAAAATATTATTTAAAAAATGTTTAATAAAATATATTTTTAACTTTATCAATTTAGTATTTAAAAAAAACATTTTAATACTAGATAATAATCTAAATATAGAAATATGTGCTAAACATGCATTATGATATTTTGGAATCTATGTAATTTTAATTTTTGTATGATATATATATGAGGGGTCAACTTACTCCTAAAATAACTCTAAGATAGTTAATCCTCATTCTAACCATTCATTTTCTTGAAATATAATAGTTAAAATTAATTACTTATTACAACCATTAGATTTTAAGAAAATGAATGGTGTGAATGGAGAACAACTCTAAAAGACTTACTCTTATAGTAAGTTGATCCCTCTTTCTAATATATATATATATATATATATATATATATATATATATATATATATATATATATATATATATATGTGTGTGTGTGTGTGTGTGTGTGTGTGTGTGTGTTCACAAATAACTTGACTCATTTACGCCCCTAAACCTTTTAGAATAAAGAGTGTAATTAGATTTATATATTTTTTTATTATGAGTAAAATAAAATACTTTCCTATTTAACTAAACTAAATTTCTTTTAATTTTTCTAAATTAATTATTTATGTTTTGTTTATGTTTATGATATTGGTTTATTGCATGAATATATTTGTAAGCAATAATAAAGTCACGTGTAATATACGAATATACTTGCACGATATTACTATAATATAAAAATACTTGTTTATATTTTTATGTTGTATTTATATTTTATTAATGTATAAATATATTTGCAAGCCGTACTCGTGCAGAATTGTTTTTGAAATGGCTATGAATCTCGTCCCTTAATTTTTTCTGTGCCATGTGTTTGCTCCTATTTTAACGAAATGGACATGTTCTGTTCATTTCCTCCCGAAATGGAGAGGATCCAGACGCAGTTCGGATCCTCTCCATTTCTTACACAAAATGGACATCTCCATTTCTTTCCTTAAACATATGACACGTGGTTTGTAGAATGAAGGGCTGAGATTCAGTTCCTTTAACAACAGACAAGTAAAGCAACACTGTCACTTACTTACATTTTTTTGCAGGTTCTTTTTAATCAAATTTATAAGTTATCCTTTTAACTCCTTAGTCCTGGAATTTTATATAAAAAAAATTATAAGAGAAATTTTATTTAGTTAAATAAAAAAAATTTGACTCGATATTTTAAAAATTTATAAAATTACATTCATTATTTTAAAAATAAAATAAAATATATAAAAAAATTACATTCGTTATTTTAAAAGTTTAACACTAAATTTAATTGATAAAATATTATTTGAATATTAATTTGTAAATATATTGTTATCATACATTAAAAAACTTAAAATATCTTTTGATTGACTAACTAACTAAAAATATCTTATTTTTCTTTCAATTTTAAGTATGCAAGCAATATAAGAAAGATATGTGATTATATTTGAATAAAAGTGAAATGTAAAGAAATACACTAGAAGGGGGGTTGAATAGTGTATTTAAATTTTCTTTGGAAAACTTTAGCTAGAGTGAAGATAGTGTATCTTTTCGTTTTATAGAAGTTTAGTAAAACAGAAAAAATAGGCTATCGTCCAGTCGATTATAAATAACCGTCCAAAGAAACTACTCTTCTTCTTTTTCGTTTAAATACACGTAATGGATAAACTTGAATAAAAAGGTGTATAGAAACTTTTTCGTAGTATGCTGAAGAGATAGTTTAAAAGAAATTCAAGTAAGCTAGAAGGTGAGTGAATAGAATGCGTAGTTTTATATTGGTTCACTCAACTGAGCTACGTCCAGTTCTCTTTCAAAAACTTTTGAAGGGTTCTACTAATCAAAACTGATTACACTCAAGTATTCTTAACTTTGCCACTTCTGGCTACAAGTATTCTCTAGGCCACTTCTGGCTACAAGTATTCTCTAGGCCACTTCTGACACACTCTTAATCTCTCCTTGAGATTAAACACAAAAACCAAGTATTCTTTAACACTAAGCCACTCCTGGCTTTCCAAACAGTATTGTTTGATATTGTAAGTAAAATTTAACTCTCAATGAGAGGATATTACAATAAGAATGAGTGTATAGACTCGCTTAGCAAAGCTAAGATGAATGCTCTTTTTCGCTTATGGTCGTCCAGTCGTTTTGACAGGGTTTCTGCTCTTTTTCAAAATTCTCGTTATTTAGATACGTGAGCTCATCCTTCTATATATAGGAAGTTTGTTGAAAGATATCCGTTGAGGATTCTGTTCCTTTTCCAAGAGCGATTCTTTCTGTAGCTTATTGCCGTTGTCACATTTTGACTTAGAGTGAAGTGGTGGATGTGACAGCCGTACTCGTAGCGCCTCTCTCCTACTTGTACTTTCTCTGCAGAGAGAAGCTTCTTCTTTTCCTGTTCAATACTTTTCGAAAAGATCATGGCATGTTAAAATATGATATAGTGAACGTTGCCTTATATTATAGAAAGCGTATTTTAAATGATAGTAACCACTGAGTGTTACTCAAGCGTTGGACGCTTGTTCTCACAGGAGCATTGGACGCTGCCTGTATGTTTCTTATAAAACACAATTGGACGCTCACTTTATTAAAACATAGAGTCCAGGTTTGAGAGATACAATACCATTGCGGGATTGGACGATGTAAATCCTATAACACTCAAACTAGATCATTAGATACTTCAAAATTTATCCTTTAGTTATTATCATCAAAACCGTGATAGGAGAGGTTGGACATCGACCAAGGTCTTAGAACCTAACAAAAAGTATACGTATGATCTCCGAAAAAAAAGTATACATATGATATCATATTTTCAAAGATAAAATAATGTAAAGTGTCATATCACCGAAGGGGTCTAGCTTAGTATCGTCAACTATTTTATTAAACTTAAATTCAAAATAATGTAAAGTGTCATATCACCGAAGGGGTATAGCTTAATTAGTTGAACAGGGTATGTGAGTTATTGTAAACCTCTGGTACCGTGTTCGATTCCTATGGATAAAAAAAAAGTGTCATATCATTTCTTTGTATCAACTTTTGGTTTTTACGAAACCTAGAGCAATAGTAACATTGAGAGTAATTTTTCTTTCTAACATATTAACATGTCTAAATTCTTAAATTCTTATGCATGTACATATCATTTAAAGTACTGATTTAAATATTTTTTTCTCATAAATATTATATTTTAGACTTTAATTATTGTTCAAAATTTTCAGTCTTTACATTCAATAAAAATGATACTTTTTTAAATTTTAAAGAAATTAAACATTTAAATTAAATTGAGATTTTTAATTAGTTAATTAATTAAAATGTATTTTTTAGTTTTAATAATAATAATAATAATAATATATTTGTAAATCATTATTCAAATAATGTTTTATCAAGTAAATTTATTATTAAACTTTTAAAATAATGAATGTAAATTATTTATATTTTAATTTATTTTTATTATGAGTATAATCGGTTTTTTATTTAACTAAACTATATTTCTTTTAATCTTCGTACCAATCAAGGCATTGGTTTAAATACGTTGTTTGTCTTAAATATTATATTTGTTAACTTTAATTCTTGTTTAATTTTTATTAGTCTTTACATTTAATAAAAATAATACATTTTCAAAGATTAAAAAATAAACATTTAAATAAAAACTAATTCTAAAAAGTAACATTTTAAAAATAAAATTTCTTTAAATAGATTTTCTTTTATAAACATTGTAAGTATTTACTTATAGAGAAATTCAAATTACAATTTAAGGGTACACGAAACAAATTAAGAGTATACTTACAAATAACTTTTTCTCTTATAGAACTTTCAGTAAAGAGTTTGCAGTTAAGAGGAGAAACTATAAATTGAACTTAGAAGAATGAGCAAAAAAAAGTACCGTCAATGACAGTGTTGTCACTTGCATTGTGAACGGATTGAATCTCGGCCCTTCATTCCCCTACAAACCTCGTGTCATATGTTTAAGGAAAGAAATGGAGATGTCCATTTTGGGTAAGGAATGGAGAGGATCCGAACTCCAACCACCCATGCCAAGAAGGTAGGAAAAGCCACTGACGGAAGCCAGTGGAACATTTTGGGACTCTAACTTTAGGGGTGAGCATCGGTCAGGTTCGAACGAGTTCGGGTT
Source organism: Pueraria montana var. lobata (assembly GCA_026413185.1). Lineage (NCBI taxonomy): Eukaryota > Viridiplantae > Streptophyta > Magnoliopsida > Fabales > Fabaceae > Pueraria > Pueraria montana. The sequence goes on from CM048651.1 coordinate 26,168,656, forward strand.
CAAAAAGCTCAATCCGTTACAACCCGACCTATAGAAAATACATCCCATAACCATCCGTAGAGCCTTTCGGATTTAGTTGGGTCGGTTTGAATCGAGTGCGGGTAAGAATGGGTGGGTTTTGTCGGGTCTCTTATTCCAAGACAAGCTAGTCCATCATTCCTCTTCTCCTCTGTCTTCGTCATCTTCTCTCCGTTTCTTCCTTGATCTTTTTGATTCAAAACTCACGGTTGTCGAGGCGTTGCAGGATGGTGATGACGAACATGTTCAGTCCGCCATGGCCACCACAAGGTCTTCTTTTTCTTCCCATGCTTTCCTCTTCTCGCATCTTGCTACGGCGCTACCTTTGTATACGCTACTCTCGTTGCCTTTGTATATAAAAGCTACTATCCCGCAAACGCTTCTTGATAGCCTAGGCGAGGTCCAAGGTAGCAAGCAGTGATCCAAGGGGAAGCACTCTGCTTCACTACGATTTTGCTTTCCTCCTCATCAACTTTTGTTTTTAATTCATTTCACTTTACTAATTTAATAATATTATTTGATGTACTGATGGGTGAAAGGATGGGTCATTGAGGAGTGAACTAGTGTTCACGTGACCTTCTAATTCAAGGTTCAGGGCCTTGAGCTGTGTGTGCCAGAATACATTAATTTTCTAATGTTATTATAGTAGTTTGGTCGGTTATGGTTTTCAATGGGAAAAAATTTCCAATCCGAACCCGCCCATCATACCCGTCGGTTCTTGTCTTTCACACCCGTTCAAACCCGTTTGATCACCCGAACCCGTCCGAGAATCTATTTTTTCCTTCAGTTATATCGGTTGCGGGTCGGGTGACGGGTCTTTGCTCAGGCCTATCTGGCTTGGTGAGCGTGACCTAGAGCAAGTTAGGGTAGTTAGACTCAATCAAGATGTTAGATATTCGGTCGGGAAAATGTTAAACATCCACCCCATCTCATGTGGAGGGAGGAGAGAGATAGAGAGAAAAAGAAAAAATAGAGAGAAAATGATAAATATGATCAGGGTTCTAAGTTGCAGACTGCAACACTGTTGCGGAGCTGCTCGCAGCCGCATCAGACCGCAATTGCGGTGTGAGTTTAAATCAAATTAATCGCTGCAACACAACCACAATGAAACCGCAACAAGGCCACAATTGGATCACAACACTATTCTATACCACATTTTTGTAAAAAAAAAAAAATCAAACATTCAGACTTTAATATTCTATTTGAAGTGTTGATTGTTGAATGAGCATGGTAGTGTAGGATGTTGAGGGAGCACGGGGGCATTTGATGGTGACAAATGATACAAAATCTTAAAATGAACAAAAATGTACACAAAATCCTATAAATAAAATATATATCAACAATTAGTATATTATATATCAATAATAATTTCACATTGCAACGCCTGCGATCCGCATTACAATAGCCGCAATACCCGCAACCACAATTTAGAACCATGAATATGATATATGATGTGATGAAAAAGATAGAGAGAAATGTGGTGTAAGTTGTAAAAAAAAAGATATATAAGTATTATTGCTCGATGAGGTGATAGTTAGCCCAAATCATGTATGTGTTTGGGCTAGGCCTTTAAGGGGGACAATGGGGAAGTGGGAGAATTTTTAATTTTATATTCTGAGGACAATTTCTACAATCTCTTATTAAATATTGATCTTCGTAGGAATGCTACTCATTTACCACCATGGACACAATAAATATGTATAGTTAGGAGTTATGGCCCTCCATTGTTTTTAAAAAAGGAAATAATTTATGCACTCATAGTATAAAGAGTTTATACACTATCGTTCAATAACAAATTAAAGTATATGAAAAGTTTGTTAATTTTATAATAATCATCTTAAACATCAAATTTACCATGATTTTTTGATTGATTGATTGGTAGTGTAAAAACACTGATAGCACATTTTTTTTTTTTGAAAATGGAGTGTTGATGCATCACAATGAGGATATACATCCCATCTATGTTGGCACCTACAACCTCATCATTCATCTGCAACAAACCCCCAATAATATTAAGAACCAAAGATGAAAAAGTTTTTGTGCAAGCAACTTTTGTGACCAAAACTTAGTGATGAATATACAATTAGTCACTACTTATATATTATTTGTGGCTAATTTTTATTTTGTCACTAAAATTATTCTCAATAGTGACCAAATTATAAATTGTCACTAGTACTATTCACAATAGTGACTAAGTTATAAATTGTCACTATAATTTCATTAATAGTGACAAAAATGTACATGTCACAAATAATTTGTATCACTAATATGAAATGCTATATGATAAATTTGTTTTTCTTATTATAAGATCATAACATATATGAAATTTATTTAATATATATAAAGTAATAGTGATTAAACATTAATTTTCATAATGTTATATCGTTAGTAGTTACAAAAAATTGTCACTTATTTTCTATTACTAGTGACATTATTTGTCACTGATTTGAGGTACGTGTGTTTACTAATTTATAACAAATATTTAATTAATATAATTATAATAGTGATAAAGTGTAATTTCATTATATTGGAAACAATTATAAAATAGTTATTTATTTTATATTAGTAGACAATTCTATCATATTGGTGGGAATTATAAAATAGTCATCATTTACTTTTTATTATTAGTGACAAAATAGTAGAGCGGTCAAAATTGGCCAAGCCCAATGGGCTGACTCGATGGCCCGCCAGGTCAGGCTGGGTCGGGCTATAAAAAAATTGGCCTAAAAAGAACCAGGTCAATTTGGTCCGACCTAACGGCCCCGACATTATTTTTTTATTTTTTTAAAATTCTTGTAAATTTAAGCAAAAAAAAAAATATAAGTTGGCCAATTTGGCCCAACCTAACGGGCCAAATTACAAAAAACATGGCCTATAAGAGATTCGGGTCAGGCCGGGACAACCCGTTTTCATCAATTGACCCAACGGATCAGGTCAGACGACCCATTTGACAGCTCTACAAAATAATTATAGAGATTTAAAATATTTGTTTCAATAATAATTATCACAAATTACAAAAAACATTGCCTATAAGAGATTCGGGTCAGGCCGGGACAACCTGTTTTCACCAATTGACCCGACAGATCAGGTTAGACCGATCCATTTGACAGCTCTACAAAATAATTATAGAGATTTAAAATATTTGTTTCAATAATAATTTATCACAAATTCATTCGTATATATTAAATGAGAGGAAAAAAAAAACACTCAATATTTTCTTACATTGGATTAGAACTCACGTCCTCCCTTTCGCAAACCATGACTATTTCCACTATGCCACAATACAATTATATTGCATTTAAAACCGATATTTATATACATAGACGTACCAGAAAATTTCGTAAAAGATATTTTACTACAATTAATTATATATAGTGTTATTTCATATGACAATATGTTTAATAAAATTATATAATATAAAAATATATGTATAAATGTTCCGGTTATTATTAAATTTTGATTATATATATATAGAGGAGGGATACCGGTGTAACTTGAGAGATATCCGTACAAGTAATAGACTTGCTTGGGTTCAAATTGATGGCATACCATTACATGTGTGGAAAGAATAAGTTTTTGCAGCGATTGTAGGTGTCTTTGGTATCTTTGTTACCTTGGCTGAGGAAATGTTATTGTTTAATAGACTGGACTACGCAAGAGCTCTTGTCAAGGTTTCTTCTGTAGAAACAGTCATCTACAACATGAACATTTGTATCAATGGTATTGTATATAGGTGTAGGGCTGTGAGGAGGTAGTGATGCCATTAAATCATTGTAGATGTGCCTTATGGGATAATCATCAGTCAATAGGGGATGAGTCATCGGTGGCTACCGATATGGGCATGGAAATTGAATCTTTGGGGTCTGAAGGTTCAAGAAACTTGCATGATGTGATGGTGGACTTGGAAAAGGAGGATGAAGGAACAGTGGATATTGGAGGGGAGAAAGGTTAAGGTACATGCACGTGGCACCATCGTCAGCTGATGTGAGGATGGAAGGGGAGAGTACAGATGCCAGAACAAAAGGTGAATGTACATGCACGTGGGACCAACGCTCCAATGATCAGTTGATAGGTGGCAAGGTAGGTGATAAGGAAGACGTGTATAAAAAGGCAGACTTGGAGATTAGACGCAAAAAAGGAAAAATGGTGGCACAGGATGCAGAAAGCAGCAGCAACTCAAAGCTCAGAAGGTCATCTTCAAACGGTCTTATTCGTGTTTCACCTCTCGAGGTGGTTGAAGAGACTTAAAATTCAAATTTGGTAGCGCACGTGATTTCTGCTGGGGCTAAAGGTATGGGCCCTAGCAAAGACCTTTGCCTAGTACCGTCCCAATCATTAGATGTTAGGGTATAAGATCCTGATATGTTTTACTGGATGGTGGAGGAGTCTGTGAGGCCCAATATGTTGGATGGGAAAAAATGTTAAGCTGGACTGATGCAAGGCAGAGTAGATGGCCCTAAAACTTGAAAAAGTGTCTATGAGGGGGAAATTGAGCCAACTCCATAATATAGTTGTGTCTCTTACGCTGTTAGTCTGGGGCCGTGTAAGGAAGTTGAGGATATCTCTACCAATCAAATTGATATCAAGAAAGCAATTGTTGTTGGAGGGCCAATAAATGACGAGGTGGACGTAGATAATAGCGGGATCATCAGAGATGTAGCAGAGGAAGCCTGGAAAATAAACTGCAACAAAGGTAAACAACTTATGTGCAAAGTGGTACCTAAAGCAATGAGTGAAGGATGCAGAGATAACACGATGAATAATAGAAGAAAGGTTACTAGGTTAAGGTGTGTTTCCTTGACTGATTCCTTGTCGTTGGAAAACCCAGTAAATTGTAAAAGATTTTTTTGGCTGAAGAAAAATGCAGATGAGGCGCATAATTTATGGCAATTAGGAAAACTCATGGGCATGACTTACAATGGTAAGGAGGACGATATTATTGAGAGATTGGTCAAGATGGAAGAGAGAGATCAGTTAGGTGGTGGAAATGTGGCAGGTGATGGAGCTGTGAAGGAAGTGAGGGGTACTAGTCAGGTGCCCTTATGATTATGCTGACTTACAATATTAGGGGGGGGGGGGGGGGGGGGGCAAGAATTAAATGGAGATACATTAGGCAACTTGTGACAAAGGAGGGAGTGCAATTTTTTAGTATACAGGAGACAAAAAAATAGGTAATTTTTTAGTATACAGGAGACAAAAAAATAGGTGTTTTCTAATGAGCTTTGCAGTGCATTATGGGGTGATCACGGGATGCAATGGATTATGAGTCTAGCGTGCAACCAAGCTGGAGGGCTGTTATGTGTTTGGGACACAAATAATTTTCAACTATCAAATTCTTTTGTTGGGAGTGGATACCTTGGTGTTGAGGGAGTGTGGAAGGAGAATTCAGAATCTGTTACTTTGGTTAATGTTTATTTCCCTTGTGACATTAATCAAAAAAGACAATTATGGGAGGAGTTGAGGGTGAAAATGGAGAGGAGTAACATAGAAAGATGGTGTATTATGGGGGATTTCAACAGTGTTAGAAGGGGGTGAAAGAAAAGGGGTGAGAGAAGAATAATCTTTTGGTGGGAAATAAGGGGATTCAATGAGTTTATTTTAAACATGGAGTTGGAGGATATTCCTTTGGTGGGAAGAAGCTTGACGTGGTATAGGTCGAATGGTAGTGCGAAAAGTAGACTTGATTGATTTCTTGTGACAAGGGAATGAAGCGTCTCATGGTCGGGATGCACTCAATATGTCCATGATAGAAATATTTTGGATCATTGCCCCTTGATTTTGAAATGTTCTAATATTGATTGGGGCCCAAAACCTTTTAGGGTCCTTGATTGTTGGTTTCAAGATCCTAATTTTGCTAAATTTGTGATGGAGGGTTGGGAGGAAATACACGTTGAAGGTTGGGGACCTTTTGTCCTTAAAGAAAAATTAAAGAAGATGAAGCAAAAATTGAAAGTTTGGAATGGAGAAATCTTTGGAGATATAAGGAAAAAATGTGATGAAGTAAGGAGACTTATGAATGACTTAGAAAAGAAAAAGAGGAATTATGTGAGTTAAGTGAGGAAGAAATAGAAAGTAAAATGGATATTCAAGAGCAATTTTGGAAGTGGGCATCATACAATGAGTCAATCTTAAGGCAAAAATAAAGATCCAAATGGGTCTTAGAATGTGACTTAAGTACAAGATATTTTCATTCTTTGACTAATTGGAGGAGGAGGAAAAATATGTTGAAGGGTTTTATGATTGATGGCTTGTGGGTGGAGGACCCATGTAGAGTCAAGGAGGAAGTAAAATTATTTTTTCAAAATAGATTTAATGAGGAGGAATGGGATCGGCCTAAAATGGACAGAGTGAGATTCAAGCAAATTTCCTTGGAAGATAATGCTATGCTCATTGGTAGCTTTGGGGAGGAGGAGATCAAGGAAGCTATTTGGGATTGCGGGAATTCTAAGAGCTCGGGACCGGATGGGTACAACTTCAAATTTCTCAAGGAGTTTTGGGAGGTTATCAAAGGAGATGTCAAACGATTTTTGGATGAATTTCATTCTAATGGAAAATTTCCAAAAGGTACGAATTCTTCTTTTATTACCTTAATCCCAAAGGTAAATGACCCACAAGGCTTGGGTGACTTCCGACCAATTTCTTTGGTGTGATGCTTGTACAAGATTCTCTCTAAGATTTTGGCAAGAAGACTGAAGAAAGTTTTGGGGGAGGTTATTGATCCGAGGCAAATTGCTTTCATTGGAGGGAGAAATCTTTTACATAGTGTTACCTAGTGGCAAATTAGGTGGTTGATGAAGTTAGGAGGAAGAAGAGAAAATGCACGGTGTTCAAAGTGGACTATGAAAAAGCTTATGATTCGGTCTCATGGAATTTCTTATTGTATATGCTTCAAAAGGTTTGATTTTTGTGAAAAGTGGTTAATTTGGATAAGAGGTTGCGTTGTCTCAACACATGTTTCAGTGCTTGTTAACGGAAGCCTAACAAGTGAATTTATTGCTAAAAGAGGCCTTTGGCAAGAAGATCCTTTGGCTCCATTTCTTTTTACTATTGTGGGTGAAGGCTTATGTGGTATCATGAGGAAAGCATGTGAGAATAACTTGTTTGAGGGGTATGGTGTGGGAAATAGGAATGTGTAAGTAAATTTGCTCCAATATGCAGATGACATAATTTTTGTTGGTAAGGCAACCTTGAGCAATGTTGTCACCATGAAGAGCATTATGAGATATTTTAAGCTAGCTTCCGGTTTGATGGTAAATTTCTTCAAAAGTAGTTTTGGGGCTTTTGGTATTGAGGAGGGGGAAACACAAAGATTTGCGGATCTCTTAAATTGTAAACTTTTGTCCTTTCCATTTACGTATTTGGGCATTCCCATTGGTGCTAATCCTAGGAGGGAGGAGATGTGGAAACCTCTTATCAAGAAGTTGTCCAAAAAATTGTCATCATGGAAACATAGGCAACTTTCGTTTGCTCGTAGGGTCCTTGTTAACTCGATTTTTTCCTCTTTGCCCCTTTTTCTTTTGTCTTTTTTAAAATTCCTGAATGTGTTACTTCTAAAGTCATTACAATACAAAGGAGGTTTTTATGGGATGAGGAGGATGGGAAGAAGAAAATTCCTTGGGTGAGTTGGGAAAAGTTGTGTAGATCGAAAAGTCATTGAGGGTTAGAAATTAAAGATATTTGCATCTTTAATGAGTCCCTTTTAGCTAAATGGAGGTGGGGGCTTATTTTATCAAAAAGGCATGTTGTGGGTGGATGTTTTAGTTGAGAGATATGGTGGGTGGCAGAAGTTGGTGGATGGGGTGGGTAGCAAGTCTTCCTCATTGTGGTGGAGGGATCTTAGGAAAGTTTGTGGGGGTGATAATAAGGACTTGTTGTTTGAAAAAATGATGGAGTGGAGAGTGGGTAGGGGGGACTTGGTGAGTTTCTGGCATGATGTTTGGGTGGGCAACGAGTGTTTGGCGGTTTCACATAGGAGGTTATATTTAAATTTAGAAAAAAAAAATGAGGTGGTTAGTAATATAGGGTGTGGGTGGATGGTAGGTGGGTTTGGGACTTTATTTGGAGAAGATCCTAGTTTTCGTGGGAACAAGAATTGCTAGACAATCTCCACGGCCTCTTGGTGTGTAAGGTACCTAAAGTTATAGGTCAAGATTATTGGTGATGGCTCCCTTATAGTTTGGGTATCTTCTCAGTACAATCTACATATAATGCTCTTCTGTCTATGCGTCACCAAAGTGAGGAGTTGGACATTTTTGGAGCACTTTGGAAAATTCGAATACCACCTAAGGTTACATGTTTTCTATGGAGAGCTCTTCTGGATAGATTGTCGTCTAAAAAGAACCTCAAAAGGAAAGGTGTCCGGTTAGTTGATGAAGAATACTTATGTCCTTTCTGTAAGGATTGTGAAGAATCAATGGGGAACACTTTATTTTCTTGTACAGTGGTGAGTGTTATTTGGTATAAATGTTATTCTTGATTGGGGATAACTACAGTTTTACCAGAGAGACTAGAGGACCATTATTGGCAACACGTGGGTTGGGTGAACAACAAACAAAGTAAAGAAATATGGAAGGTGATATGGTGTGACATTCTTTGGTGTATCTAGCGTATAAGAAACAAATGTATTTTCCAACATGGCTCATTTGATGGTAGTAGACTTATAGAAGATGTCAAATTTTTTGCATGGATATGGCTCAAAGAAATTAAAGTAGAATTCAACTACTCCTTTGTGCAATGGTTGGCCTCAACAGCAGCATGTATTCAACCTGGTGGATATTCAACACGATTTGAAGATAACATTTGTATTTGGCAGGAGACACATAACTATTCTGATGTATTTGGGAATGTCACAATATGATTAGTTGATTACGGGGAAGTTGTTTGTGGGGTAGTTGTTGGTTGTAGGGGATCTTTTGTGGGATTTGTTCTGCTGGTGGTCACATACTTTTTGATTGGTGATATACTGGATGATTGGAGATTTATATTGGGAGTTACATGTACAGGGTCAGGTGGTGTGTTCTGTTTGTCACTAGGTGGTTATTTTTATTTATGCTCTTTCTGAGTATAAATTAAAATTACCACTGGGCGGGGCTATATTGTCTTTTTTCTGGTTTTCTCCCTAATTGTAACTATTTCAAGGTATCCCTTATACCCTTGCTATTAATATATTTTGTTTTGCTGATAAAAAAAATGTCTTAGGCGTCAGTAAGAAAATTGAGAAGCTGATGGAAGATCAAGAAAAGAAGAGAACAATAAGGAAGGAAGTTGAAGTAGAGAAAGAGCAAGATAAGTTTGAGTCAGACTCTTATAAAAAAGACAAAGCTGCTAAAGAGAATAGAACCAAAAAGAAGCATGAACCAACTGTTGTGGCGTCCAAACCAGTTGCTCCAACTAGACCCGGAACTGTTAAGAGTCAAACAACACAAGTGGAGTAGACTATAAAGAGGAAAGCTAAAGAAGAATAAAAGAAAGAAGTAGAAAAGAAGAAAAAGGTAGAGCAAGATACGAAGAAAAGAGGAAAGGCCTGCTAAACCATCATCATCTGATTCTTCTTCTAAAGATGATGATGTACCTATTATGCAGAGGAAGAGGAAAAGGAAGAGAAGTGAAGAAGTGGTTGAGAAGGAAGTTGTTGAAAGCAAGAAGCAGAAAGCCACTGGACTAGGTGTTTATAATCCCATTCTTTTCACTAAGCGTTCAAGAAGAATAAAGCATGTGGCTCAGAAGGTTAAACTAATGAGGAAACTGATAATAGAAGAGGAAGACTTGGATAAGGAATGGATACCTCCACCTCCACCCAAAATAGTAAGTACCCCACAACGACATACTTTTGTTTCTACCCCCACCAACTAAACCTGAACCTTCCACCCAACCTCAACCATCATCCATTCCACAAACAGAAAGCCAACCTGAATCTTCACCTCAAACATAAGCCCAAATAGAACCATCCACTAGCCAAAGCCAACCTACCCAACTTGAATATCCTTTCCTAGACAACTATCATATTATCCTACCTGGACCAGAATTACTTGATGAGGAAGGGAATAAAATCCTAGACTCTAAAGGTAATCTACTTCGAGGGAAACCTCTAGTGTCCAAGTTACCCAAAAGCCTTCTCAGGGCCAAACCTACCCATAACCCAAATATCAAACTCCCTGGGGAAGAAGGATTTGAAGCCCCAAAGTACACTGTCATCTTCACACCCCTTCACCCAAGCAACAAATCTAGACCCATTAAGCAACAAAGTGTGTGGGATGATCCACACTTTGTGCCTTCTGTTATGTGCACACCATATCATCCAAAGTATATCTCTTTCGAAGAGCAAGTTGAAGGAACTTCTGAGAACCTTTAAAGGGTTAAAAGATAGTTCCCACTGCTGAGGATCAAGGAGAATGCACAGAATCAGGAGATTAAAGAAGATTTTCATGAGCCCAACTGAGGAATTTAAAGCATTGCTTGAGGGTGCCATTGTGCCCATAGATACCAAGTGGACGAGGAAGGAATATCCAGTCGATAAAGCAGGGAAGAGCCTGTAACGACCCGCTGCCGCTACATGATAACTAGATAACTAACAAAGTGGAAGACTTTTTTTTTATTTTTTATTTCAAACTCTTCAATTAATTTATTTATGAAAATACCCGTTTTCCTTTTGTGTTTCAAAAGCCAAAAGCTAAAAACCAAAACTACAGGATAAAACACCATATATAACATAAACAACTAAATAAAATTGTATGCCTTACGACACTTCAACATGCTATCACAAGGTACGACGTTAGAACGACTCAACGCACATCTATATACACAGATATATACAACTCTTAGATAGGTAAATATGTTAAACACCTAAGTTGGTCAACACTATACATAAAACTAATCAAAACAAGAAAAAAAGATCACATCTTCACGTCCATGTACGTTCATCCACGATGCCTCCAAGGAAAAGATCCACTTCCTAGCCATCTGCTCCCACGAACATGAAGTTCGAGATCATCACAATCACAACCACATGTGCCACAACGCAAGGGTAAGCTCACCAAAAACAAACATACTTAAAACAATTTAAAACATAAAATAACCAATAACAATCATATCAGCTCTATCATCTTTAAATCGTAGCAATTTAAAACTAAATAAAATCATAACATTCTTCTCACATAAACAAGGCATCTCATTTCCAATCATCATGATTCTCTATCAAGAATCAACATCATACGTCAACCATCAAATGTCATCATCGTGAGTCTATCAATCATCATCACCATATACACCAATCATAAACACCACAGACAGACTCTACTCCATGGAGATTTACACTACATGAGCGATTAACCTAAGTACATTCCTTAACATAGTCGCCTCTCTGACCATTCGAGGAAACCCAAATTAATCTTGTGGATGAAGTGTGGTTTTATTGAAAATAGATGAGTATGGGTAGTGGCTTGCCTCGGTAAGGCTTGCAAAGACCTTAACCTTTATAGGGATTCGCCCACCCATCTATTCTATAGGCTTATTCAACATTAGCCACCAAGAAATCACCTAGCACTAGGTTGAGGGCCCACCAAGCACCCTCAACTTACGTGCCTACTCACAAACGACAACAAAACACCACATCATATGATAATTGGATTCCCTACGGTCCTGGGTACAACATCTCCATACCCCTTATCTCATCTATGGTCTGACCTAAGGAACCAAGTTTTCACCAACAACAACAACTATCCATCTCCTATATACTAAAAAGGTCGATTATGCCTTTTGGGAAAACAATTTTCATCACTTCGACACACCATTTGGAGTCAAAACATAGGAGTGGTACTCGGGAAGATATCCCACTAGGCGAGACCTGCAGGTCGCTTTAGTGGGCCAGAATTCTGTGAAATACAGAGAACACACTAGAAGGGGGTTGAATAGTGTGTTAGATAAAATCTTAAAACTTTTCGCAAAGACGGAGATATCTCAACTTAGATTTTACAAGGAACTTGTAAAACAAAGAGTTGTAGTTATTGTCCAATAGTTAAAAATAATAGTTTAATGAAACTGCGTTTTTCAAGTTGTCATCCAAGCAAGAAACAAATACTTTTCGCAAATAAGTTTATATGGAAACTTGTGTGTCTAATGCAAAGAAATAACGCAAGAGATAACTGGTAAGCTAAAAGCAATAGAGTAAAAATACTTGGTTTATACTGGTTCACTCAACCTGAGCTACGTCCAGTTCTCCTTCAAAAAATAACCTTTTGAAGGGTTCCACTAATCAAAACTTTGATTACAAACAAGTATTCTCTACCCTGCCACTTTTGGCTACAAGTATTCTCTAGGTCACTTCTGGCACACCTTTAATCTCCCCCTGAGATTAAAGCAACACCCAAGTATTCTTTGTCACTAAGCCACTCTTGGCTTTCCAAACAAACAGTTTGATTACAAGATTCAAATCAACTCTCACAGAGGGGATATTACAATGTAAAACAGAACACACAAAGTAACTTAGCAAAGCTAAGAGGTTGCTCTTTTTAAGCAAGTGTTGATCGTCTAAGTGTTTTGGCAGAGTTTCAGCTCTTTGAAAAACTTGAATGCTTCTTCTTCTTTCGTGAGCTTCGTCCTCTATTCATAGGCAACTGAGTGAAAATTTTCGTCGTGGGATCTGAGCCTTTGTCGAAAACCGTTCTCTCACAATCATATGACCGTTAGCACATGTCAGCTTGCGGTGGAGAGAGAGAGGGGACAACAGTACATGCTGCGCCTCCACTACTGTATGATTTTTGCAGAGAGAAGCTTTTTTGTCTCTTGTGGTACACTTTTTGAATATTCAAATGAAATGTCACATATGAAAAGAGAGGGGATAACAGAACATTCAAAAGAATCAGCATCGAAAAGCTTAAGTATACTCTCTGACAAAATGGACGCATTATATAATTGTTTGATAGAAAAGATAGAGTAAGTTATATAAGCGAGTGGACGCTTCTCAAATGGACACAGTGTTTACACACTGGTTTTCACAATGCTTTGGATGCTTGTTTTATTACAACGCATTGGACGGTGTGGTACCTATAATACTCAAACATAAAACATTAGATACTTCAAAATTTAATCTCTTTTGTTATCATCAAAACCGAAGTTTGAGGGGTTGGACATCGTCCAAGGTCTTAGACTATAACATTCTGGCATGAAACTCACCCTCCCAAGTATACCATTTTCCAATAAAAACCTTCCCAAAGGGACATAGCTAACCCTCTAACATATAGGGACAGTTAAAATATAAGATTATCATTCATCACCATCACCTCATCAAAATATAATCATTGCAACAATATTGCAACCACCTTAACATAGTATAAACACCTCAAGAACAACATAATCATCTCAACATCAATATAATATCAAGCATAAGCCACACTCTTGTTCATTTAGAAAACATTCATAAGAAATATTTGATTTTACTTTCAAAGCATTTAGGATCCTCTTAAGTTCTCATTTGAAACCACCATTTTCCCACTTTCGCACTCTAAAAAGAATTTAAGTTTTGGCTGTTGTAACAGATTACATGTCGACGTAACAGATTACATTCTCGATGTAACATGTTAAATTCTTAATGTAATAGATTACATTTCGAATTAACAGATTACAAATCCATGTAATCGATTACAACTGACGCAAAATCAATAAAACCCCCGGGACTCGAACTAACAGATTACAAACATATGTAATCGATTAAAACAAATCCAAAGCCCAAAAACCCACCCCTGTAGCTCATTTTAATCGATTACCACATAGTGTAATCGATTAAAATGATTCAAAACTGTAGAACACTCGATTTTTCAACCCATTTTTCATCTTTCATCCAAATCAAATCAACACATTCAACCCAAAAGCCTTAACAACGAATTTAATCTTCAACAAAGCATTTCCATCTTTACAATGCATCAATAAATCAAACCACAACATCAAATCAACATACAAATTTCAAATTTCCAACCATTTCATTTCCCATCCCCAAACCTTAACTCAAAACAACTTTATCCATACATGAGATTAAGAATCATCACAACTCAACAGAAAAGAAGAAAAGAGCAAGCTTCCCTTACCTCTTGAAGACCCAAGATTTTAAGTTTGGGAAAGAAAGAGGAGAAAGAAAAGCCCTTTGTGTCCAAGGAAGGAGCTTTTTCCCAAACACACCAACACTCCACCAAAACCACAAAAATCAACAATAGAAAACAAACACCAACTCAGATTTTGAAATTAAAACCCCAAATGGGTCATCTCAAAGGAGTGCTTACCTATAACAATGGGACCACACACTCAAGAGAGGAGAAGGGATAACTTGTCTTGAAGGGAGGCTAAGTCCCATTTCTTGAGAAAGCCCCTTGTGGGTGGAGAGGAATATGAGAGAAGAGAGAGCTCTTGAGAGAAGAGAGAAAAAGAAAGCACTTGGGAAAAGAGAGAAAAATGAGAGTGACTCTCTTGGGTATTGGCAACTTAAAGGGGAGAAAGAAGGAAATGGGCCCCCTCTCACTAAATCTCAACCCAAGCCAAAGCCCAACACAACTCGACCCACCTTTCACAGACAACATAAAACATCATCTACTTGATTTATATTTTTCAACAACATAAAATAAATTTAATTATTCTTACAATTTAATTAAAAACACTCAATCATATAATTAAGAAAAGTACAGTGTTACAGAGCCTAGTTATAATAATTCCATGGTACCAACATCTAGGAATTATTCAACATAGAATTCCACTAACTCCTAAAGAAGCTCGAAGGATGAAGGATGTTGTTGTGACCAACATAAATGAAAGAGTTGCATCTAAAGCACAATCGAAGCAAAAAAAGAAGGGCAAGAAAACAAAGAAACAACTAACTCAGTCATAGTTTGATGAAGACTATGAACTGCTGGAACAAGCTCTTTATCAAAGTCTCAAAATTCCATCCATGGAACAAGAAAAAAAGATTATCATCAGGCCTGCCAACTTAAGATTCAAGCCTCTGCATCGCATGGAAGATGGATTCTACCCTAATGGATGAGACTTGGCGTGTGAAGGGGCAGTAAAGGCTCAATTAGAAGTGAAGAAGCAATAAATTGCCCATCCCTAGGATTGCACATAAGGGAAAGCACAAAATTCAAGTTTTACCCAGATAGGGTCTGCAACAGACTGCCTATTCTGGAGATCAACAGAAAGAAGATAGAGAAGCCATTTGCACCTTCATTGACTAACAAAACCAAAGTGGAATTCCAAAAATTCCCATCTAAGGGTGTTGACAGATGGAAGAAAGAAAGGCTCACAACTGAGTTTGATGAAGGAGATGCTAGACGCTTCTGGCAGCAACACTTATGGCAACTAAGTCATGGTGTTGGAAGCTTTCAGCTATCTGGAGAGAAAGAGCTGATACTCACGCTGGTGGCATTGGACGAACAAAGGCTGAGGGATGCAAGTGGTATCACTTCGATGATGTGACAACATGCTCTATAAAGGAAAATTTCCATCCCATTATTGGTGCTGAAACCTTCCTAATGATTACCTTCAGCAGAATGATGTTCATACTCTACAACTTCTACATGGATTCTGTTGCTAACAAAGTCATGGAGTTGGTGCTGCATAATCTTGAGCTTATGATTAAAGAGGAGGAAGATGCTAAAAAAGCCAAGATGGACGTTGCCACAGTAACTGCAAGTGAAGTGACCAATGATGTGGTAATGGACGAGGCTATTCAAAATGAAGGTCTCAAGGTAACTTTTTCTTAAGTCACTTTGGATGCTACCAACATGCCTCATGAGCCAAACAGCAACACCCAGTTGGTGGTTTCAGCTCAACAAACCCTAGCTATGGAAGCAAGCACAAGTCAGTCACCTATTCAGGCTGACCCATCAATGTTGCTGCACCTGTTCCAATAGCCCCAACACTCATAATGACTCAAATCCAAGCTATGATAGACACGTCAATCAAGGCACAACTGGAGTAAATACAACAACTGATTACAAATCAAGTTTCTGGACAACTTCAGTTGATGAGCAGTGCATTCACCGACCAACTTAACACTACTAATCCTAAATGCTCTGAATCAGGTTCTGCCATTTCTACCTCCATAACAACAACCTCAACAACCACAACCACCTTAACAACCTGCACCACAACAACCACCACCACCACCAGAAGATCCACCTCAACAGCCTTGAGTGATAGTGATGTCCATCATCATTCTGTCTTCAAACCTTGTTTTTGTTAATGATAAAAGGGGGAGTGGTAGAATTTTGATAGTTTTAGAGCACTTGTGTTTTCTCTATAATACTTTTTGTATGGCTGTCTTTACATTAATATATGAGGTGTTGATCCATATTTGTCTCTTATCCGCTTTTATGCTTATCTCTGATATATAAACTGTTACATATGCATAATGGAAAATGTTGAACTCAGGGGGAGCACTTACATTCTTCATCATTTTATACCTTGTCACATATCTTTTGATATCTCATAATCATCATACATCATCTTCTCTTATATTTATATATGATTATGTTATATCTAGATCAAAATTTAACATGGTTTATCATCATAAAAAAGGGGAGATTGTTAGAACCAAAGACATTGGATGATGTCTAACCCCTCAAAATCTATGCTTTTGATGATAACAAATGATATTAAATTTTGAATAGACTAATGTGTTTTATTAAGTATTACAGGAAACACACCGTCCAATCTACATATGGTATTGTAATCTCAAACCTTATGCTTTATCAAGAACATATCTCTAATCGTCCAATACATTGAACTTATTTTTCAATAGAATAACTAGTGTCCAACTTGCTGTAAATAAACAAGTGTCCAAAACATTGTGAAAACCAGTATACAATATACTGAGACCATTTGAGTGTCCAATTGGAGCTAAATAACTTGCATAATACTTTCTATCTAAGTTAGTTAGCGTCGATACGTAAAATGCGTTCGCAAAGGGTAAGCGTACCCTACGCAGTAGTGACAGTGGACTCTAGGAGTCCGGATATCGAACCCAAAGGACTAGTCGTGTCCCCAAATAATTAATTTTGCAATGAATCAAACAATTCAATTAAGAATCAAATTTGAGAAAATAATGTTCAATTGTTCAGTTCTTAAGAGCTAAGGATTAAGATAAGAAGATTAATGTGAGACAGTAAGATTGGAACGCCAAGGATTATGATTTCGCTTGCATCCCTTTTTCCCTCATCTTGATCTCAATGAATACTCTAATTAAGTTAATTGCCAGTCCTTTTTAGATTCATTAGTAAAAAATTGGTCGTAGCTTACTACTGCTGTTTCCCCTAATTCAATTCCCAATTGGTCATAGGTGAATCAAATTAGGGTAAACGATAATACTCAGAGAGCTTGATTAACAGAATTAATCCACTGGAAATTCACACAATTAGTTTGATCATGCAAATCATATGAATTCAATCACTTTACAGTTCTGTCAATCCCAGACAATTGATCATAGACAAGGGACTGACCAATATTTAGAGTGATCAGTTCTAATAACAAACAAAATAGTAAAGAGATTCAATAACTGGAAACATCGAGACATTCATTGATAATCAAAGATGGGGTACAAAGGATATAGCTACATCATAATCTTGGGCTAGGAGGACTAGCCACTCATGTTCATGAACAAACCAATAAACCCCATAGAAAACATAAGATTACAAAGGGATAAGAGATTTTACAAGTGGTATTCCCAATGACGATCTCTACGTCTTACAGCAGTCAAACTCTCTCACACACCTCTATCTTACTTAGAACCCTCAGTATTCAGAAACAGAGCAAAAGATGCCAAAAGAGGATTTTCAGCACTTATTTAGAAAGTTATAGACTGTCGACGCGGCTCACCATGGCCGTGCTGATCAGATGACCACGGTCATGGTCCTTGCATAGTCTGGAGGTCCAATCTGCACGTATTCCGAGCACGGCCATGGTAAATTAACCACGGCTGTGCTCGGAAAATTGACGCTGATGCAAAACTTTTTAGTGATTCCTGCTTGGCTGTGGTTGCTGCACCACGGCTGTGGTGACTTAGCACGACCGTGCTAAATTTACCACGGCCGTGGTGTTCCAGACAAAGGCAACTTCCTTCAATTTATTTATTTTTAAGCTCTTTTCCTCAAGAAATCCTTGAATTGCTTGTCTTACACAAACTAGTAACAAATCGTGAGTTCTGCCAACAAACTAAGCTCAAATCATATGCAAATGACATCCAAACTGAGATAAAAATACAGTCAAAATCTGGTTTATCAGCGTCTAAGCACATATCCGTACACTTGTACACATCACGAGGTTGATTAATGTTCTAGAAGCTCTAAAATATCTTTTGTTTCCCTCGTATAATTTGAATTGCTAATCATTTGAATTCAAGTGTATACAAAAACAACTCAACAGAAATGAATATTCTTTGCAAAATTCGTTAGTGGTACAAGTAGTGGAACGCGTCATGGAAAGGACAATACTATTGTCCCATTTCTCTCTCCATCCTAAGCTGCCATGTTGCATTCTACAGTTGTGTGAGACAACAGACACATTTTTTGAAGGCTCTAGAATTCACAACGGATCTTTTCTGAAGGCTATATAAGGAGCATCAAGCAATTCAACAACGACGAATTCTGAAGTTTTCTAAGTGTTGAAACTATGCTCAAATTACTGAACGATATATACTTGTACTTAGAGAGTTATTCTTTTCTTTTCAAAGTCTTGTATTCAGTTCTTAACTGTATATCCTCTTTGTGAGAGCTGATTTTGAATTGTATGCCATTCAAACTATTGTTTGGAAAGCCAGGAGTGGCTTAGTGAATACTTGGGTGTTATCAATCTCAGGGGTAGATTGAAGGTGTGCCAAAAGTGGCCTAGAGAATACTTGTTGTGGCTAGAAGTGGTAGGGTAGAATACTTGTTTTGTAATCAGTTTTGATTAGTGGAACCCTTCAAAGATTTGAAAGAGAACTGAACGCAACTCAAGAGTTTGAGTGAACCAGTATAAATTAAGTGTTTATACTCTCTCTTTAAAGCTTTAACTTGTTTTCTCTTGTGTTTATTTCTACACACCTTGAACGCACAAGTTCTTGGTTTAAACTTGTTTGAGAAAATTGTTTTGATCTGTTGGACGATCTCTGCTAAAAACTCATTTTCTATGAAATTGTGATTTTCACATTGGACGATCCTTTGGACACCTTGTTTTACAATCTTTTGTGAAAATTGCTTTATGGAAAACTCCATCTTTGCGAAAAAGGTTTTAAATTTTACAACACATTATTTAACCCCCTTCTACTGTGTTCTATTTATTTCATTTATTCCTCTCCCTAGATATATTTTCTATATATATATATATATATATATATATATATCTGTGTGTGTATTTAAAAACATATCTTTATCCTTTATTACTTAAAGTAATATATATTGGAAAAAATTTCTCCTAGAAAAAGTCCACCTAAAGCTTAAGTCATTTATATAATTTTAAATCCAATAAACAGTCACAAATTTCAAAATCAAAATAAAATATATTTTTAATTATCATTTTTGTATAATTAATTAATTAATAAATATAAAAGGAAAATAATAATTGCAATAAAAAGAATATTCCCCAATTTAAATTTTGATCTTCTATTACGAATTCTCAATATTTTTTGATCTTTTAACCAGTATGGTGACCCGTGCGATGCACGGGCCTATTATTATATTTTAAAATTATAAAGTTGTTATTTTAATTTACTTTTATTAAATATATTATTTAAGAGTTATAAAACATGAATTTTAAAAGTAATGATTACAAATAATTAATGTTTTAGAATTTTTTTAATACATTATATATTGTGATTTGTGATAGTATAAAATTGTTTTATAAGACTGGTGCATAGCAAATTTTCTCATAATATATATAAAAATAGATACTTATTATATATTGTGATTTGTGATAGTATAATTAATTATTTTATTTATATAAATTTTGTTACTTATTTTAAAAATTAAGACACCAAATATGAATTTATTTATAAAGTTATTAACTTTTTTTACATTATACTATTGTTTGAAGGTTTAGTCTCGTTATCCACTATTTTGTCTTTCATCTCATACATATCAATAGAATGTACATCTTCATCTTGCGCCACATTTTCAATCACGTAAAATAATATCCAATACTTGATAATCATTGCTTAATTTAACTCAAAGTTCAAAAAATTGAATACAAATTATATAAAGAAAATATAAATAATCACCTAAAACAAATAAGATCATGTCTCTTTCAAATGTCGAAAGATGTCAATACTTATTAAATAAAAAATTAAATTCATGATAAATCAACAAAAAATAAATAAAAATTTACATATGTTAAAACTGTCTATAGAGAAAAATCAAGAAAAAGACACTAAGTTACATATGGAAGAATGAACTGGTATAACACCTTTTATAAATTAGTAAATAATGCGATTTACCCACAATTTTTCTCGTCAACGTTGTACCTTTGTTAACTGCAAAAAAATGAAATCGGAAAAAAATTAAACAATTATATATAAGGTATGGTCGAAGAAAAGAAATAAAAAAGAGTAGTACTAATATTTAAGAAGAGAATAAACAATGAAAGGAATAAATAAGGAAGAAGGAAAAGAAAAACATTGATCTACCTATAATTTCTTCTCTACTTTCATCAATGTTGAATCTCTATAAAAGAGTAAAAAATAGGTCAAAAAAACACTAAAGAATAGGGCGTGCAAGGGGTGATGGAAGAAAAAACAATGAAATGAAGAAGAATATATATTAGCGATATGTATTCTAATTAATTTAAATTTATATAATTACCATAATTTAAAATAATCTTGATTACCTTAATTAAAATATATATGTGTTTATCATAATATTTCAATTTAGAATATATATTTGTTCTAACTACTTTAATTACTATATTTATATAGTTTTATGAATTAAAAAATAGATAAATAATTTCTCTAAAAATTTCTCGCTCAATTGCATTAGATTTTTCTGCTCAAACTTCTTTACTTTTATTATTGAGATAAAGATAAAGATTTTATAATAAAATCAAATACACAATAGTTCATTGTAATTATTCTAGTTAATTTAAAATTATATAATTATCTTATTTTAAAATAATCTTAATTACCTTAATTAAAATTTATAATAATCTTAATACACAATGTGTTGATAATAATTAATTTAATTATTTTAAATTAGAAGATATATTTATTCTAATTACCTTACTTACTATATTTATATAATTTTATGAATTAAAAAAAATAAAAAACTTCTCTAAAATTTTTCCTGCTCAATTGCATAAGATTTGTTAGAATCTAAGACTTTGGACGATGTCCAATCCCTCAAACTTCGGTTTTGATGATAACAAATGAAGTTAAATTTATGTTTGAGTATTATAGGTTCTACGCCATCCAATGCCTCAATGGTATTGTATCTCTTAAACTCAAATATTATATTCCTATGTGTACAGTACGTCCAATGAGAAACTGAAATTTCTCTTTTGTTAAGTAAAATTCAGTGTCCAATACACTGTTATAAAACAAGCATCCAATGCATTATGAAAACCAGTGTGCAAACACTGCGTCCATTCAAGGAAGCGTCCAACATATTTATAACTTGCATTATCTCTCTCTAGCAAACAGTTATATAATGCGTCCATGATTGTGTAGAAGTACACCTATGCTTTTCAATGATGATTCTCTGAAATGTTCTATTATTCCCTCTCTTTTCTAATGTGACATTTCATTTGAATATTCGAAAAGTGTACCACAGGGGACATAAAGGCTTCTCTCTGCAGAAACCGTACAAGTAGTGGAGGCACTGCATGTACTATTGTCTCCTCCATCTCTCCACCCCAAGCTGACACGCAACAACGGTCATATGATTGTGAGAGAACGATTATTGGCAAAGGCACAGATCCCACAACGGATATCTTCACCAAGCTGCCTATAAATAGAGGAACAAGCTCATGTTTTCAAAGACGAAGCATTCAAGTTTTTCAAAGAGCTGTAACTCTTCCAAATCGATTGGACGACCTACACTTGTGCGAAAAGAGCAATCTACTTCGCTTTGCTAAGTTATTCTGTGTAATTGAGTTTTATTGTAATATCCTCTCTGTGAGAGCTGTTTATTTAACTTGCACTCAAACAGTTTCTGTTTGGAAAGCCAGGAGTGGCTTAGTGACAAAGAATACTTGGGTGACTCTTTAATCTCAGGGGGAGATTAAAGGTGTGCCAGAAGTGGCCCAGAGAATACTTGTAGCCAGGAGTGACAGGGTATATAATACTTGTTTGTAATCAGAATTTGATTAGTTGAACCCTTCAAAGTTTTTGAAGGAGAACTGGACGTAGCTCAGGTTGAGTGAACCAGTATAAACCAAGTGT
Organism: Pueraria montana var. lobata; assembly: GCA_026413185.1. Classification (NCBI taxonomy): domain Eukaryota; kingdom Viridiplantae; phylum Streptophyta; class Magnoliopsida; order Fabales; family Fabaceae; genus Pueraria; species Pueraria montana. Next base: position 26,191,058 of record CM048651.1, read on the forward strand.
TTTTACTCTATCGCTTTCAAGCTTACTTGCTATTCTCTTAAGTTATTTCTTCACACTTTACGCACAAGTTTCTTTATACCTTATTTGCTAAAAACCTTTTATTTGCACCTGGACGATTAACAAGAAAACGCAGTTTCACTAACTGTTGGACAATACTTGTGATCTTTTGTTTTACAAGTCCCTTGTGAAACTCAAGATAATTTATCTCCATCTTTGAGAAAAGTTTTTATATAACTACACACTATTCAACCCCCCTTCTAGTGTGAATCTCTACATTTCAGTTGGCATTAAAGCTCGGCCTCTCGGGTTGAGTACTTGATAGTACAGAGGAAACCAGATCCTAAGAAAGATGGAAAATGAGGGACAAGCTGTGAACATACCACCACTCTTCAAGGGTGTCAAATATGATTATTAGAAGCAAAGAATGATAGCATTCTTTTAGTCATGTCATATTGATATGTGGGATGTTGTGGAGATGGGCGACTACATTCCAGTTGATGAGAGTCTCAACGAGATCCCAAAGGCTAGATGGACGGAGGAGCAGAAACAAAGATTTCATCTCAACTCTAGAGCCAGAAATATCATCATGTGTGCACTATCTGAACAAGAATACAGCAAAGTGCACAGTTTCAAAAGCGCAAAATAAATGTGGGACACTCTTACGTTAACGTATGAGGGTTCCACCCAGGTAAAACGTAACAAACTTAGTCTTCTTACTCGTCAATATGAATTGTTTAGTATGGAAGGAAACGAGGACATACAAAGTATGTTTGGACGGTTTCAAACCATACTAAATGAACTTAGAGCACATGGTAAAAATTACAATAATTATGAACATATTGACAAAATTCTGAGGAGTTTGCCTAGGCAATGGAGACCACAGGTTACAGCCTTGAGAGCAACCAAAGGACTGGATGACATGTCCTTAGAAGAGCTTGTGGGAATCCTTAAGGTGCACGAGCTGGAACTGCAAAAAGACGGTGATGACAAGAAAAGTAAGTCTCTGGCACTCAGCGTCTAGAAGCCAAAGAAAGCATCATCGTCCAAAGCCATGCAAGCTGAAGCATCATCAGATGAACAATCTGAAGATGATGACTCAGACGAGGATGATGAGCTATCCTTCATATCCAAGAGAATCCACTCTATGTGGAAGAAGAAAGGTTGATCCAGATGGAAAAACCTGAACAAGAAAGGTCTCAAAGAAAAGAAGGAGAAGAGTCCAATTGCATGCTATGAATTCAAAAAGCCCGGACACTTCAAATCAGAATGCCCAGACCTTAACAAGAGCAAGGACAAGAAGAAGAAAGTCTTCAACAAAAAGAAGGGCAAAAAGGTTCTGATGTCCACATGAGAAGATCTGGACGATGACTCATCCTCGAACGATGAAGAGGAAGAGGAAGCACACATATGCCTGATGGCAGACACTACATCAGATTCTTCAGAACCTAAAGAGGAAGATGAGGTAAACTTTAATGGTCTAAATTCACTTCAAGAAGCTTATCATGATTTACTTTCAAACTCTTCTATTTTGTCAAAGGCCTACAAAACTTTGAAGAAATCGTCCAAGTCACTTTCAAAAGAAAAAGAAGTTTTAGAAAATAGTCTCAAACAACTTGAAAGTGAAAAGGAGGATTTACAGAAAAAGTTAATAGAGCTCTCAAAAGAACATGAAGCCTTAAATGAGGATAGACGAACTCTCTGGAATGATACTGCTCGAGCCTATAAATCCTATGAGGATTCAAGGACTAGAGAAATGAATCTTTCCATAGAAATTCAAACTCTCAAAGCAGAAAACAAAAGGCTAGTTGAGAAGCTTCTGAAAGTAGATGCAGATACTTCCTTAAGAGGTCAACCACATGATGTTGTAAAACTTCATGAAGAGATTGACAGCCTAAAGAAGGATCTGTCCAACTTTGTCAAGGAATCTAACAACCTTAAGATGCTTTTAAAATATGAAGGTTGTAAGAGACCAAATGACAGGTCAGGGCATGGATATAAGGGAAAGAAATATATTCATGACGAGGATGTAGATGCGTGTTACTTCTGTGGGAAACCTGGACATATAACGTCCAAATGCAGACACCTGCCTAAGAAGGGAGCATCCAGTGCCTTTCAAACTAACAAGAAAGGACCAAGTCAATCTGGGTACCTAAAGATAAAATTATTCCTGTTGCAGACATGCTTAACAGCAGGAAAGAAACTCCAGTCATGGTACCTGGACAGTGGGTGCTCGCATCACATGATAGGAGAAAGGTGTATGTTCCAAAGCCTCCAACCCAAGACTAGTGGGACAGTCACTTTCGGAGGGAATAAAAAAGGGATGATAGTTGGCGTGGGTAAGATTGGTATACCACCCTATCCTTGTATTGATAATGTTCTTTTTGTTAAAGGTCTCAAGCACAATCTACTTAGCATAAGTCAATTATGTGATAGTGGATATGATGTTACCTTTAACAAAGGTGAATGTATAGTCAAAAACTCTGATGGATCCCTTCTCTTTACTGCAAAGAGGCAAGGTAATCTGTACAAGATTAAACTTGGGGAACTATCAAGTCAAAATGTTTCATGCTTAGTTTTAGTTAAAGAAAATCATTGGCTATGGCATAAAAGACTTAGGCATGCCAGCTTGAGATTAATCTCAAAGCTTAACAGGCACAACCTCGTGAGAGGATTACCAAGTATGTCATATAAAGATGATCTTCTTTGTGAAGCCTGTCAGAAAGGGAAACAAGTGAAAAATTCTTTTCAAAGTAAAAACATTGTTTCCACCTTTAGACCTCTTGAGCTGTTGCATATTGACCTGTTTGGACCCACAAGAATAGCCTCAGTAGGTGGTAAGAGGTACGGATTAGTTGTAGTGGATGACTATACTAGATGGACATGGGTCATGTTCCTATCTCACAAAGATGAGTCTTTTAAGGCCTTCTATAACTTCTGCAAAAGAATTCAAAATGAAAAAGGAGTATGCATTACTTCGATCCGAAGTGATCATGGGGGGAATTCGAAAACGAAAGTTTTCAAAGGTTCTGTGAAGATAATGGTATCCTTCACAACTTCTCAACACCCAGAACACCACAACATAATGGTGTTGTTGAGAGGAAGAACAGGTCACTCCAAGAGATGGCCAGAACCATGTTGAATGATAATTCGACCCCTAAACACTTTTGGGCTGAAGCAGTGAATACTGCCTGTTATTTACAGAACAGAATCTATATCTGGCCAATCTTAAAAAAGACTCCATATGAATTGTGGAAAGGGAGAAGACCCAACATATCCTACTTCCATCCATTTGGATGTCAATGCTTCATTCTGAACACTAAGGATAACTTGGGAAAATTTGATTCTGAAACTTCAAAGGCATATAGAGTTTATAATTCTAGAAGCTTAGTCGTTGAAGAAGTTATCCATGTGAAGTTCAATGACACTAAGCCTGATAAGAAATTATCAGAGCTAGATGAATCATTTGCAGAACTCAGGCTGGACGGTGCAAAGAAATCATCAGACATGTCCAACAGTGATGTCATAGTTGAAGAGTCCAATGTTCCCCTGGACGGTCCAACAGAAGAACAAAGGGAACCAACTGGACGCAACTGGCAAATGAAGAAGTATCATCCAGAAGACCAAATCATTGGTGATCCAAAGGATAGAGTCAGAACCAGATCTTCACTTCAACAACAAGGTCACACAACACTCATATCACAGATAGAACCTAAGACTGTGGACGATGCTCTAGAAGATGAAAGCTGGGTCAAAGCAATGGAAGATGAACTTGACTAGTTTCAAAAGAACGATGTCTGGAAACTTGTAGAACTCCCTAATAACAAAGAAGTTGTAGGAGCTAAGTGGGTGTTCAGAAACAAATTGGACGAAACAAGTAATGTTGTGAGAAAAAAAGCCAGACTGGTAGCCAAAGGTTACTCACAACAAGAAGGTATAGATTATACTGAAACTTATGCACCTGTTGCACATCTAGAGGCAATTCACATTTTACTATCATTTGCAGCTCATAGCAATATGAAGCTATATCAAATGGACGTAAAAAGTGCATTCCTCAATGGATTGATAAAAGAAGAAGTCTATGTGGAGCAACCCCCAGGGTTTGATGAAATACAGAGAAATACACTAGAAGGGGGGGGGGGGGGGTTGAATAGTGTGTTTATATTTTCTTCGAAAACCTTTAACAAGAATGACGATAGTATATCTTAAGTTTTACAAGAACTTAATGAAACAGAAAATAATACTATCGTCCAGTGGTTCAAATGCAATAGTCCTATGAATATGCTTTTTCACTTTTTCGTTAGAACACAAGCAAAAGATTTTCGTAGATAAAATGTGTAACGAAACACTTTCGTAGTGTGTTGAAGAGATAACTTAAGAGATATGCAAATAAGCTAGAACACGAGAGAATAGAACACTTAGTTTTATACTGGTTCACTCAACTGAGCTACGTCCAGTTCTCCTTCAAAAACCTTGAAGGGTTCTACTAATCAGTATATGATTACTCACAAGTATTCTAACCTTGCCACTTCTGGCTACAAGTATTCTCTAGGCCACTCCTGGCACACCTTTAATCTCCCCCTGAGATTAAAAACAAACCCAAGTATTCTTTAACACTAAGCCACTCCTGGCTTTCCAAACAGAATTGTTTGAGTATAGAAAGAAAGAATAACTCGCTATAGAGAGGATATTACAATAAGTACGAATACACAGAATCGCTTAGCAAAGCTAAGTGGAAAGCTCGTTTTGCTTAAGTATTGATCGTCCAGTCGTTTTGACAGAGATTCAACTCTTTATGGATTTTTCGTCAGTCTAATACATGAGCTCATTCCTCTATTTATAGGCAGCTTGGTGTAAAGTATCCGTTGTGGGATCTGTTCCTTTGCCAAAAGCGGTTCTCTCCAAAGCATGTGACCATTGTCACGTTTTGACTTGGGGTGGAGAGATAGAGGAGACAACCGTACATGTAGCGCCTCTGCTACTTGTACTTTTTCTGCAGTCAAAAGCTTCTATGTTCCTGTTCAATACTATTCGAAAGTTCAAATAGATTTTCATGTTATAATGAGAGAGAATATTCGTTGCATAGCAGAGAATCTTCATCGAAGACGTATTGTTATATCATATTAATTTTAAGATAGAAAACATAGTGTGTAGCTTATACAGATATTGGACGCTCGCTTTTACAAGAGCATTGGACGCTCGCTTTTACAAAAGAATTGGACGCTCGCTTTTTCAAATCATAACTGGACACTTTCCTTATTGAAAGATAAAGTCGAGGTTTGAGAGATACAATACCATTTCGGCATTGGACGACGTAAATCCTATAACACTCAAACAAGATCATTAGATACTTCAAAATTTATCCTTTAATTGTTATCATCAAAATCGAAATTCGAGGGGTTGGACATCGTCCAAGGTCTTAGAACCTAACAATCTCCCCCTTTTTGATGATGACAAATAATGTTAAATTTTGATGTTAACAGTCACATAATCATATATGAATACAATGAATCAAGACCGAGATGATTATGTTATGCCAGTGTATAAATGTGAAATGAAGTACTCCCCCTGAGTTCAACATTTCTTATGCATTTGATAACAGAGAATAATAAATAGTAAGAATATATCAGATATAACAGATATCAGAGTGTAAAGCATATCAAGGATATGGATGCGGAATTTATGAAATAAACACCTCATGTATTAAAGATGTTTGATAAAATAAAAAATAGCCAATATATTCACAGAGTTTTAGCTATATACTTCTATGACATCAAAATTCCAATTTCTCCCCCTTTGTCATTAACAAAAATGGGTTTGAAAGATGGAAAAATGACTGGACCATCATGGTCACCTTATGGCTGTGGAGGTGGTTCTTGTGGTGGTGGTGGTGGTTGTTCTGGTGGCGCTTGGATAGGTGGTGCTGGTTGACGAGGTTGTGGTTGGATGGGTGGAACTGCATGAGCAACTTGTCCAAGCAAGGTGGCTGCTGTATTTTGAATTTGGTTCACAAGCATCTGGGAGAGGCTCATGAACTATTCAGTGATAGCATTCTGCAGCATCAGACGATGTTGAGCAGCCTCAGCCTGTTGCCTTTGCTGAAATGCTTGAAAAGCTGCTTCGGTTTCCAGCTGTTGTTGCCTCAGAGCTTGTTGCACTATCTCATGAACACGATCTTCTGAGACCCCTTGAGGTTCAGCAAATCGCAAGGGATGGATGCCCCTTGGACTTGAAGATCCTGTGGGAACCAGTTGACGTGTACCCGAATGAGCTTCAGTAGATGCATCAACAATGGGGAAGCTGGTTATATCTTCAGCAGTAGGCTTTGCTGCAGTTGATTCCATGGGCTTGGATGCTTCAACAATGGGCTCTCTATCATCCTTGGACTCTCCAGATTGGACGGTAGGTTCTTCATGTGAAGTGACAAAGTGTTCCACGTCCACTGGTACAGATAGGTCCAGGTCAAGATGAGCTAGCACCTTTGTTACTTTGGCAGATGCTTCATCCAACTCTTCTTATGTAGCTTTCAACTGGGCAATCTGATCTTCCTTTTCTGTGGTTGCGGTCTCAGCTTCCTCAAGAGCCAGCTGCTCTAGACGAGCTTGTTCTGCTGCTGTGGCTTCTTCTGCTTTGTACTCCTCATGCAGAGTTTGGAGTTCCTCCACAAACTCTGTGCGATCCAATGTTCGAAGATCAAACACTTTGTTGCTTCTGATGATTGGCAATGACTTCATTAACTCCAGATAATTATCTGAATCTTTCAGAAAGCAGGCAAAGGTGTCTGAGAAGTGGTGAGTCTTCACTGGACGCAACACCTCAAGACCATGAGGGGGGTGAACAAAGTCATCCTTGGAGCTGTCGGAGGAGGAGGCCTTCTGGGAGTCATTCCATAAGATCTGGCGCCAAAAGGTCATGGAATCAAAAGTTCCAAGTGAACGTGTAAGCTTACCAGTCTTGTCAAACAGATGACCCCAGGTATGAGAGGATTTTTGCAGGGTTTCAACTTTCTCTTCCCTGCTTGGCATCTCAATGCCGTAGAACTTGTAGCCTTTCTTTCGACCAGCATCATATAAGGGTAGTCTGGGACATACCCTGTCTAGTACAAACTTTATTTCTGTGGCGCGGCTTATGTGAAGGTTTGGTAGGTTGGCGATGGCTTGGTTTGGTATATACATTTGTTGAAGAAGTTTTCCAAGTTCATCATAGTCGCCTGGCTGGAAGTTTAGCACTGGAGTTCCAGCAGGTAGAGGCAGGAACTTTGTGATGGGAGTCCAGATGCGAACATCCTTGACCCACTCTACATCTGGACGCTGCTTCGATATGGAAGGGTCCAGACTTTCTTTAATGCCAACTGCAACTCTGCGGCCAGTTCAATATCCCTGCTAACAGGGGGCTTCTTGGACGGTGCCTTCTTTTTTCTTGGAGCCTTCCCTTTTTGCTCCGCAACCGTCTTTGTGAGTCGAGAAGCAACCTCTACTTCTGGTGCAGGCAGGTTTGCTGCTGCTGGACGCACTCTTTGCTGAGTTCCAGTTGGACAAGAGTAAGGATGAGGCATGCGGATCAAGTGTGGATACACTTCTCTCGTCCAATTGGCAGAGGGTTGCTGATGATCGTTCCTTCTGGCATAGCAGCATAGTCAGCTAAAAGAACATGAGCGTAATCATACCTCGTCCACTGTGGTGCTGAGACAGTAGTCAAATGCCTCTTCAAGGGCTCTTGTAGAGGCCTCCGAATCACATCACTTCTCTTACAGTAATTCTGTTTATTTCGTGTAAGGAATGCAACCGGGAAACGTTCTCTGTCTTCTTCTTCTTTGGTTTTCTGCTTGGGGGGTATAGTCCATGGGGACCAGGAATCCCTCCATGCATCCCTTGGACGCACAAACTTGGACAAGTCCAAGCGAAGATGTGGATGCTGGGTTGTTGATGTGGATGGAGCACTGGATGTTGCTGGTAGTAGGGTGCTGGTGGATATTTTGTCAGTGTCTTGAGAGGAAGGTGGTAGAACTGCAATTCTCCTTGGCCTTGCTACCTGAGTCTTGACTCGTCGCGGCACGTTAGAAGGAAAGGAAATTGGTTTAGCAGGTTGTACCTTCTGCTTCTTTTGCTGAGGTTCCTCCGTTTCCTCTGCTTTCTTCATGATTTGACCGATTGGGATCTAGTCATCATCATCAGAGTCGTCCAGTAGTTGAAGCTTCTGAACCTTTTGCTTTTTTGGAGCAAGCTTTACTGGTGCTGCCTTTGGACACTGCTCAGCTTGAGCAGGTCTGGACGCATCAGTCCTTGGACGCTTCTCTGCTGGGAACTGAGCAGTGGACGTGTCAGCATGTCTTTTTCTTGGTTCTTCTCTCCTTTTTAGCATCTTCCTCATGCTTCTGAGACATTTGTCGTGTGATCTTTCTGCTCTCCTGTTCCTCCATCAACCTTTTGATCTTTTTGCCAATACCAAGAAGATCAATCTCCTCTTCATCATTATTGGAGATGATATTGCTCTGTTCATGTTGTTGCTTGTTGATGGTGTCCTCGTCCAGGTCCCTTAAGACCTTGGCTGTTAGCTTGATCTTCATAGGTTTTATGTTGGACTCACCAAATAGTTGTTGTGTTGCTACCATTGGCCCTTTTCTTCACAATAGCTTCGTAAACATCTTCCAGTTCATCAAAGAAGCATTGATAGACCTTCTGGTCCCAGAAGATCTTATTCAGCAGGGCGGCGTAGAAAATGTCATCATTGCCACCAACAGACTTCATCATTCTCACGATATTGACGTAAATGGTGTGAGGGAGGTTGAAGGGAATACCTTCCATAATATGGAATATCACGAACTTGTGTAAGTCCGTGACTGAGTCCTTAGACCCAGCTTTGTGCAGGATACTCTTGTTGCACACCTGCTGCCAGATTTTTGCTTCCTCACACAGGTTCCTGTATTCAATCCTTATTGCATCGGTGGATTTGGTCTTGCAAAGCACGTTCGCAACGTGATTGCCGTACTGCTTGGCCCAGTATGTTCTGTACTGGTTCTGCTCCCTAATGCAACCAGTTACCTTTGCAATGGTCTCGGTGGACAGTGTCACCTCTCGTCCAAGAACCGTGGCCACGAGCTCCCTTGGGCTCTGGAATTTGGCATTTCTCTAGAATATTCTGATCAACTCAGGGAATATCTTCTGGTTTTCATTGAAGTAGCCTCTGATTCCACACTTCAGAAGGCTCTCGTTCAGGTTCAGTCCCAGCTTCTCAAGCTTTTCGATGTCGAAGAAGTGTTCAATGTGCACTGTAGCAGCACCTTGGCACACAACTGTGGTTTCAGGGTAAGTGAGGACGTCGAGTTCCGAGTTGCTTGAGCTTGCAGAGTTCGACATGGTAGAAAAGTTTGGATTTTTAGGTTTTCTGAGAGGGTTTTGGGTTTCTGAGAGAGAGAGAGAGTGTGTGTGTGTGCTTAAGGGTGATGATAATCTCAGAGAAGATGGATACGGTGGTGATTTTCTGTGATGATTTGATAAGTGTATATTTGGGCTTTGTTTGGAGAATATGAAACGGTTTTGGGCTTTTTGAATATTTGAAATGTAAATGACGCCATAAAACCCACCATGATGAGACGTGCGAAGAATGTGGGTAACTGTGTACGGTTACTAACATTTTGGTGACTCAGCATAGAGTATTAGCTCATACTTACTCTTAAAACGATCCATTTTGATCATTTGAACAATAAAAAAAATGCTAAGATAAAAGCATCGTCCAGATATTGGACTTAAGTGAGATATATGCAATGCATGTGCATGACTCTAGTGTTCCTTGGACGACATGTCCTTTGGACGCTATGGTTTTATTGGATGTATCATGTAGATGTTAATCTTTCCTTTACAGAGTCCATGCCAAGTTTGTTCCTCAGAAGGATTAACTTGTCTTTAGTAAGGGGTTTGGTGAATATATCAGCAAGCTGATTATCTGTGGTTACAAAGTGTAGTTCCACAGTACCCTTTTGAACATGGTCTCTTATAAAGTGATGTTTGATCTCTATATGTTTGGCCCTTGAATGCAATATGGGATTCTTAGAGAAATCTATGGCAGCTTTACTATCACAGAAGATAGGAATGTTACTATCATATATGTTGTAGTCCTCAAGTTGATGTTTGATCCACAAGATTTGAGAACAACATTTTGCAGCTGAAATATACTCTGCTTCAGCAGTGGACAGAGCAATGGTTCCTTGCTTCTTGCATGTCCAGGAGACTAGATTACCACCGATGAAGTGATACCCTCCACTGGTACTTTTTCTTTCAATTCGATCTCCAGCATAATCAGCATCACAGTATCCTATTAGCCTGAAATCTTTCTGCCTTTTGAAATATAACCCAAGGTTAGTGGTTCCAGCAAGATATCGAAAGATTCTTTTAACAGCAGTTAAATGAACTTCCCTTGGGTCAGATTGAAATCTGCCACATAAGCATACGTTGAACATGGTGTCAGGTCTAGACGCTGTGAGGTATAGGAGTGATCCTATCATTCCTCTGTATAAAGTATTATCTACTTTCTTTGAGTTGTCGTCCAGTCCAAGTACTGTTGTTGGATGCATAGGAGTTTTCATTGGTTTTGCATCGTTCAACTTGTACTTCTTTAGCAACTCTTTGACATACTTAGTCTGATGTATATATATTCCCTTTTCAGTTTGTTTGATTTGAAGTCCAAGGAAGAATTTCAGCTCACCCATCATGCTCATCTCGAACTCTGTTTGCATTAATTTGGCAAATTCTTCATAGAGAGACTCATTAGTGGCACCAAATATGATATCATCAACATATATTTGTGCAATAATAAAATCAGAAGAGTAGTCTTTGCGAAATAATGTAGTGTCTACTTTTCCTCTTGAAAAACCATTTTCTGACAGAAATGAGCTGAGTTTTTCATACCAAGCTCTAGGGGCTTGTTTCAACCCATATAAGGCTTTGTTAAGTTTAAAAACATGGTTTGGAAAAGCATCACTTTCAAATCCTGGGGGTTGTTCCACATAGACTTCTTCCTTTATGAGTCCATTGAGGAATGCACTTTTTACGTCCATTTGATATAACTTCATATTGCTATGAGCTGCAAATGATAGTAGAATGCGAATTGCCTCTAGACGTGTAAAGGGAGCATAAGTTTCAGTATAATATATACCTTCCTGTTGTGAGTAACCTTTTGCTACCAACCTTGCTTTGTTTCTCACAACATTACCTGCTTCGTCCAGCTTGTTTCTGAACACCCACTTTGCTCCTACAGCTTCTTTGTCGTTGAGGAGTTCTACTAGCTTCCAGACATTGTTCTTTTGAAATTGGTCAAGTTCTTCTTGCATTTCTTTGACCCAGCCTTCATCTTCTAAGGCATCGTCCACAGTCTTAGGTTCTATTTGAGATATGAATGTTGTGTGACCTTGCTGTCGTTGAAGTGAAGATCTGGTTTTGACTCTATCTTTTGGATCTCCAATGATTTGCTCCTGTGGATGAAGTTTCTTCATTTGCCAGTTGCGTCCAGTTGGTTCTCTTCGTTCTACGACTGGACCGTCCAGTGGTGCATTTGACTCTTCAACTGAGACATCATGGTTGGACGAATCTGATGACTTACTTGCATCGTCCAATCTGAGATATGCAAATGATTTGTCCAGCTCTGATAATTCCTTATCAGGCTTGTTGTCATTAAACTTCACATGGATAGCTTCTTCAACAACTAAGGTTCTAGAGTTATAAACTCTGTATGCCTTTGAAGTTTCAGAATATCCAAGCAGTATTCCTTCATCACACTTAGAATCAAATTTTCCCAGGTTATCCTTAGTGTTCAGAATGAAACATTGACATCCAAATGGATGGAAGTAGGATATGTTGGGTCTTCTACCCTTCCACAATTCATATGGAGTCTTTTTCAATATCGGCCTTATATAGATTCTGTTTTGTAAATAACAGGCAGTATTCATTGCTTCAGCCCAGAAGTGTTTAGGGGTTGAATTATCATTCAACATGGTTCTGGCCATCTCCTGGAGTGACCTATTTTTCCTCTCAACTACACCATTCTGTTATGGTGTTCTAGGTGTTGAGAACTTGTGAAGGATACCATTATCCTCACAGAACCTTTGAAAACTTTCGTTTTTGAATTTTCCCCCATGATCACTTTGGATAGAAGTAATGCATACTCCTTTTTCATTTTGAACTCTTTTGCAGAGGTTATAAAAGGCCTTGAAGGACTCATCTTTATGGGATAGGAATAAGACCCATGTCCATCTAGTATAGTCGTCCACTATAACCAATTCGTATCTTTTACCACTTACTGAGGCTGTTCTTGTGGGTCCAAACAGATCAATATGTAACAGCTCAAGAGGTCTAGAAGTGGAAACAATGTTTTTACTTTGAAAAGAACTTTTCACTTGTTTCCCTTTCTGACAAGCTTTATAAAAAAGATCATCTTTATATGACATACTTGGTAGTCCTCTTACGAGGTTGTGCCTATTCAGCTTTGAGATTAACCTCAAGCTTGCATGACCAAGTCTTTTATGCCATAACCAATGATTTTCTTGTACAGAAACTAGGCATGATACATTTTGACTTGATAGTTCCCCAAGTTTAATCTTATACAGATTGTCTTGCCTCTTTGCAGTAAAGAGAAGGGATCCATCAGAGTTTTTGACTATACATTCACCTTTGTTAAAGGCAACATCATATCCACTGTCACATAATTGGCTTATGCTAAGTAGATTATGTTTAAGACCTTTAACATAAAGAACTTTATCAATATAAGGATAGGGTGGTATACCAATCTTACCTACGCCAGCTATCATCCCTTTCTGATTCCCTCCAAAAGTGACTGTCCCACCAGTCTTGGGTAGGAGGCTTTGGAACATACACCTTTCTCCTGTCATGTGATGTGAGCACCCACTGTCCAGGTACCATGATTGGAGTTTCTTTCCTGCTGTTAAGCATGTCTGCAACAGGAACAATTTTATCCTTAGGTACCCAAATTGACTTGGGTCCTTTTTTGTTAGCTCGAAGGGCATTGAATGCTCCCTTCTTAGGTAGGTGTCCGCATTTGGACGTTATATGTCCAGGTTTCCCAAAGAAGTAGCAAACATCTGTTTCCTCGTCATGAATATATTTCTTTCCCTTATATCCATGTCCTGACCTGTCATTTGGTCTCTTATAACCTTCATATTTTAAAAGCTTTTTGAGATTATCAGAGCCCTTGACAAAGTTTGACAGATCCTTCTTTAGGCTGTCAATTTCTTCTTGAAGTTTTACAACATCATGTGGTTGACCTCTTAAGGAAGTATCTGCTTCAACTTTCAGAAGCTTCTCAACTAGCCTTTTATTTTCTGCGTTGAGATTTTGAATCTCTATGGAAAGATTTCTTTCTCTAGTCCTTGAATCCTCACAAGATTTATGGGCTCGAGCAGCATCATTCCAGAGAGTTTGCCTCTCCATATTTGTAATTTCATTTTGCCTTGAGAGCTCTGTAAACTTTTTCTGTAAATCCTCCTTTTCACTTTCCAGTTGTCTGACACTTTTTTCTAAAGCTTCTTTTTCTTTTGAAAGTGATTTGGATGATTTCTTTAAAGTTATGTAGGCCTTTGACAAAATAGAAGAGTTTGAAAGTAGTTCATGATAAGCTTCTTAAATTGAATCTATGTCATTAAAGTCTACCTCATCTTCTTCTTCTGGTTCAGAAGAGTTTGTTGAAGTGTCTGCCATCAGACATATGCGTGCTTCCTCTTCTTCTCCATCGTCCGATGAGGAGTCATCGTCCAGGTCTTCCCATGTGGACATCAGAACTTTCTTGCCCTTTCCTTTGCTGAAGAATTTCTTCTTCTTGTCCTTGCTCTTGTTGAGATCTGGGCATTCTGATTTGAAGTGCCCTAGCTTTTTGCATTCGTAGCATACGATTGGACTCTTCTCCTTCTTTTCATTGAAGCTTTTCCTATTTAGGTTTCTCCATCTGGATCCACCTTTCTTCTTCCACATAGCATGTGTCCTTTTGGATATAAACGATAGTTCATCATTCTCGTCTGAGTCATCATCTTCATATTGTTCGTCTGATGATGTTTCAGCTTGCATGGCTTTGGACGATGATGCTTTCCTTGGCTTCTGGACGCTGAGCGCCAGAGACTTATTTTTCTTACCATCACTATCTTGATGCAGTTCTAGTTCATGCACCTTGAGAGTTCCCACGAGTTCTTCTAGGGACATATCGTCCAGTTCCTTTTTTGTTCTCAAGGCTGTAACCTGTGGTCTCTATTGCCTAGGCAAACTTCTTAGAATTTTGTCAAAATGTTCATAGTTATTGTAATCTTTACCATGTGCTCTAAGTTCATTTAGTATGGTTTGAAACCGTCCAAACATACTTTGTATGTCCTCGTTTTCTTCCATACTAAACAACTCATATTGACGAGTAAGGAGACTGAGTTTGTTACGTTTTACCTGGGTGGAACCCTCATACGTTAACGCAAGAGTGTCCCACATTTGTTTTGCGCTTTTGAGACTGTGCACCTTGTTGTATTCTTGTTCGCTTAGTGCACACATGATGATGTTTCTAGCTCTGGAGTTGAGATAAAATCTTTGTTTTTGCTCTTCCGTCCATCTAGCCTTTGGGATTTCGATGAGGTTCGCATCAAGTGGAATGTAGTCGCCCATCTCCACAACTTCCCACATGTCAATATGGCTAGATTCAAAGAATGCTATCATTCTTTGTTTCCAGTAATCATATTTGACACCCTTGAAGAGTGGTGGTCTGTTCATAGCTTGTCCCTCGTTTTCCATCTTTCTTAGGATCTTTCCTCTGTACTGCTAAGTACTCAACCCAAGAGGCCGAGCTCTGATGCCAACTGAAATACAGAGAAATACACTAGAAGGGGGGGGGGGGGTTGAATAGTGTGTTTATATTTTCTTCGAAAACCTTTAACAAGAATGACGATAGTATATCTTAAGTTTTACAAGAACTTAATGAAACAGAAAATAATACTATCGTCCAGTGGTTCAAATGCAACAGTCCTACGAATCTGCTTTTTCACTTTTTCGTTAGAACACAAGCAAAAGATTTTCGTAGATAAAATGTGTAATGAAACACTTTCGTAGTGTGTTGAAGAGATAACTTAAGAGATATGCAAATAAGCTAGAACACGAGAGAATAGAACACTTAGTTTTACACTGGTTCACTCAACTAAGCTACGTCCAGTTCTCCTTCAAAAACCTTGAAGGGTTCTAGTAATCAGTAACTGATTACTCACAAGTATTCTAACCTTGCCACTTCTGGCTACAAGTATTCTCTAGGCCACTCCTGGCACACCTTTAATCTCCCCCTGAGATTAAAAACAAACCCAAGTATTCTTTAACACTAAGCCGCTCCTGGCTTTCCAAACAGAATTGTTTGAGTATAGAAAGAAAGAATAACTCTCTATAGAGAGGATATTACAATAAGTACGAATACACAGAATCGCTTAGCAAAGCTAAGTGGAAAGCTCGTTTTGCTTAAGTATTGATCGTCCAGTCGTTTTGACAGAGATTCAGCTCTTTATGAATTTTTCGTCAGTCTGATACATGAGCTCATTCCTCTATTTATAGGCAGCTTGGTGTAAAGTATCCATTGTGGGATCTGTTCCTTTGCCAAAAGCGGTTCTCTCCAAAGCATGTGACCGTTGTCACGTTTTGACTTGGGGTGGAGAGATAGAGGAGACAACCGTACATGTAGCGCCTCTGCTACTTGTACTTTTTCTGCAGTCAGAAGCTTCTATGTTCATGTTCAATACTATTCGAAAGTTCAAATAGATTTTCATGTTATAATGAGAGAGAATATTCGTTGCATAGCATAGAATCTTCATCGAAGACGTATTGTTATATTATATTAATTTTAAGATAGAAAACATAGTGTGTAGCTTATACAGATATTGGACGCTTGCTTTTACAAGAGCATTGGACGCTCGCTTTTTCAAATCATAACTGGACACTTTCCTTATTGAAACATAAAGTCGAGGTTTGAGAGATACAATACCATTTCGGCATTGGACGACGTAAATCCTATAACACTCAAACAAGATCATTAGATACTTCAAAATTTATCCTTTAATTGTTATCATCAAAACCGAAATTCGAGGGGTTGGACATCGTCCAAGGTCTTAGAACCTAACATTTGAGACTGATGCTTTTCCTAATCATGTTTTCAAACTTAACAAAGCATTATATGGACTAAAACAAGCATCGAGAGCTTGGTATGAAAAACTCAGCTCATTTCTTTTAGAAAATGGTTTCTCAAGAGGAAAAGTAGACACTACATTATTTCGCAAAGATTATTCTTCTAATTTCATTATTGCTTAAGTATATGTAGATGATATCATATTTGGTGCTACTAACGAATCTCTTTGTGAGGAATTTGCTAAGTTAATGCAGACAGAATTTGAGATGAGCATGATGGGAGAACTAAAATTCTTCCTTGGATTACAAATCAAGCAAACTGATAAAGGCATACACATACATCAGACCAAGTATGTTAAGGAGCTTCTCAAGAAGTTCAAATGGAGGATGCAAAACCAATAAAAACTCCTATGCATCCAACAACAGTACTTGGACTGGACGATGGTTCAAAGAAGGTGGACAACACCCTATACAGAGGAATGATAGGATCACTCCTATACCTCACAGCGTCCAGACCTGACATCATGTTCAGCGTATGCTTATGTGGAAGATTCCAATCTAACCCAAGGGAAGTTCACTTAACTGCTGTTAAAAGAATCTTTCGATATCTTGTTGGAACAACTAATCTTGGTCTATATTTCAAAAGGCAGAAGGATTTCAGATTAGTTGGATACTGTGATGCTGACTATGTTGGAGACAGAATTGAAAGAAAAAATACTAGTGGAGGATGTCACTTCATTGGTGGAAACTTAGTCTCCTGGATATGCAAGAAGCAAGGAACAATTGCACTATCCACTGTTGAAGCAGAATATATTCCAACTGCAAAGTGCTGCTCTCAAATCTTATGGATCAAGCATCAACTTGAGGACTACAACATATATGAGAGTAACATTCCTATCTTCTATGATAGCAAAGCTGTAATTGATCTTTCTAAAAAACCAATATTGCATTCAAGGGCAAAACATATAGAAATTAAACATCACTTTATAAGAGATAATGTTCAGAAGGGTACTGTGGAATTATATTTTGTAACCACAGATAATCAGCTAGCTGATATATTTACAAAACCCCTTACTGAAGACAAGCTAGTCCTTCTGAGGAATAGACTTGGCATGGATCTTGTAAAAGAATGATTAAAATCCATATGTGGCGTCCAATGTGACAAACAGCGTCCAATGGACATGTCGTCCAAAGGCCACTTTGTCATGCACGTGCACTGCATATGTTACACTTAAGTCCAATGACTGGACGATATTTTTATGGTTTTTCATTTAACATTGTTTTGAATGGCCAAAAAGGTTTCATTTTAAGTAATTACGAATTAATGCCCTATGCTGATTCACCTAGGTGTTGATAACCGTACACAGTTACCTATACCCTCAACACGTCTCATCATGGCGGGTCTTATGGCATAACCTCCATTTCAAATTTTCACAAAAGCCCAAAAATGTTTCGTATTCTCCAAACAGAGCCTATACTTAAACTGACAAATTCACTCAAAAAAATACTTTACCAAATTTCCTTTCTCCGAAATTATCTTCTTCCTTCAACATTCTCTTTCTCTCTTTCTCTCAGAAAACCTAAACACTCTCTGCAAAACCTAAAAAACAAACCTTTATGATCATGACGAACTCTGCTAACGCAAGCAACTCCGAACTTGATGTTCATACCTACCCTGAAACCACTATGGT
The DNA here is from genome assembly GCA_026413185.1 of Pueraria montana var. lobata. Taxonomy (NCBI): domain Eukaryota; kingdom Viridiplantae; phylum Streptophyta; class Magnoliopsida; order Fabales; family Fabaceae; genus Pueraria; species Pueraria montana. The sequence continues at coordinate 26,208,885 of CM048651.1, forward strand.
GTCTAAAGGTGCTGCCACTGTCCACGTTGGGCACTTCTTCGACATTGGAAAGCTAGAAAAGTTAGGTCTGAATCTCGATGAAAGTCTTCTGAAATGCGAAATCAGAGGATACTTCAACGAAAACCAGAAGATATTTCCAGAACTGATTAGAATGTTCTGGAGGAACGCAAGATTCCATAACTCAAGGGAACTCGTGTCCACTATGCTTGGACGAGAAGTGATTTTGTCTACTGAATCTATAGCCAAAGTCACTGGCTGTATCAGGGAACAAAATCAGTACAGGTCAGAGTGGGCCAAGCAATATGGAAACTACGTTAGGAAGGTACTTTGCAAGAACAAGTCTACAGACTCATCCAAGATTGAGTACAAGAATCTATGTGAAGAAGCAAAGATATGGCAGCAAGTGTGCAACAAGAGCATTTTGCACAAAGCTGGGTCTAAGGACTCAGTCACGGACTTACATAAGTTCATGATATTTCATCTAATGGAAGGTATCCCATTCAACCTACCTCACACCATTTACATCAATATTCTGCGAATGATGAAAACTATTGGTGGAAATGATGACATCTTCTATGCCGCACTGCTAAATAAGATCCTCTGGGATCGGAAAATATAACAATGTTTCTTTGATGAGTTGGACGAAGATGATCATGAAAACATTGTGAAGAAAGGAGGAATAGTTGCAACACAGCAGATATTTGGTGAATTGAACATCAAGCCAATGAAGATAAAGCTTACAGCAAAGGTCCTAAGGGACTTGGACGAGGAAAGTATAAATAAGAAACATCATGAGCAAAGCAGACTCATTTCAAATGATGATGAAGAAGAAATTGATCTTCTTGGTCTTGGGAGAAAGATAAAACGGTTGATGAAGGAACAAGAAAGCAGGAAAGTAACAAGACACATGTCGCAACAGCATGAAGAAGATGCAGAAAAAGAAAGAAGGACCAAGAAAAGACATGCTGATCCTGCTCTGTCTAGTCCACCTGCTGAGAAGCGTTCAAGGACTGCTCCGTCCAAACCAAAATAGGACGAGCAGTGTCCAAAGACTGCTTCAGTGAAGCCCGCACCAGAAAAACCCAGAGTTCGCAAGCTAAAAATGCTTGACAACTCCGATGACGAGGATCAAATGCCCATTGGCCAGATTAAAAGGAAAGCTAAAGAGATGGAGTCTGCACAGCAAAAGAAATAAAAGGTATCTGCTACATCCAAAACTAGTGCTACAGTCTTTCCTACTAAAGTACCTAGACGAGTAAAAACTTAGGCAGCAAGGACAAGGAAAGTTCTGATTAAACTCCCCACCTCTCAAGACACTGAGAGTGAATCTACAAGTGCTCCACAACCTGCTCCAATAGTTGCTTCAACAGTCACATCAGCACAACGTCCAACTCTCAAATTAAACTTATCAAAATTTGTGCGTCCAAGGGATGCTTGGAGAGATGCATGGCCTCAATGTACGATTCCACCAAAGGGGAAGACGAAAGAAGAAGAAGACAAGAAAAGGTTTCCTGTTGCATTCCTTACAAGGAATGAACAGAACTATTATAAGAAAAGTGATGTTATTTGGAGATCTCAACAGAAACCACTGGAGAGGAGTCTGACTCCAGTATCTGCACCTAAATGGACGAGGTATGATTATGTTCATCCTCAATCTACTGAATTTGCTTTATTACCAGAAGGAACCATTATCAGCAATCCTCCACCAACTTGGACGAGAGAATCTTATCCAGACCTGGTTCGGATGGAACGCCCTTATACATGTCCAACTGGTACTCAACAAATGGTGCGTCCAGCTGAAGATAAACCTTCTGAGCCAGAGGGTGAAATTGCATCAAATCTTGCTAAAACTGTGGCAGAACAAAAGGGCAAGAGTCAAAGGAAAAGGAAGCAAGCAACAAAGAAGTCATCTCCCAGCAATCTTGATGAATTGGATGCTGAACTGCAATTAGCCATCAAAGAAAGTCTGGACCTATCCAAGGCAAAACAGCGTCCAGAAGTGCAATGGGTCAAAGATGTTCACATCTGGACACCCATCACAAAATTTATTCCACTACCACCTGGAACTCCAGTGCTCAACTTTCAGCCCAGTGATTATGACGATCTTGGCAAACTACTCCAGCAAATGTACATTCAAGACCAGGCTGTTGCTTATCCACCCAACCTCCACATCAGACGATCCACGGATATCAAGTTTGTACTTGATAAGGTATGTCCTAGACTACCTCTATATGATGCTGGAAAGAAGAAAGGGTTTAAGTACTATGGCACAGAGATGCCTAGTAGAGATGAAAAGGTTCAGCTCTCATCTTCCTCACATACCTGGAATCATCTTTTTGATAAGACTGGAAAGCTAACAAGGCCCCTAGGCACTTTTGACACCATGATTTTCTGGCGTCAAATTGTGTGGGCAGACACTCAGAAAGCCTCAACATCTGGATGCACCAAGGATTCCTTCTTTCATCCCCCAAAAGGACTTGAAGTCCTGCGTCCAGTCAAGACATGTCATTTCTCTGATACCTTTGCTTGCTTTCTGACTGATAATGATGATTTTCTAGAAGTCTTAAGGACACTGCCAATCATCAGAAGTAACAAGGTATATGACCTTAGAAGTCTTGATCGCTCTGAATTTGTACACAAAGTTCAAAGGCTTCAAGGTCTTCAAAAGGCTGAAGAAGAAAGAGCTTTGCAAGAGCAAGCTGGAAGAGAAAAAGCTGAACAAGTTCACTTGGAACAGGAACAAGCAGTACAAGCTTAGCAAGCTCACCTGGTGGAAATTGACAATGAGCAAGCTGGAATTGCTACTAAAGAAAAAGCTGAGCAGATTGCCAAACCAACAATCACACAAGGAGAATTGGATGAAGCCTCTGCAAAAGTCACTAATATGCTCATTCATCTGGACTTACACTCTGAGGTACAAGTGGATGTGGAACACTTTGTCACCTCTCATAAGGAACAAACAGTCCAATCTGGCACGTCCAAAGATGAAGCTATGCAACATATGGCTGAAACTGAAGCGCCACAACCAAAGGAGTCCGCTGCTGAAAAGCCTACTCCAGAGGTTGCTACAAGCCAACCAATTATTTATGCGTCCAATGAAGCACACTCTGGAACCAGACAAATGATTCCTACAGGGTCTTCAAGTCCAAGGGCTATTATTCCCTTGCACTTTGTCGAACCTCAAGGCGTCTCTGAGGACAGAGTGAACGAGATTGTTCAACAGGCTCTAAGACAACAACTGGAAACCGAAGCTACTCTTCGTGCCTTCCAGGAAAGACAACAAGCAGAAGCCGCACAACACCGATTAGTGCTGCAGAATGCTATTACTGATCAATTCATGCATCTCTCACAAATGTTGGTCAATCAAATTCAATCCACTGCTGCTAACCTCATTGGCACTGTTATTCATCAGGTTCCTCCTGTTCAACCCATACCTCAAGCACCATCAGAACAACCACCTGTTAACCACCCTGCACCACCTCCTCAAGCACCACCAGAACAACCACCACCACCACCACAAGATCCACCTCAACAGCCCTAGGTGACCATGATGGTCAAATCATTTTTTCCATCTTTCAAACCTTTCTTTTTGTTTTGTTGATGACAAAGGGGGAGAAAATGGAATTTTTGATGTCATAGAGCATTTTTTTTACACTACTCTGTGAAACCTCTTTGGCTGTTCATTGAATACATATGAGGTGTTTTTGATCATAATTTTCGCATCCATATCTATGATATGCCTTTCACTCTGATATCTATCGTCTCTGATACATTCTTATCATGCAGTGTTATCTGATATATATTGCTTTATTAAATACATGAGAAATGTTGGACTCAGGGGGAGTACTTCATTTCATACTTTTTCACCCTGTCAACATACACTGGCATAAAATAATCATTCAATCATCTGCTCTGATATTCTTTTATATGATTATGTATTTGCACACATCAAAATTTAGTATTATTTGTCACCATCAAAAAGGGGGAGATTGTTAGAATCTAAGACTTTGGACGATGTCCAATCCCTCAAACTTCGATTTTGATGATAACAAATGAAGTTAAATTTTGAAGTATCTAATGATCTATGTTTGAGTATTATAGGTTCTATGCCGTCCAATGCCTCAATGGTATTGTATCTCTTAAACTCAAATATTATATTCCTATGTGTACAGTACGTCCAATGAGCAACTGAAATTTATCTTTTGTTAAGTAAAATTTAGCGTCCAATACACTGTTATAAAACAAGCGTCCAATGCATTATGAAAACTAGTGTGCAAACATTGCGTCCATTCAAGGAAGCGTCCAACACATTTATAACTTGCATTATCTCTCTCTAGCAAACAGTTATATAATGGGTCCATGATTGTGTAGAAGTACACTTATGCTTTTCGATGATGATTCTTTGAAATGTTCTATTATTCCCTCTCTTTTCTAATGTGACATTTCATTTGAATATTCGAAAAGTGTACCACAGGGGACAGAAAAGCTTCTCTCTGCAGATACTGTACAAGTAGTGGAGGCACTGCATGTACTATTGTCTCCTCCATCTCTCCACCCCAAGCTGACACGCAGCAATGGTCATATGATTGTGAGAGAACGATTATTGGCAAAGGCACAGATCCCACAATGGATATCTTCACCAAGCTGCCTATAAATAGAGGAACAAGCTCATGTTTTCAAAGACGAAGCGTTCAAGTTTTTCAAAGAGCTGTAACTCTGCCAAATCGATTGGACGACCTACACTTGTGTGAAAAGAGCAATCTACTTAGCTTTGCTAAGTTATTCTGTGTAATTGAGTTTTATTGTAATATCCTCTTTGTGAGAGTTGATCTGAATCATATAATCAAACTGTTTGTTTGGAAAGCCAGGAGTGGCTTAGTGACAAAGAATACTTGGGTGACTCTTTAATCTCAGGGGGAGATTAAAGGTGTGCCAGAAGTGGCCTAGAGAATACTTGTAGCCAGGAGTGGCAGGGTATATAATACTTATTTGTAATCAGAATTTGATTAGTGGAACCCTTCAAAGTTTTTGAAGGAGAACTGGACGTAGCTCAGGTTGAGTGAACCAGTATAAACCAAGTGTTTTTACTCTATCGCTTTCAAGCTTACTTGCTATTCTCTTAAGTTATTTCTTCACACTTTACGCACAAGTTTCTTTATACCTTATTCGCGAAAATCTTTTATTTGCGCCTGGACGATTAACAAGAAAACGCAGTTTCACTAAACTGTCATTTTAACTGTTGGACGATACTTGTGATCTTTTGTTTTACAAGTCCCTTGTGAAACTCAAGATAATTTATCTCCATCTTTGCGAAAAGTTTTTATATAACTACACACTATTCAACCCCCCCTTCTAGTGTGAATCTCTACATTTCAAGATTTCCCGCTTTGACTTGTTACTTTTATTATAATAAAGATAAAGATATGTGAATGATGCAAAGTATAAAAAATTATAAATAAAAGAAATAAAAGATATAAAAATATAAAAAAAATTAAAATAAAAAATTAAATTATTTTATTATAAAAATATATTTGATACTTATAAGTTATAATAGAAGAAATTAATATTTAAAAACAATGCTTATATTATCTATTAAAAATAATTAACTTATTCGTATTAAAATTGAGGATATATATATATATATATATATATATATATATATATATATATATATATATATATATATATAAGTACCACAAAGATTCAAAATACAATATTATAATTTGATCTTTGAATACATGAATGATATAAAGTATACAAAATAATAAATGAAAGAAATAAAAAATATTAAAAATATAAATAATGTTAATTTTAAATATTAAATCATTTTAATATAAAAAAATTATATTTTGATTCTTATAATAGAAGAAATTAATATTTAAAAACAATGCTTATATTATTTATTAAAAATAAACGATTCATTTTAAAATTGAGGATATATACCAAAATATAATTTTGATATATCAAACTGCAGTGTAAGTACCATAAAGATTCAAATCACTATATTATAATTTGATCTTTTAATACGTGAATGATATAAAATATACAAAATAATAAAAAGAAACTGTCAAAAAAATAATAAAAAGAAGAAATAAAAAATATAAATGACGTAACTAATAGAATTTAAATAATTTATTAGTTATTTTTATTCGTATTTTCTCATGTAACTAATTATTAAAGATTTTATTTTATCTAAAAAAAGTTAAATTTTCTTTTAAATATATATATATATATATATATATATATATATATATATATATATATATATATATGTGTGTGTGTGTGTGTGTGTGTGTGTGTGTGTGTGTGTGTGTGTGTGTGTGAATTACATGAGAATAATCACGTTAATAGTAAATTATAAATGTAAAATATAAAACTTATAAATATAAAATTATGTTAAAAAGAATATAAAATTACATTAATGTTTATGTAAGAATTAATATAAAATTCATAAAAAAATGTATTAATATTTAAATTTAAATAATAGAGATAAATATTTATGTAACGTTTCAATGAAAACTTTATTTATAAACATTATTTTCATCATAGAAATAAATATTTAAATCAAATAAAATTTTATATAAAAAGATATTAATATTTAAAAATAAATTTTTATATTAATTGAATAAAATATTTTCATAAAAATATAATAACATTTAATTAACAAGGCTGAACATTAGTTATATCATACAATAATATAAAAACTATATGTCAAAAATATAATATTTAAATCATCATGGTAAATATATGCTTCGATATTTCTTAATTATTATAAAAAGAATATAATATAAACAAAATTTAATTACTTTTTAAAACTATATTCCCGTGTCATTAACTAGTTTACTTATTATTAATGAATTTCAAATTAAATAAGACCAACATTAATCCAAACACGCGCTTGACATATAAAAGAATAGGATAGTTAATAAAAGCATTTATTATCTTAAATGCTAAATAAATAATTAAAAATATCCCTAGACTATTTACTGATGGAAATATTTTATTTGTTGACTATTTAAATCATATATTACTTTAATTTGCAAAAAAAGAGGTCTATTAAAATTAAGTATCTGCTCCATTCACCAATATACACTTAATTAAAACCCCACCAACAATTAAGAAAAAAAGCCCCACCAACATTTACATTTGGCTATGCCCAATGCTCCTGTTTCTATGGTTAAAACACGAAAAAAAAAAAAAAAAAGACAAATACAGTAAAACAAAATAATAAAAACTACCCTATTTTCTAATACTCAATTGGTTTGATAGCAGCACTTCACTAACGCTAGAAGCCTAACCGAGAGTGAGGTCCAAATCCATCTCAGCTCCACCATTTCGGCTCAGCTTGTCTTGGCTCACCAACATAGCCTCCACAGTTTCCTCACTATCATCATCCTCGGACTCTCCCATCTCACGGCTCGAAGCTGGCTTCAACAGCGCAGCCGAGTCGACTAAACCCACTCGCGGCTTCGGCTTGATCACTTTCCCGAACCTATTGACCTTCTTGGCTTTTCCTTTCACTTGGTCCATGTCAGCATCTTTGGACACGTGGCGTATGCCAAGGATTTGGGCAACATGCTCGTCGTCATGTGTCACAGTCATCTGCGAATTGGAAGCTCCTACGTCGTTGATCTGGGACCCAGCCAGCACAGCATCAACGGCAGCTTGGCATTGGGCCCACTCACCGGTCCAAAACAAGCCCACTGACCCATATGTCGGGTTCGCAATTCTCCCAGATGCCTCGTACAACAGTGACTTGAACACAGCTGAAAATGTACAATCATTTCGAGATATAAATAACTAATACTAGCATTTTTGTTAAAAACAACTTTTAAAAAATTCAAAAGATAATATTTTTGTTTGAATTAAACTAAATTAATCACGTTTTTCTTCATGTTATTATTGAACGTAACAATAAAACGTAAATGGCCGTTGTAGTTTGACTCAAAGACAAATAAAATGAACACCGAAAAAATGGAAAATATATTAAATCAATTGTACAAAGAAATGAAAGGTGAGATCGAATATACTATTATTAGGAGAAAAAGGCAGCAAAAAGGAGAAGCATTTTCCATCAAGTTACTACTTCAATTTTTACTTATGAAAACACAGTTTAGCTCAAAATTTGTTTAGGGAGAAGGGGAACTAATAATAAACAATAAAATGGTAATAATTGAAGTCTTGGAGGGGATTGAATTTGGTTTTCCATTCTCAACTAGCTTTCCAAAATTGAAATAAAAAGTAAATGTTGGAACACACAATTGTATTTGAAATTAAATGGGATGATGATGAGGGAAACTCACCTGGGCGATTATGTTGTGGGGCAGCATTGATGAGGTTGAGCAAGCCAGCACGGCCATAGAATTTGGCAAGGAAGAGGGTGGCGTTGGCTTGGGCCTCAGGAGTGTTGATCCACTGAAGGCATGGCCTTATGGCACAGTCCTCATCACAACCTTTGCGGAGAATTCGACACCCATTGCAACTCAACTTCATGGTGGCTCTGTGTAGTAGAATAGTGATTGTAGGGGGTATTTATTAGCACAAACCAAGCCACCAAGTGAAATAAATCAAGGTGGCAGTGAAACGTTCGTTTGTTCACTAATCCAGTGGTTTTGCAATGCAGTGGTTTTCTTCTTTTTTTTTTTTTTTTTTCTTTTCTCTTTTACTAATTTTAGGTAAGTGGAGAGGAGGGGCTGATTATCTTGGCAGTATTTAGGGTTTGACAATTGCCCTGCATGCAGAGGTGAATTACAAGTTGAACCATGAGACGGGGATTTTGTGATTGGTGGTAAGAGGAAAGGGTATAAAGGTAAAATGAGTGGCTTGGTTTGAACTTATAAGATAATAAAAATCGTTAGGAAGAAGCCATGTAACAATAGGGCGTTTCAATTGTGCCATTCGTAACACATAAGGCACTAGAGGAGTAAAACCGTGTGCAAATTGACGCTTAGGGACATAAGCTTATGTTGTCATAAAGCACATTGGAGCTCACTAAATTAAGGAGCCACACTTTGTTTTTTTGGGACTGTGGATAGTAAAAATGACTCTGTGGGGCTGTGGGCAAGGGTGGAATATATACGCCCATGGTTTTCTTTGGGGCTTCATTAATATATGATGCTGTTTTTTCCTTACGAAGAAGCCAAGTGTTTTTTGAGGAAGTTACTTGCCAAGTATGGCATTGATTATAGAGTATCCTGCTTAGTTGGACTTCATGTCCATTTGTTACCTCATGTTCCCTATGGTCCCTTTTCTGACTAGTGAATATTTTGTTCTTTCCTCTTTTACAAAATGAATTAAAGTTTCATGTAAAATTCTTGGGACAATTGTTAGGTCAGTTTCATGTAAACTTTTGAGAATCATATTTCGGTAGCACCCATGTCCATATAGTGTCATGGTAGTCTGTCTTTCGGTTTTGTTCAATTAATATATGTGAGGAATGTTAAAGATACTCTATGTGATATTCTCTTTCTAATACTTTCTTTGTGATTGACTGAAATTTGTTAAAAATTACCAATTTGGATGGGTTCCACATAAATCAAGAGAGTAATCATTAAATAAGAAGTGGACTTTATCAAAATTGATGATTTTGCAATATATTTCAGTCAATTATAGAAAGAGTGTTTCTAGCATTTCTCCATTATACATTTTGCCTCGTTGCTTTTCCTATATGAGGAGTGTTAGGAACACATTCTCTAATATATTTTTTCTAATACTCTCTTATTAGTTAAAATTTATTAAAAACTATAAAATGAGGATAGAGGTTATTAAATAAGGTTTGAAGCCTACCAAATTTTGTGTTTTTTAATAAATTTCAATCAATGAGAAACAATGTGTTCATAAGAGTGTGTTAGAGAATTTATTCCTAGCATTTCTCTTTCCCTCATTTGATGGTATGGGAACAATTAATAAGTTATCATAGCCGGGTCCATTTATCTTGTCTCTCTAAAAAGTCTTTACAAGGAGTGCTTAATTATAATATTGGTCAATGGGTATTTAATTCTACTATCTAATAAATACTAATAAAAATACTATCTAATAAATGTTTTTAATTATATTAAAAGATAAACAATAAATTTTATATTTTAATAAATACATTCTATTAATGTATTTGTTTTGTTAACTAATACTTAAAAGAAAATTGTCATAATATTTTTCTTGGAAAAAAGTTATTTATGTTTTCTGTAATTAATATGTATATTATTCATCTATTCTTTTATTAGAAGTAGTATTAAAGTGAAATAAATAAGAGTAAATTATACTAACTTCCTCTGAGAAAGAAATGCAAATATTACATTATTCATTCCTTTTATGTTTAAAATTACACTCTCCTCCCCTGACAAAATCAAGTACCTAACACTTTACTCCATTTTTTTAATTTCTGAATAAAATTCTTGTTAACTTCCATTTAAAAAATTATTAACAAAATATCCTTTACTACCCATCTCCTGAGAGCATCTACAATGCATGATTATTTAAATGGGTTGCTTATCTTAAATCTGTGAGCCCTACAATGCCACACAGATGTAAGAACTTTACACAACAAATTACCCCAATGTTGAAGTTGTTAGAGTGAGTGCTTAACTTCAATCACATTAAATTTTATAACTGAAAAATGATTCTTTATTTGGTAAGAATGAATTAAGCAATGGTTGCTTATATAAGCAACTCACTTAAGCAACACATTGTCATGTCATCTACTCCAATGGTAAAAATTTGTTAAGCAACGTTACTTAACTTTAAGCAACTTAATAAGCACCCGCGTCGGGGATGCTCTGAGAGATGCAAATATTGCACCGTCCTTCTTTCTTGTGTTAAAATAGATATTTTCCTCCCCTATTAGATTCAATTATATTACACCTTACTATATATATATATATATATATATATATATATATATATATATATATATATTAAGGTAATATTTAAGTAATGTTATTAATGTAGCATTTATAAATATATTGATATAGTGACATTTTTCTTATATAATTATTATGTCAATTAAATATAATATATTTATTAAATTTAATAAATTGAATGATAATATATGTAAATTAAATGTATAATTTTTTAAATGGATCTATATATATTAAAAAAATATTTTTTATTTTTTGAAAAAGGTATGCCAAGTATCCAGGTTGAACATAACATCCCAACTATGTTGACACCCTATGAACAACCTATCATCTACCAGCACACCTCAATTTATTAATAGCAAGAAAAAAAAAGACAAAAGAAGGGCATGGGGGGATCAAACCAAGACCCATGTCAGAACGTAATAAACCTATATTGAGGCAAGGCCATCAATTTGAAGTGAATCAGTCAGTCACTTGAAGGGGGTTGAATATTGACCTTTTACTAATTTGGCTATTATTCGCACAAGCACACTAGCTTTTGAATCTTTCGTCAAGCTTCTCAGCTCTAAGAAACAAAAGGCTAGTAGAAGTATCACATTTTCCTTACAAGTACTTGGATGTTATGATATGTCCCTTGAAAAATCATCAAATACTTGTCTTGTAGCTACTTCAGATCTACTCACAAATGATACAAAGTCTGTTAGAAACAAATTTATGATTTTCACTTGATTGCACTGAGTAGAGTTGCTTCTTAACAATAAAATAGTTTTAAAAAACCCTTGATTATAAATCAAGTTTAAGTTATAAATCAGGTTAAAGTATAAGCAACAATAATGAGAAGCAGTAAAGAGGGAAACAACACACCAAGGAGTTATACTAGTTCACCCAACCTGGCTACATCCAGTCCCTACAATTGTAGACTTTCCATTAAGACCAACACCCTGTGGTATTCTTTCTTTCCTGAAGCCTCAACAGGCTCTTACAAATGGGTATTCTTTATTTCCTGAAGCCTCCCCAGGCTCCTAAAACTGGTATTCTTTCTTTACTGAAGCCTCCCCAGGCTACTACAACCAGTATTCTCTAAGCCTGTACAGGCTCACCCAAGTATTCTTTCAACAAGCCTCTTCAGGCTTAACCCTCAGTAGCAACTGCTATTGGACACACACAACCACCTGTTGTGTTGCTTAGTCCCTAAGAAGCAATAGTCTTCTGATCACTTTCCTTCTTAGTTCTTTTCAGCAGCACCTCTGCTGGAACCACAGAACTTTAGAAGCAGTAGTCACTTGACTACTCTTCTAAGCTTTCTTCAGTAGCATTTGCTACTAGATACGCACAGTTACCTGTTGTGGTCCCTTCACACCAAGGGAATGGTGGACAAAACACTTTCAATTTAGGCACAAATGGCTTCCACCTAGACTGTTTTGGGCTAAGGAAGTTCCTTCATATAGGGGTTTCTCAATTGACCTTTACCCACTACTTTGACAACCTTCCTTGCACTTAGATCCTTCGCACTTGATTAAGGAGCTAGTCATTTGTGGCTGTTGGAGATTGAACACTAATACTACATGAGTTGTCCATGTTCATGCAAGTATCAGTTTAAGCTTGGTTCAATCTCATCCACACAACTAATTTAGTTGTCTTCTTCATCTCTACTTTTGCTCCACTATCACCAGCTTTCAGCTTGAATCTGATGAAGGATCTATTGATGCTAACTGTGATCTTAGTGGCTTCCACGTTGAAATGCAGAGAACACACTAGAAGGGGGGTTGAATAGTGTGTTAGATAAAAATTGAAGTCTTTTCACAAAGATGGAGATATCTTAACTTAGATTTTACAAGGAACTTGTAAAACAAAGAGTTACAGGTACCGTCCAATAGTTTAAAATAGCAATTCAATGAAATTGCATTTTTCAAGTTGTCGTCCAAGCGAGAAAAAAGTCTTTTCACAAATTAGTTAATAAAGGAAACTTGTGTGTCTAATGCGAAGAAGTAACACAAGAGATAACTGGTAAGCTAAAGGCAATAGAGTAAAAACACTTGGTTTATACTGGTTCACTCAACCTAAGCTACGTCCAGTTCTCCTTCAAAATAACCTTTTGAAGGGTTCCACTAATCAAAACTTTGATTACAAACAAGTATTCTCTACCCTGCCACTTCTGGCTACAAGTATTCTCTAGGCCACTTCTGACACACCTTTAATCTCCCCCTGAGATTAAAGTAACACCCAAGTATTCTTTGTCACTAAGCCACTCATGGCTTTCCAAACAAACAGTTTGATTATAAGATTCAGATCAACTCTCACAGAGAGGATATTACAATGTATAACAAATTACACAGAATGACTTAGGAAGGCTAAGAAGCTGCTCTTTTTGCGCAACAGTTGGTCGTCCAAATATTTTAGCAGAGTTTCAGCTCTTTGAAAAACTTTAATGCTTCGTTGATTTCTTCATAAGCTTGATCCTCTATATTTAGGCCTTTGAGTGAAGATATCTGTTGTGGGATCTGAGCCTTTGCCAAAATATGTTCTCTCATAATCATATGACCGTTACCACGTGTCAGCTTGGGGTGGAGAGAGAGAGGAGACAACAGTACAAGCAGTAGCGCCTCCACTTCTGTACGATTTTGCAGAGAGAAGCTTTTCTGTCTCTTGTGGTACACTTTTTGAATATTCAAATGAAATGTCACATATGAAAAGAGAGGTAATAATAGAACATTTCAAAGAATCAGCATCGAAAAGCTTAAGTGTACTCTCAGGCATAATGGACGCATTATATAACTATTTGATAGAAAAAGATGTGTAAGTTATATAAGCGAGTGGACGCTTCCCAAATGGATGCAGTGTTTGCGCAGTGGTTTTCACAAGGCTTTGGATGCTTGTTTTATAACAGCGCATTGGACGCTGGATTTATACTTAGAAAAACAAGTTCCAGTTACTCATTGGACGCGATAAGCACATAGCGATATATAGTTTGAGCTTAAGAAATACAATACCATGAAGGCATTGGACGGTGTGATACCTATAATACTCAAACATAAGACATTAGATACTTCAAAATTTAATCTAATTTGTTATCATCAAAATCGAAGTTTAAGGGGTTGGACATCATCCAAAGTCAGACTATAACAATATCCCCCTTTTTGATGATGACAAACAGTGCTAAATTTTGATGAGAGCAAATATATAATCATCTTACAGGTATCAGAGATATATGTGTAATGGAATGATTATGCTATGCCAAAAAGGTTGTCAGGGTATAAGGATGTGAAATGAAGTACTCCCTCTGCGTTCAACATTTCTCATGCCTTAAAACATAAGATATATCAGAGATAAGGATTTTAAGCATGTTAAGAAAAACAATATCAGAGTAAGTAAAATCATATAAAAGATATGGATGCGGAGCATATGATAAAAACACCTCATATATTTAATGAACAACCAAAATAGATGTATCTACACAATGCAGTGCAGTCAAAACTCTATGATCAAAATTCCAATTTTCTCCCCCTTTTGTCATCAATAAAAAAAATGTGGGTTTAAAAGATGGAAAATTGATTGACCATCATGGTCACCTAAGGCTGTTGAAATGGTTCTTGTGGTGGAGGTGGTTGCTTTGGTGGTGCTTGAGTTGATGGTGTTGGTTGTTCAACTAGTGGTTGCTGTTGATATGGCTGTGGATGCACAAGTTGAACAGGATGATTAACAGTGCCAATGAGATTAGCAGTTGTTGATAGTATCTGATTCACCAACATCTGAGAGAGATTCATGAATTGATCAGCAATTGTATTCTGCATCATACGTCTATGTTGTTCAGCTTCAGCTTGTTGTCTCTCTTGAAATGCTCTAAGTGTAGCTTCTATTTCAGCTTGTTGTTGCCTAAGAGCTTGATTGACAATCTCTTGCACTCTGTCTTCAAAAACACCTTGGGGTTCAACAAATCGCAAAGGAATAATGGCCCTTGGACTTGAGGAACTGGTAGGTACCAAAACTTGTCTAGTTCCAGAGTGGGCTTCATTTGAAGCATCAGCAACAAGCATACTTGTAGCAACCTCAAGAGTAGGTTTATCAGCAGTGGACTCTGGTGGTTGTGGCACTTCAGTTTTAACCACTGGTTGCATCTCTTCATCATTGGACGCGTCTGATTGAACTGTTTGCTCTTCATGTGAAGTGATGAAGTGTTCAGCGTCCACTTGCACTTCATTATCAAGGTCCAATTGGATGAGCACTTCATTTATTTTAGCAGATGCTGCGTCCAACTTAGCCCGTCTTGCTTTTGTCTTGGCAACTTGTTCTTCTTGTTCTTTCACAGCTCTTTCGGCTTGTTCTTTCTCAATTTGGTCCAAACGAGCTTTTTCAACTTGCTCTGCTCATTCTTTTTCTACTTGCTTCGCCCTTGCTTTTCAATCTTGTTGGAATGCATGAGAGGCCTTTACATCTTGTTCAAAGATGGCCCTATCCAGTTGACGAATATCATAGACTTTACTGTTACGGATCACTAGCAAAGTCTTCAAAACTTCTAGGAAGTCATCATTATCAGTTACGAAGCAAGCTGCTATGTTATTCCAGTGAAAAGTCTTCACTGGACGCAACACTTGAATGCTTTCTGGAGGATGGACAAAGTCATCTTTGGAGCATCGTGAAGATGAAGCTTTTGGAGTATCAACCTAGACAATTTGACGCCAAAAAGTTTTGGCTTCAAACATGTCAAGGGGCCTTGTGAGTTTGCCAGTCTTGTCAAACAGATGACCCTATGACTGAGATGAAGGTTGAAGCTAAATCTTCTCTTCTCTGCTTGGCATCTTAGTACCATAGTACATGAATCCTTTCTTCCATCCAGCATCAAGAATAGGTAGTCTGGGACATACCTTGTCAAGTACAAACTTGATATCTGTTGAGCGTCTAATGTAAAGGTTGGGAGGATAAGCAATAGCTTGATCTTTTAGATGCATCTGTTGTAGCAATTTACCTAGGTCTTCATAGTCACTAGGTTGGAAGTTCAGCACAGAAGTTCATGGAGGAAGAGGTAGGAACTTAGTGATAGGAGTCCAGAGCTGAATGTCCTTCACCCACCTAATCTTTGGATACTGTGTAGACTTGGAAGGATCCAGGCTTTCCTTGATGGCTAATTGCAGCTCAGCAGCTAGTTCTCTATCAATATTGGAAGAGACTGGTTTCTTCGGGGCAGGCTTTCTCTTCTTTTGCTGTTTGCCTGTTTATCAAGTATTTGGCAAACCTTGAAGCAATTTCTACTTCTGGCTCAGGAAGTTCTTCAGTTGCTGGACACATCCTTTGCTGTGTACCAGTTGGGCATGAATAAGGGCGTTTCATCCTAACCAAATTTGGATAAGATTGCCTCGTCCAAGTTGGTAGTGGATTGCAGATGATTGTCCCTTTTGGTAAGGAGGCATAGGTTGCAAATTAAGACTGAACATGATCATACCTCGTCCAGTCAGGAGATGAGACTAAAGAGAAGTTTCTTTCAAGAGGCTCTTAACGAGACCTCCAGATAACATCATGTTTCTTGCAATAGTTCTGCTCATTCCTGGTGAAGAATGCCACTGGGAATCTTTCTTTATCTTTCTCTTCTTTTGTCTTCTCTTGAACCATTAGAGGAGTGGTCCAAGGAGTCCAGGCATCTCTCCAAGTATCCCTGGGACGCACAGTCTTTGTTAAGTTCAACTTTAGAGGTGGACGCGGTGTAGGCTCGTGTGTTGGGGGGTAGTAGTGGATTCACTCTCAGTGTCTTGAGAGGAAGGAGGTGGAACAGGGAACCTCCTTGGTCTAGTTCCTTGAGTCTTGACCCTTTGGGGTATAGCACTTGGTATGACAGAACTTACTTCTTTGAACGCTACAGTGACTTTCTGCTTCTTTTGTGGTCCAGACTCCATTTCATCAGCTTTTCTTTTGATTTGACCTATGGGAAGGTTATCATCATCATCAGAATAACTCATTATCTTTAGCTTTTTGATTCTTGGCTTCTCTTGAACTGGTTTAGATGGAGCGGTCTTTGGATGCTTCTTAGTAGGGGCAGGAGGATTGGACGGTGCAGGAGCAACATGTCTTTTCTTTGTTCTTCTTTCCTTTTCAGCTGCTTCTTGTTGTTGTTGTGACATCTGTCTTGTCACTTTTCTTGTTTCCTGGTCTTTTATGAGCTTTTTGATTTGCTTTCAAAGAACTAAGAAGTCCATCTCTTCATCTTCATCATTTTGAATCAGCCTGCTTTGCTTAGTTCTCCTCTCGTTGATACTTGCCTCGTCCAACTCCTTTAGAACTTTAGCAGTTAACTTAATCTTCATAGGTTTGATGTTTGACTCACCAAACTTTTGCTGAAGTGCAATCAGTTTGCCACTTTTGATGATCTCATCACTTTCTTCTTCATCTAGTTCATCATAAAATATCTGGTAAACTTTTTGATCCCAGAAGATTTTGTTTAACAGAGCTGCATAGAAGAAGTCATCATTTCTGCCAATCGTCTTCATCATATGGAGAATGTTGATGTAGTTGGTGTGAGGTAGGTTGAATGGGATACCCTCCATCAAGTGAAACAGTACGAACTTATGTAAGTCTGTGACTGAATCCTTGGATCCAGCCTTGTGCAAAATGCCTTTGTTGCATATTTGCTGCCATATCTTTGCTTGCTCACACATGTTTCTGTACTCTATCTTTGATGAATCAGTTGACTTATCTTTGCAGAGCACATTTCCAACATGGTTTCCATAATTCTCAGCCCAGTCTGGCTTGTACTGATTCTGCTCCCTGATATAGCTAGTAACTTTGGCTATGGACTCAGTTGACAGAACCACTTCTCATCCAATCACAGTGGACACTATCTGATGTTGAGTGTCAAACTTAGCATTCCTCCAGAACATTCTGATGAGCTCTGGGTATATCTTCTGAGTGTCATTAAAGTACCCTCAAATGCCACACTTCAATAGGTTCTCTTCAAGATCAAGACTAAGACCCTGCAGGTACTTGATGTCAAAGAAGTTTTCAATATGAATAGTAGCTGCACCTTGAGTTACAATGGTGGTTTCTGGATAAGAAGGAACATCTAGAACAACTGCAGTTGACTCGCTGGAGCTTGACATTGTAGCATAGGTAGGATTTTTAGGTTTCTGGTGAGTGTTTTGGTCAAGTATGAGAGAAAAGGTTAAGGTGAGAGAGATGAAGTTTTTGAGTAAGGAAAATAAGTAAAGTATTTTTAGAGAGGATTTGACAACTTAAGTATGGGCTTACTTGGGGCAAACGAAATGATTTTTGGGCTTTTGAATTTTGAAGAGGGAGGTTATGCCACTAATCCCGCCATGATGAGGTGTGCCGAGGTATATGGGTAACTGTTTACGGTTATGAACAGTTAAGTGACTCAGCATAGAGCATTAACTTGCACTTACTCAAAACGAAACCGTTTTAGCCACGTTATAAAACATGTTAAATGAAAACACATAACATAGAACATTGGACTTTAATGCAACACATGCAATGCACATGTATGGCTAAGTGACCTTTGGATGCTATGTCCATTGGACGTTGTCATATTGGACGTTACATATAGATGTTAATCATTCCTTTACAAAGTCCATGCCAAGTCTATTCCTTAGAAGGACTAGCTTGTCTTCAGTAAGGGGTTTTGTAAATATATCAGCTAGCTGATCATTTGTGGATACAAACTGTAATTCCACAGTCCCTTTCTGAACATGGTCTCTTATAAAGTGATGTTTAATTTCTATATGTTTTGCCCTTGAATGCAATATGGGGTTTTGGGAAAGATCAATTTCAACAGTGCTATCACAGAAGATAGGAATGTTACTCTCATATATATTGTAGTCCTCAAGTTGATGTTTGATCCATAAGATTTGAGAACAGCAACTTGCAGCTGAGGTATACTCTGCTTCAGCAGTGGACAGTGCAATGGTTCCTTGCTTCTTGCATATCCAGGAGAATAAGTTTCCACCAATGAAGTGACATCCTCCACTAGTGCTTTTTCTTTCAATTCTGTCTCTAGCATAGTCAGCATCATAGTATCCAACTAATCTGAAATCTTTATGCCTTTTGAAATATAGACCAAGATTAGTTGTTCCAATGAGATATCTGAAAATTCTTTTAACAACAGTTAAGTGAACTTCCCTTGGATCAGATTGAAATCTGCCACATAGACATACACTGAACATGATGTCAGTTCTGGACGCAGTGAGGTATAGGAGTGATCCTATCATTCCTCTATATAAGGTGTTGTCCACCTTCTTTGACCCTTTGCCCAGTCTAAGTACTGTTGTTGGATGCATAGGGGTTTTCATTGGTTTAGCATCGTCCATCTTGAACTTCTTTAGAAGCTCCTTAACATACTTGGTTTGATGTATGTATATGCCTTTATTAGGTTTGCTTGATTTGCAGTCCAAGGAAGAATTTTAGTTCTCCCATCATGCTTATCTCAAACTCTGTCTGTATTAACTTATCAAAATCCTCACATAAAGATTCATTAGTAGCACCAAATATGATATCATCAACATAAATTTGAACAATGATAAAATCATAATTACAATATTTGCGAAACAAAGTAGTGTCTACTTTTCCTCTTGAAAAACCATTTTCTATAAGAAATGAACTGAGTTTTTCATACCAAGCTCTTGGTGCTTGCTTCAGTCCATATAAGGCTTTGTTAAGTTTGAAAACATGATTAGGAAAATCATCACTCTCAAACCCTGGGGGTTGTTCCACATAGACTTCTTCTTTTATCAGTCCATTCAGAAATGCACTTTTTACATCCATTTGATATAGCTTCATATTGCTATGTGCTGCAAATGACAGTAAAATGTGAATTGCCTCAAGATGTGCAACAGGTGCATAAGTTTCAGTATAGTCTATACCTTCCTATTGTGAGTAACCTTTGGCTACCAGCCTGGCTTTGTTTCTCACAACTTTACCTGTTTCGTCTAGCTTGTTTCTGTATACCCACTTGGCTCCTACAACTTCTTTATCATCAGGTAGTTCAACAATCTTCCAGACATCATTCTTTTGAAACTGGTCAAGTTCTTCTTGCATTGCTTTGACCCAACTTTCATCTTCCAAGGCATCATCCACAGTCTTAGGTTCCATCTGTGATATGAGTGCTGTGTGACCTTGTTGTTGATGTTAAGATCTAGTTCTGACTTTATCCTTTGGGTCACTAATGATTTGATCTTTTGGATGATGCTTCTTCATCTGCCAGTTGCTTCCAGTTGGCTCTCTTTGTTCTCCTACTGGACCGTCCAGGGGAGTATTTGACTTTTCAACTGAGACATCATTGTTAGACGTGTCTGATGACTTCTTTTCATCGTCCAACCTGAGATCTGCAAATGATTCATCCAGCTCGGATAATTCCTTATCAAGCTTAGTGTCATTAAACTTTACATGAATAGCTTCTTCCACAACTAAGGTTCTAGAGTTGTAGACTCTATATGCCTTTGAAGTTTCTGAGTATCCATGCAATATCCCATTGTCACACTTAGAATCAAACTTTCCCATATTGTCCTTAGTGTTCAGAATGAAACATTGACATCCGAATGGATTAAAGTAGGATATATTGGGTCTTCTCCCTTTCCATAATTCATATGGAGTATTTTCCATGATGGTGATATAAATTCTATTTTTTAAATAACAGGCAGTATTCATTGCTTCAGCCCAAAAGAGTTTAGCGGTTGAATTATCATTCAACATGGTTTTGGCCATCTCTTGGAGTGACTTGTTTTTCCTCTCAACAACACCATTCTGTTGAGGCGTCCTGGGTGTTGAGAAGTTGTGATGGATACCATTATCCTCATAGAACCTTTGAAAACTCTTGTTTTTGAATTCTCCCTTATGATCACTTCGGATCGAAGTAATGCATACTTTTTTCTCATTCTGAACTCTTTTACAAAAGTTATAGAAGACCTTAAAAGACTCATCTTTGTGAGATAGGAACATGACCCATGTCCATCTTGTATAGTCATCCACTACAACCAATCTGTATCTGTTACCATTTACTGAGGCTGTTCTTGTGGGTCCAAACAAGTCAATATGTAACAGCTCAAGAGGTCTAGAAATGGAAACAATGTTTTTGCTTTTAAAAGAACTTTTTATTTGTTTCCCTTTATGACATGTTTCACAAAGAAGATCATCTTTGTATGACATACTTGGTAAACCTTTCATATGGTTATGCCTGTTAAGCTTTGAGATTAACCTCAAGCTTGCATGACCAAGCTTTTTATGCCATAGCCAATGATTTTCCTTAACTGAAACTAAGCAAGATACATTTTGACTTGATAGTTCCCCAAGTTTAATCTTGTATAGATTACCTTGCCTCTTCGCAGTGAAGAGAAGGGATCTATCAGAGTTCTTGACTATACATTCACCTTTGTTAAAGGCAACATCATATCCACTATCACATAATTGACTTATGCTAAGCAAATTGTGTTTGAGAACTTTAACATAAAAAACATTATCAATAGAGGAATAGGGTGGTATACCAATCTTACCTATGCCAGCTATCATCCCTTTCTGATTCCCTCCAAAAGTGTTTGTCCCACTAGTCCTGGGTTGGAGGCTTTGGAACATACACCTTTCTCTTGTCAAGTGATGCGAGCACCCACTGTCCACGTACCATGACTGGAGTTTATTTCCTACTGTTAAGTATGTCTGCAATAGGAACGATTTTATCTTTAGGTACCCAGATTGACTTAGGTCCTTTCTTGTTAGTTTGAAGGGTACTGGACGCTCCCTTCTTAGGCAGGTGTCTGCATCTGGATGTTATATGTCTAGGTTTCCCACAAAAATAACAAACATCTACATCTTCATCATGAATATATTTCTTTCCCTTATATCCATATCATGGCCTATCATTGGGTCTCTTACAACCTTCATATTTTAAAAGCTTGTTAAGGTTGTCAGATCCCTTGACAAAGTTGGATAGATCCTTCTTTAGGCTGTCAATCTCTTCATGAAGTTTCACAACATCATGTGATTGACCTCATAAGGAAGTATCTGCTTCAACTTTCAGAAGCTTCTCAACAAGCCTTTTGTTTTCTCCTTTGAGAGTTCGAATCTCTATGGAAAGCTTCATTTCTCTAGTCCTTGATTCCTCATAGGACTGATAAGCATGAGCGCTATCATTCCATAGGGTTCTTCTATCCTCATTTAAGGCTTCATGTTCCTTTGAGAGCTCTGTAAACTTTTTCTGTAAATCCTCCTTCTCACTTTCAAGTTGTTTGAAACTGTTTTCTAAAACTTCTTTTTCTTTTGAAAGTGATTTAGATGATTTCTTCAAAGTTTTATAAGCCTTTGACAGAATAAAAGACTTGGAAAGTAATTCATGATAAGCTTCTTGAAGAGATTTTAAGTCATTAAAGTCTACCTCATCTTCCTCTTCTGGTCCGGAAGATTCTAACGTAGTGTCTGCCATTAGACATATGTTGGCTTCTTTCTCTTCATCATCGTCCAATGATGAGTCATCGTCCAAGTCTTCCCATGTGGACATCAAAACTTTCTTGCCCTTCTTTTTGTTGAAGACTTTCTTCTTCTTATCCTAGTTCTTTTTAAGGTCTGGCCATTCTGACTTGAAATGTTCGGGCTTCTTGCATTTGTAGCAGACGATTGGACTCTTCTCTTTGTCCTTCTTCTCCTTGAATCCTTTCTTGTTCAGGTTTCTCCATCTGGATCCACCTTTCTTCTTCCACATAGCATGAATCCTCTTGGATACGAAGGATAGCTTATCATCCTCATCAGAGTCTTCATTTTCAGATTGCTCTTCTGATGACTCTTCTACTTGCATAGCTTTGGACGATGAAGCTTTCTTTGGCTTCTGGATGCTGAGTGCCAGAGACTTGCTTTTCTTTGCATCACCATCTTATTGCAATTTTAGCTCATGCACTTTTAGGATTCCCACAAGCTCTTCTAAGGACATCTCGTCCAGTCCTTTGGTTGCTCTTAAGGCTGTAACCTGTGGTCTCCATTGCCTAGGCAAACTCCACAGAATTTTGTCAATATGTTCATAGTTATTGTAATCTTTACCATGTGCTCTAAGCTCATTTAGTATGGTTTGAAACCGTCCAAACATACTTTGTATGTCTTCGTTTCCCTCCATACTAAACAACTCATATTAACAAGTAAGGAGACTGAGTTTGTTACATTTTACTTGGGTGGAACCCCCATACATTAACGCAAGAGTGTCCCACATCTTTTTTGCACTTTTGAAGCTGCGCACCTTGTTGTATTCTTGTTCGGATAGTGCACACATGGTGACGTTTCTGGCTCTGGAGTTGAGATAGAATCTTTGCTTTTGCTCCTTCGTCCATCTAGCCTTGGGGATCTCATTGAGGTTCTCATCATATGGAATGTAGTCACCCATCTCCACAACATCCCACATATTAATATGACAGGATTCAAAGAATGCTATCATTCTTCGGTTCCAATAATCATATTTGATACCCTTAGAGAGTGGTGGTCTGTTCACAGCTTGTCCCTCATTTTCCATCTTTCTTAGGATCTGGTTTTCCTCTGTACTGCTAAGTACTCAACCCAAAAGGCCGAGCTCTAATGCCAATTGAAATGCAAAGAACATACTAGAAGGGGGGTTGAATAGTGTGTTGGATAAAAAATGAAGTCTTTTCGCAAAGATGGAGATATCTTAACTTAGATTTTACAAAGAACTTGTAAAACAGAGAGTTATAGGTATCGTCCAATAGTTTAAAATAGCAATTCAATGAAACTGTGTTTTTCAAGTTGTCGTCCAAGCAAGAAACAAAGTCTTTTCAGAAATCAGTTAATAAAGGAAACTTGTGCATCTAATGCGAAGAAGTAACACAAGAGATAATTGATAAGCTAAAAGTAATAGAGTAAAAACACTTGGTTTATACTGGTTCACTCAACCTAAGCTACATCCAGTTCTCCTTCAAAATAACCTCTTGAAAGGTTCCACTAATAAAAACTTTGATTACAAACAAGTATTCTCTACCCTGCCACTTCTGGCTACAAGTATTCTCTAGGCTACTTCTGGCACACCTTTAATCTCCCCCTGAGATTAAAGTAACACCAAAGTATTCTTTGTCACTAAGCCACTTCTGGCTTTCCAAACAAATAGTTTTTTTTATAAGATTTAGATCAACTCTCATAGAGAGGGTATTACAATGTATAACAAATTACACAAAATGACTTAGCAAGGCTAAGAAGTTGCTCTTTTTGAGCAAGAGTTGATCGTCCAAATATTTTAGCAGAGTTTTAGCTCTTCGAAAAACTTGAATGCTTCTTTGATTTCTTCATGAGCTTGATCCTCTAAATATAGGCCTCTGAGTGAAGATATCTATTGTGGGATCTGAGCCTTTGCCAAAAACCGTTCTCTCACAATCATATGACTGTTACCATGTGTCAACTTGGGGTGGAGAGAGAGAGGAGACAATAGTACATGCAATGCCCCCACTTCTGTACGGTTTTGCAGAGATAAGCTTTTCTATCTCCTATGGTACACTTTTTGAATATTCAAATGAAATGTCACATATGAAAAGAAAGGTAATAACAGAACATTCCAAAGAATCAGCATCAAAAAGCTTAAGTGTACTCTTAGACATAATGGACACATTATATAACTATTTGATAGAAAAAGATGTGTAAGTTATATAAGCGAGTAGACGCTTCCCAAATGGATGTAGTGTTTGCACAATGGTTTTCACTAGGCTTTGGTTGCTTATTTTATAACAGCGCGTTGGACGCTGGATTTATACTTAGAAAAATAAGTTCCAGTTACTCTTTGGATGCGATAAGCACATAGCGATATATAGTTTGAGCTTAAGAAATACAATACCATGAAGGCATTGGACGGTGTGGTACCTATAACACTCAAACATAAGACATTAGATACTTCAAAATTTAATCTAATTTGTTATCATCAAAATCGAAGTTTGAGGGGTTGGACATCATCCAAAGTCTTAGACTCTAACACATGTGGTTTCAAACTTTCAATCCATAGACAGTTTTCTGGAGATTGTTTCTGCAGCAAGTCTTCTCAAGAAAAGTGGTTTATTGCTTTTTAACAATCTCTCTTCTACTGTTGGTTGTTGGTTCTTCTTTTTTGATGAGGACAGTTGTTTCCTTTGAGTTCATATGACTTGGACTATGTCACGAGACTCAAAGAACAACAACATTAGGATTAGTGTTGTCCAAGCACTGATGCATATGACTGGTGTGTGCTTCTAGAGTGTGAGACATGCTTGTCTTCATGTTCCTTTTGCAACGTAACTTCTGATGATCCTCAAGCCAATGTAGCTTCTGATATCTACCCCTTGACTTAAGTTATCCCCAGCATCATGCCTCTGATGATACATAGCTTCTGATATTTGCACTTTGACCCGAAAACATGACTACCTTTCCAGCTTCTGAATCGCTCTCCTTCTGGTAGTTTTGCTTCTGATTGCAGAATCTATGTCATGGAGAAGCTTCCACTGTAGGCTTATCTTCACACATGTGCTATGCTTCTAAATATGTCTTGTCTTAAGAAGAACACTCAAAGAAACCATTAGTAGCTAAGTTCAGTAACTTCAGTTTTGCCTCACAGTGGTTTGTCATCATTAAAACACTTAGTTCCAGGTGAGACTTTGTCTCAACACAAGTTATGTTGAAAAGGGGAAGAAATGAAACTTGGGATAGAATCCCACCAAAAAGATCTAAGGTTATCAACAACAAAATTTTCTAATTTATCGGCACAAACGTTTCCCTCTTGATAAATATGAGTGCATATGAATTGGATACTTAAAAATGTTTTATTAAATAAAAGAAATAAATAAAAAATTTAATACTTATACACTATAAGAAAATGTCTATTTACCGACGGATATTTACCTACAGATTTATATTCGTCGGTAATTCAAATTTACCGATGAATTTTATCCACGAAATTTTTCATGGGTCATAAACTTTGTGGGTAACCCAAAAAATCTATCAGTAATTGAAAGGATAACTTTTTTTTTTAAAAAAACATTTTTAATTTACCTAAGGATAAATCTGAAGATAATGAAATATGTAGGTACCTTAAAAATATATGTAGGTAATTGTGCGTGCATGGAAATATTGGCATCCAATTTTTTTGACATTTCGCACTCCTTGACTTTTCACATTTCCTCTCTCGAAGTTGAAGTCTTTCAGGCTACCTTTACTTTTTTTTTTTTGTTTCTTTCCTTCTTTCTTCTTCATTGATAGAATCCACAAACACACCCATATTCAAATCTAATTCAAACTCCCGCTAGGGTTAGGGTTTCAAACTTCCTTCCATGGAGCCAACAATGTATAGACACTCCTAGCCCATGAAAATGCTCGCACAAATTAACGCTAGTGAAAGCGATGATGGCTCTGCCACTAAGGCCACCGTCAATGGCCGCCACCACATCAATACAAAAGGCACGCGCTTGAAGACGGTGGCGATGTGGCTATTGAGGATGCTATCTCGAATGTGGTGTGTTTTTTATGCGATTTGAATCCATGACCCTGTGAGGCTCAACGTAAACGAAGGTGAAGAGTTTTTAATCAAACGTATCCAACTTCAACCAGTACCTAACGTACTCTTTCTCTCTATCCCTCATCTTCACCATGAGTGTGTTCAATTCACGTTTCTGACTTTTTTCCCTATTCATGTTAGGGTTTTCAAACATAGTGCGAATTATGTTAATTTAAGAGGCAACAACTCTGTGGATGCAGAATGGATTAGGAATGACTATTTTAATTCGATTCACATACTAGTTTACTATTTGTTCTATTATGTTCTTTAGGTTTTTTTTTATTTTTCCTTTCATTTCTTTCTTTGCTGCACTAATTGACTTGGAACATGTTCTTGTCCTCTAAGGTAATTGATTTAATGCTTCTAATCTTGTTCTTCATCAATCATGTTCTCTCCCTTTCTCAATATCGGTTAGATTCATGAGAAAAATATATTTTTAAAAAATAAAGCATATAAATAAGTGACTTAATTAACAGCTTATGCATAATCTAGAGCAAAGTTTATATCTTAGCATAATAAGGTTTTTTTTTTATCTTTTATTAGCATACTCTATGATCATGTAATTTTTTGTCATAGGAAAAGTGACTTTGATCTCAGTTTTAGATGGGGTTATTTGCCTAGTGACTATTCCAGGATAAGTGACTACTCTAGACCTAGTGATTATCATTTTTTTAGTCAAATTATGTGGCTTGGAGACTTGAAATTCAAATTGCCTTCTCCTACTGTTCTGCTAAGGTGTAGCACCCTTAAATCGGGGTTTACATAAATATACATCAATTATTTATTTTATTCTCGAATATGCGAGTTAATTATTTTACTTTGCAAGAAACTTGTAATTTGAAGAGAAGTTACATAGGTGAAATTTGCGGAAAATTTAAGACTTTTTGATTTACAACTTGAGCTCTCACTTTGTTTAAGAAAATATTTAATTTGAATCAAGAAAACCATCATTCTTTTCCTTTATAAAAATTCCATTCATAACGTTTACATCATACCATACGTAGTTATTAAATTAAAAGAGCTATTTCGAAATTGTATAACGTCAATGTAAAGTAGCTCATGCATCATTTGAATATCATCATACATATACAAATAACTAAAAGGACCTTCGTGGTCACAAATATATATATATATATATATATATATATATATATATATATATATATATATATATATATATATATATATATATATATATAGTAAAGTGTGTCAAGTGAGTGTTAATTGTAAGTGTATCGGTGGGCGACTACGTGACATATACAACGGTAAGGTATAAATGTGTGAGAGATAACTGAATACATACAAAATATCTGAAACCTAGATCTACCCGATCAAATACACAAAAGAGGGAAAAACCTAGGATTCAGAGCAGTTATCTACCCCAACCTATAGTTAGTTGTACCCCAAAAAAAGATAGTGTCACTATCAGAGGCCTCCCTAGCAAGAACCCTGGGATGAGCATATAGAAGCAACCTCCATGGGATCCTCACTGGGATCCTCCTCAGAAGAATACTCCTCAACCATCTTAGGGTCTTCCTCAGGCTCGTCGTCCTCCTCTGGAAGTCCCTCGTCCATCTCTACTGGCTCCTCCTCCACATCATCATCCTCCTCAGATAGTTGGTCGTCTAAGTACACTACGGGCGGCGCTATCCTTCACGCACTGGTCCCCGCCAAGGTCAATCTACCCACTCCCGACGAAAACATACGCACAACCAGTAGCACCGACCAAGGTGATACAGGAACAGAGAGAGTAGCCTCAGAATCCATGTCAGAGAGGTCATCTCTGTCTGAGGAAGAGCATGAAGACGAAGATGATGACGAAGAGTCTGACAACTCTATGATCTCCACTAGGGTTGTAGGCCGATAGTAGGACGGTGTCAGCTGGGTCCACCACAAAAAGAAATCAAAATTCCAAGGTGTTGTATACGGGTTGCCGACCCTCACTGTATAAAGACGCAAGTAACTGATGAAGTGATCTTCATCCATGAGCAGGTCGTGCGTCCAACGAACCTCAAAAGTACTAATCCAAAATCAAATCATGGGCATCTGCCACACCATCAGAATCTGCAAAATGGTAAACATGGGAGTGAATTCTCTATCTTCTTGGTTGCCACAAGCAATCGGACTATGTCCCAAACAACCTATGCAACCACTGCGTGTGGCTTACTAGCGGCGACCACTGACAGTAAACCTAGTCCAATTTTTCTATCACACAACATCTGATCCTATGGGCCCTACTGTCATTAAACCTACTAGGTTTTAATGGTCTTATGCATTTATGTGGATGACGATTGGGAGTACACGACGCCGGTGGTAAAAATGGCATGTCGGTCTCACCAACCTTGGCTATAGCCTCGCTCTAGTCGGGAATGTCAAGTCGGTAGTGTGAGTTCCCCGTACTAATCAGGCTTTTCTCCTTTGTCGGGGTTGTCACAACTTGACACCATTTCCCCCAGGAATCCTTTGAGTCGAACGAACTATTCCCCAGCGTACCAACTGTAAGTCATCCACTCCTTACAACGATTCCTCATATGTTTTCCATGACACGAGATATATCTCCCATGACAATCGGTTCAACGATACCTTAAGAGGACTTTAGAGGACCCTTCCCACCGAGCATGGAGTCAAGCCCCACCTCTGATTCATAACACTGTCCCTCTAAACCCATCTTATCTTTGTCACCAATGTCCTTTTTCGCTTTATCCGCTTCCTCGTAGCGTGCGTCGTCCCGTGTAAGGCGAATGGCATGCACGTTAATTGTTATTCTTCATACAGCAAAAGGAGAAGGGTCTCGTCCCTCCTCACCTCTTAGTGTCATGAACAACATGACCTTTTGAAGTGGATATATCCACTTGCACACACTTTAGTGCCTCGGGCACCTCAAACTCATCTATCATACTCATGCATAAGCAAAACCAACATGCATTACCGAGGGACAACGCCCCTTGGACTTAGATCACATCAAGTAATATATCCACTGGAAATATCTGACAATTCATATCAATGTCGGAGGTCATATCCTCTCAGTCTTAGCAAATAATTGATCACAACGCATTCATGACATACTAATGTACAATTCAAGAAGTATAGTACCGAAGGTGTGCCCTTTCGATCTTAGCCAATAATTTCACAACAAGAATAGCATTCATGTAATATATGCATATACTTATACAATTCAAACTCATTACAAACTCTAAGTTTTTGGTCAACCCGCAGTCAACACAAAACCATAATTTTTAAGCATCACAATCTCCTATATTGGTTTTCAAACACTCACAAATCAAGTCCCAACCCACATGTACATGTAAACTTTCATTTTTCACTACAAAGAACTTATTTTAAGCATTTAAAACTTAGATTTTGGATGGATTATTATTCAACCCGAAATTGGTTCAAAATCCCCTCAAAAAGACTTCAAAACTTCAAAATTAATTTCCCGTTGATGTAGAAATCGGTTTTTAACGAATTTTATATGCAACCCTAGGTTTTAAGGAATGATGAAGCTAATTTTTAGGTCCACAACAGCCAATTCCATCCACATTACTCCCAGTTTACAAAACAGTCTCAACAGTGCCCAAAACTTACATTTTGCTAGAAAGTAATTTTCCAAAAGATTTAACAATTCATTTCCAACATTCCACATATGTATTTCTACATTTTAGAACATGGGAAAACCATTTTTAGTGTCAAAAACAGCATAGCACAGCCACAACATCAAGTTCCCCAAAAACAGAGTATGCCTTACATAAATAATTCAAAACCTTGAGAAAATCATAATAAATAGCTCAAGTATTCAAAAGTAACATACTTTATATGTAACCCAAGGTTTTTGCACCCAAGGAACTCATTTTTTAAGTCTAAAACCTCAAAAGAAGTACCGATTTTCCACAGTACACAAGGAAGTACGGGATTTAACATTTTCACACAAGTTCAAGACTCAAAAATCAAATGTATCAACATACCACATAACCCATCACACTAGGTCTCAATACAACAAGTTTTGGGCTCAAGAAGAGTATAAAATTCCTCCCATACCTTGGTGTTCAAGCTCAAAGGTCCAAATTGAAAAACCCCACCACCCACTTGTAGGGTTTTCCAAGCTCTACCATATAGTCAAAAATCAAAAAGAGAGAGCAAACATTAATATGAGAAAACTAGAGAGAAGAAGTGGAGAAGTTAGAGAGAGGTTAGAGAACCTCTCCTTCTCACCAAAGAGGAAGAAAACACTCTCTCTCCCTTTCTCTCTCTTAGGGCCGGCGGGTTGTTGAAGGGGGGGCTCTCACTCAGCTTTTATCGAGGGGCCCCAACCCTAAAAAGGGCCCCGCAAAATTTAGAAAAAAAAACATTTTAAAAATCTAATTATGTCTAGGGTATTTAGCTGTCCTGGGTTTTAATTTTTTTTTAGCTCTAATATGTCCCTAAAACATAGCATTTAATTTCTCAAAGTCAATGCCTATGGAATCATTCAATTTAGATTTAAAATGAATTTTCTAGGCCCAAAATACTAAATAAATTGCTAAAATTAATAATTAATTCAATTTAATTATTTTTTCTGAACTTAGGTCATTTCCATGCTTAATTATAATTATTAGAATTTTATTTAAGTCCAAAATAAATTTTTGAGCTTAAAATCTCATAATTACGAAAATGTCATTAATGAGAATATTCCTTCTTTTGACCAGTTTTGACCAGAGTTGACTTTTAGTCAAATCATGGTCAAAACTTGATTTTCTTAATTATTTTCACTTTATTAATGATGATAGTGCTTTATAACCATTCCACGCACACACACATTCCTATGCCACGCATTGCACACTCAAAATAATTAAAATAAAAGTTACACGTTTTTCAGGGTGTTACATAAGGCACTTGTTGAGACACAAAACTAGAAAGCAAGTAATGAATATTTTTAAACATTCTTTTGTGATGTGTTCTGGCACCTTGGTATGCTAGCAACAATTGAGCTTCTTGAAGCAACAGGCAAGTGTTCAGAATTTTAATTTTGGAGTTTGGCAACTTGTGAATGATGATTTGATGGTGGTTGTGTGTTAAATCATAATACTGTAGTCAATTTTTGTTGCCTTACATTTTTTTATTTCTCTTGCTCTTTTGTTATTTGTATTTTGTTGTTGCATAGACTTGATATGTTCCTCCTATATGTTGTCAGGAGATAGGATTCTTTGGGAGTTGTTTTAACTGGAGTCAAATGTGAAATGTCCTGTATTTTGTGGCCTAAGCTCTAAACAGTGAGTTGTGGCCTAAGTTCTAAACACAATATATAGGTCCTATTTTGTTAACTTGTGATAAACTTTAAACTAAGTTTTATTATCCAATTCTTTTATAAGCCCCTTGTCATTCTTACGTGACCAATGTAAAGTGGAAACCAGTATAGAATATCTTTTTACATTAGGCCATTCAACCAGGGTTACAGGGGCAGAAGCAGAACTTTGACATGAACAAGATCTTATATTCCAAGATAGAAAAGTTGGCAGAGAAACATGGATGTACAACATCATAACTGCTCTTGCATGGCTTCTCCATCAAGGAAATGATGTGGTACCCATCCTTGGTGAGTGATTTTTCCATGTTTTACCAGCAACTTGCCACTCTTCTCTTAGCTACCAAGAGTAGCAAGAAGTTATGTCTCTGATAATCTCTTATACGTGATGCAGTTTTCTAAAGATGGCCAAGATCTCCACATCAAATTAGAAGCTTCTGACGTAGGCAAGTTTCTTTCATGTTTTATTGCCCTAATGTTTAGTTTTCATGTTTCTGGGTTTAGTTTTTTACTTGTCACTACAACAAAAGGAGTATTTAGAAACATTTGAAAAATGTTACCATATTATGTATAAATGTTACTGTTAAGACGGATTGGCAAGCGCACCAGTCGCACAAGTAGTAAATGGATAAGTCCAAGTATCGTTTTCCCAAGGGATTTGCTTAACATAGGCAATGTTCACAAAGATATTAGCTAGACTGAACTGATTTTCACAATAAAACTATAAAAACGTGAACTTTGGTTGGTTTTGTGAAAGATAAAACAGAACTAATGCATAACAGAAATTAAAGAAGATATTTTGGTGGTTTTTAAGACAAATACAGCCGTAGACAGAGATTCAAACAGATAGATGAAAATGTTGCAGGGGTTAGACCTCACCATTCTCTACTCTCTTCTTGCATGCACGCAATATACATTCTATTTGCATTTAAAAGTTAAAATCAGTCAATAAAACATTCTCAGCCTAATTCCTTAGGTGCAGAGAGTCTTAGATTACTCCCCCAAGTCTTGATTCCTCAACAACTTAACGAAGCAACTAGCTTTAAGTCTAGAGACCACAAGATAACCCATGAACTAAGCTCCATTCCTAGATACGAAGTTCATGAGGTATATTGCTTCAGTTCTAGACAACGAAAGTGTTTCCCAACAACAGTCATGTCCAAGGATCATGCTATGGGTGATCAAGCCACAACAAGCTTTAAGAAAAGAAGCAAAATACTAACTTTAAACACAAATATGCAGAATATATATAGATAATATCAAAAGATACAAGAGAGTTTTGAGAATGGTTACATCTAACCCCTAACAACTACAGAACTCAGCCACTCATGGGTGTGAGCAGCTGGAAATTACACATGGAGGGGGAAGGAGATGAAGAGAAAGCTAAGAACTAAAGAGAGAGCTTTTCTCTCCACTACAACAGTGCAAAACGAGCTACAGAGGTTGTTTCTGAAAAATGTCCCCGCTCCCTAACTTCTGAAGGTCAGTCCTTTATATACAAGTGCAGAATTGCTCTTAAGTGACATTTGGCTCAGCCTGGAATTTTGGCTTGGCTGATTTGAAAATTCTGCACTTCAACAGATTTCTCTTGCAAATGACCTTCCACTGCTTCCAAAGCTCAGAATGCAGCTCCAAAACATGTTCTTCAACTTAAATCTCCATTTCCTACAAAAAGTGGGGCAAAACACTTAGATATAACCATAAAACTAGAGAAACTAAAGAAATTCTAACTACATTGCAAAATTAACAGAAATTGAGTAAAACAACACTCCAAATGAGAGAAAAAGATAGATAATTGCCTTAAAAACTACTTGAAAAGTAAGTAATTATAGCAACTAACAACTCCCCCAAACTTGGAGTTTTGCTTGTCCTCAAGCAAAAGATAAAGACAACAATTGAGGAACTAATAAAGCTAAAAATAACTACCACTAAAACAGAAATCATGGATCAAGATTAATCCCATCCTAACAAATCCAAAACATGCTTCCTTTTAAGAATTGAAATAGACCAAACCAATGATTCGAATTTCAAGCATGGTGCCTTAAACCAAAACCATAACAAGGATGCAAGTACCTAATTTCTCAAGAAATGAACCAAGCATAACAATCAAAATTTGGCAAAATCCAAGAATGTTTGATTCTTTTCACTCAAGTGTCTCACTCAAGCACCAAGTGGTATGGGTGCTGAATTCTCTCACAGTCAACACACAATGGAAACCACAAAATCAGTTTTGCCTACCTTCTCAATGCAACAAAATTATGCACACAAAATAAGATCACAAGGGCTTGATCAAGGGCTTAAATGTGGCTAGGCTTGAAAAGAAATTGATTTTTTTCTAGATAGACAAAACACCATGAGATAAAGAGAGCAATCAATGAATTTTTTAGATTTTCCCAATCCCTCTTATTAACTCACAATGGTAAAGATACCAACTCCTTTCATTTCTCAACTTTAAGCTCAAGAACATGCCACTATAATCACAACAAGTATCACAGCTTTTATTTCTTTTTGTTTTCCTTGATCTTCTTTTTCTTTTCTTTTCTTGATTTTTTTTTTTTAAAACACAAACAGAATCTATAGAACATAAGACACACACTGCTGTGACACTTCTTTTAATTTAATGAGAGTGACCCACAATTGTTCCCAAGTTCTTCATTTCATGCAAGATTTCCCCCAAACTTATTCTAAACCCAACACATGCAATTGCTCTCCTATCAAATGGTAAGGAAAGTGAATTGTTTTTCATTTAGGCTCCTTGGGTTATCATGACAGAAGTTAATTTCAATTAAGGCTCAAAGGGGCTGCACAAAAAGGATGATAGTAACCGGGATGGCTTTTTGGCTCTATGATTCACAATCATCAAACAATATTTGCCTTGATCATTTCTTTATTAACATGCAACAATCATCACAATAGAATTGCTCAAAACCAACAGTGGTGCCAAAGGTGGCACTCATAATCATTTGAGACAACACACAACTCACAAGAATCATTTCTCAAACATTCTCAAATCTGTCCTCACAAACAAATCATGCTTGAAACTTTTCTCAAAAACATACATACATCCAAGCTATGCTAACGAAACGCGCAGCCACAAAAATCATTCAAATCATGGTTTCGCAAACGTATTTTTCTTTAAAAAGCGCGGGGAGCAACAAGGATAACGCATGATGGAATTTTTCTAAAACCATGAACAACCACAATATAAACATTAAAACATGCAAACACAACATAAGTACCAAGTTCAGCAACAACAAGGCCTTGGCCAACATCACCATAATAACAACTAAACTAACAACACCTAACTAACAGCAAACCCACAAAGAACTAACATGCACTGAAATTAAAGTACTGAAATGTAAAAACAGAAAAAGAAAAAAATAATTTGTCCTGTTGCAATGGGAATTAAATCAGCAAATCCCCCATCAAACATTCTAATCTTCTTCAGTCTCCGAACTGCCGAATTCTTCCTCCTCCTCTTCTGTTCCTTCTTCCTCTGCTTCAGTTTCCTCCTCCTCTGCTCCAGCCTGCTCCTCTGCTCCTTGGTCAGCAGCAGCTGCATCATTTCCAGCAGCACCATTTGGGGCAGCAGCAGCTCCAGCACCCCCCAAAAAAGGAGGTCTGTCCCCAGGCCACGCGATGATAGCTTCGAACTCAAACGGTGATGGCCAATGGAGACGACCATGAGGTCGTGGTGCTGCAGGGTTCAAATAATAATAAATAGAAGAGTTTAGAGTTTGTTGGCCGCGATGAACTGCTGCCAGTTGCTGGAAAAGGAACATGAAAGCAGTTGCCATTTGGGATCTGTTAAAGGGCTCCACTGCAGGAGGAATGAGAGGTTGAGGATCATCCACTTCCTCGGGGTTGCGGCAGTGCTGGTCAATGAAACACATGTTGATTGGCTCCCTGAGGTTGAGGAGGGGAGGACGGCGGACATTCACTCCTTGGCTCTCACATAATGCAGTGATGAGGGCTGGAAACCCGAGAGGTCTTGGTGGAGAGGTAGGAGCTTTGGCAGTCATAAATTTATGGATTTCTCTTGATATTATCCTCCCAATGTTGATGTCAATGTCATTCATGATACAGTACACAATGAAGGCTCTGGTCATGCTCAACTCAGAGGTATGAGTTGTAGGTGTGATGTTAGAGAAGAGGAAGGAGGCCCAAATTTGTGAAATGGTTTTCAAAGCTGGTCTCTTGAAGCGTAGGGCCTTCCCCGCGTCATTTTCAACAAACGAGTGGCCTGGAATGCAGAGGCTGTTGCTCACAGCAGTGTTGGTGACAGAGGTTCTCCTAGTAGACATCAAGAAAAAGCCACAATCTTGGTTGTTGGGATCGGTGAAGTCATTGGCCAGAAACCGGTTGATGGAAGGAGCATCATAGTAGACAAAGCAACCCCTCACCCAAGACCTACGGGTAGGGTCGCTGGTGCGCCTGGGAATGGCATTCGCGTAGAATTCGCGCACCACTTCCTCATTGATCTTGAGGGGAAAGTTGGTAAGCTTCAGCCACTTCCTTCGAGAAATTTCATCTTGTATTTCCTGGAAATCGCCAGCCAGCAGTTGTACTTCTCGCTCCTTGATCAAACTTCTGTTGGCATTGTTCTTGAAACGCTCTTGGTTAGGAGGAGCCAGGAAGCGGTTCTTCTGAAGGGGCTCACGAGGAGTTTGGGGCTGCGGTGGTGGGGGTGGAATCTCCTGCACTTCATCATCTTCGCGTGAAGCTTGAGGAGGAGCACGGGAAGAAGAACCCCTCCTTGTGACTCTTTGCTTCTTGGCAGAGGAGGTGGAGTCAGCAGCAGGTTGCTTGTGCTTAGGAGCCATGCTACACAACAGAACAGAGACAAAACAGAATAGAACAGAAGGCACAAGAAAGTAAATCAGTTAATGACAAAATGAGCAACAAGAAACAGAAAAATGGAAATCACAAGAACAGAAAAATAGACATCACAACATAATTGAAACACAACACGCTTAAAAGAAAAATAGAAAAAGGAATTGATGAAAAGCTAAATATAGAACTGAGAATCCACAAAACAGTAAGGATATTTCGTCACATGCAAGTGCAGGAACAGAAAATGGTCACAGCAATGCGCAGAGAATTTGGCTTAGCATCCACAGGATGGCTTAGCCAAATTCCACTTAATCTAAAATTTTTACAATTGTGCAGGGAGATGCAGTTCCAGCACTGGTGTGTTGACAAATCCAAAGAAAGACACAGTGGTCCCAGTTCTTAGGTAGTTAAAAACACACGTGCAAACAAGAGGAAGCACAAAAAGAAAAAGAGAAAAAGACAAAGGGGAGCTTTTTGGGAACAACAGAAAATTCACAAAGGACCATGTGCTCCCCTGTAGCACACAATAGCAGCAGAATACAGAAAAATATTTAAACTATCACAGCAGTACAGGGACCCAAAACGTGGTCCCAGATCACAGAGAAAATAAGAACCTTCACAGAAAAAACAGAAAAATCAGCACAAAACCATCAGTGGTCTCGACAATAATGACAAGGACAAGATCTACACATATTCAAACATTAAAAACAAGAACAAACTGAAAGGAAACAGAAAATAGAAAGGGAACAACAGCAGATTTCCTAAAATGCGAAGAACAACACAAACAGGAAAAGAGAGAGCAAAACATATGACTACCTCAAAAGGAAAGTTATCCCAAAAAGGCACAAGCAACAGAGAACACACAAAAAGATTGTGCTTTTTCAACAACCAGAGTTTGAAAAAGAGATATCACTCGAGGGAAACTTCAAAACAAGAGATATAAAAGAAGGTTACAGTAAAAGGTTTGACCTTTATCGACAAAAAGTGAAGATAACAGAGACTCACACACAAAAGGTCAAAGCTTTGTCATGAAACACAAACCGAACCAAACATGCATATGCTTTCAAAAGTTGCAACAGAGGAAAAATAAAAAGAACTAACAGAACTGCATAATCATGAAAAACAAAGGACCCTAAGATTTTTTTCAGAAAAGAGATGAAAATGACAGTAGAGAATGGAGCAGAAATCGCGGAGGAAAACTCACGCGTGGACAGCAATGGTGGTGCTCGAGGTGGGAATGGAGAGCGGACCGAGAGGGAAGAGTCACAGTCCTAGTGATGGATGCTGAGTTGAGGGATGAAGAACATTGCAGGTTTAGTTGCAGGCTTAGAGGTATGATGGGAGTGTAAGAGTAGGACAGAGTGAAAGGTTGAAGGGTTGGAAGTGCTGGAGTGTAGGGGCAGACGTGAGGGTTTGGGGAAAGAGTAGGAAAAGGTGAATCTGATTGGAGAAAGTAGGTGGCTATAATTAATTGTGTTAGAAAATTCTGATTGGAGGGGAAAGATGGTGACCAAACGTGATTGGAGGAGAAGAGAGGTGAAGAGGGAAATGTAACTGTAGTGGGCATAGGGAAACGTGATTGGGAAAAGTGGAGACGTTATGGGAGAGTTGTGGGTCTTGGAACGTGGGAAAAAAAATTTGAAAAAGATCAGAGGGTCAGAATAAGTGGAAATTCGCTTGGCCCTGGGGCATGGCTTGGCAGAAAGCTCGAATTTGGACAGGGATCACAAAGTGGCTTTTGGCTTGGAGCCAGTATCAGTGGCTTGAGCCAAAAGTCACTTAAAAGCAGAAATTCTTGCACAAACATGACCAGAATGCGAATTATGCATATCAGTACCTAAGCATTGCACTATAACAGCTAAATGGGACATTTGCAACTACTGAATGATGCTTCTAAATGATCACATTGCAAAGAAACAAAATTACCACAAACTACACACAACATTCACACAAGGAACAAACACATGAACTCTAAAAATTCAAAACACACAACCAACTAAATTTAACAATTCAAAATGCAGAATGCAGATATAAAATGGTAAGAAAACTGGGTTGCCTCCCAGGCAGCGCTCTTTTACTGTCATTAGCTTGACATTAGGTGACCTCAAGGATCACTTAGATGAAGAATCGTGGTCAGCCTTTCAATTTCACCCCCCAAATAGGGCTTTAATCTCTGACCATTGACTGTCCACTCTCTTTCTGTTGAAGGATCCTCCAAAATAACAGCACCATGAGGCTTCACCTCCTTAATGATGAAAGGGCCAGACCATTTGGACTTAAGCTTGCTTGGAAATAATTTCAGCCTTGAATTGAACAACAGAACTTTTTGATTAGGCTGCAAGTTTCTCTTCACAAGCTTTTTGTCATGATAGGCCTTGACTTTCTGTTTGTAGTGCCTTGAAGAATCATATGCATTAAGTCTCATCTCATTTAACTCATGAAGTTGGATCTTCCTCTTCTCACCAGCCAAGGACTGATCAAAATTAAGGAACCTAAGAGCCCAATAAGCTTTGTGCTCCAATTCCACAGGGAGATGACAAGCTTTTCCATAGACCATTTGGAATGGAGATAGGCCAATTGGAGTCTTGAATGCAGTCCTATATGCCCATAGAGCATCATCAAGCTTTACAGCCCAGTCCTTTCTTGAAGAAGCAACTGTCTTCTCAAGGATCCTCTTGATTTCTCTATTAGAAACCTCAGCTTGACCATTGGTTTGAGGATGGTAAGGAGAAGCTACTTTATGTTTGACTCCATAATGCTCCAAGACTTTCTTCAACTGTGCATTGCAAAAATGGGAGCCTCCATCACTGATTAAAACTCTAGGAACACCAAACCGCGAGAAGATATTCTTCTTGAGAAATTTAATGACTGTTTTGGAGTCGCTTTTGATGCAAGCAACAGCTTCTACCCACTTTGAAACATAGTCAACAGCCACCAAAATGTATTCATTGGAGAAGGATGAAGGTAAGGGACCAACAAAATCTATACCCCAGCAATCAAAGACCTCCACTTCAAGAATGTTTTGAAGTGGCATCTCATTCCTTCT
Organism: Pueraria montana var. lobata; assembly: GCA_026413185.1. Lineage (NCBI taxonomy): Eukaryota > Viridiplantae > Streptophyta > Magnoliopsida > Fabales > Fabaceae > Pueraria > Pueraria montana. Next base: position 26,248,385 of record CM048651.1, read on the forward strand.
TGATATCCCTCCGGTTCTTTGACATTTATCACAGCTCTGCACATGCTCATGAGCATCTTTAAAAATTGTAGGCCAATAGAATCCAGCCTGGAGGACCTTTGCAGCAGTCCTCTCTCCACTGTAGTGCCCTCCATAGGGTGAATTGTGGCAGTGCCACAGGATGTTCCTTGCTTCCTCCTTAGCCACACACCTTCTAAGTAAATTGTCAGCTCCAATTTTGAATAAATGAGGATCATCCCACACATAAAGTCGAGAATCCTTGAAAAATTTCTTTCTTTGGTGCCAATTCATATCTGCTGGAATGATTCCACCAGCTTTGTAGTTAGCCATATCTGCAAACCATGGCCTTTCTTGCACCACAAGCAATTTCTCATCAGGAAACTCATCCATAATTTCTTTCTCAAGAGTGGTCACCTCATCATTCACAAGTCGTGACAAGTGATCAGCAACTTGGTTTTCACTTCCTTTCTTGTCCCTAATTTCAAGATCAAATTCCTACAGCAACAAAACCCAACGAATGAGTCTAGGCTTGGAATCGGGTTTGGACAGCAAGTATTTAATTGCAGCATGATCAGTGTACACAACCACTTTGGAACCAATTAGATAAGAACGAAATTTTTCCAAAGCATACACTATTGCTAGCAACTCTTTTTCAGTTGTTGCATAATTCACTTGGTGTTCATTGAGCACCTTGCTAGCATAATGTATGGGATGGAAAATTCTGTTCTTTCTCTGGCCTAGGACAGCCCCTACTGCATAATCACTAGCATCACACATGAGTTCAAAATCAATTTTCCAATTTGGTGCAGTGAGTATAGGAGCAGAGACTAAACTAGACTTCAAAAATTTAAAGGCATTTAAACATTCAACATCAAAATTAAATTGTGTGTCCTTGTTCAGTAGATTGCTCAATGGTTTGGCAATTTTGGAGAAATCTTTGATGAAGCGCCTGTAGAATCCAGTATGCCCGAGGAAGCTTCGAATTCCTTTCACATTTGCTGGTGGTGGAAGCTTTTCAATGACATCTACTTTGGCTTTGTCCACTTCAATTCCTCTTGCTGAAATTTTGTGGCCAAGAACAATTCCCTCGGTCACCATAAAATGGCATTTCTCCCAATTAAGGATGAGATTTGTCTCAGCACACCTCTTCAAAACAATTTCCAAGTTGGACAAGCACAATTCAAATGATCCACCAAAAACAGAAAAGTCATCCATGAAGACTTCTATGCATTTCTCCACCAAATCCGAGAAGATAGCTAGCATACACCTTTGGAAAGTGGCAGGTGCATTGCATAGCCCAAATGGCATCTTCCTATATGCAAAAACTCCAAAAGGACAAGTGAATGCTGTCTTCTCTTGGTCTTGAGGATCCACAGCAATTTGATTATAGCCTGAGTAACCATCCAAAAAGCAATAGAAAGCTTGACCACCCAGTCTCTCCAACATTTGATCCATGAAAGGAAGGGGAAAATGATCCTTCCTTGTTGCTTTGTTGAGCTTTCTATAATCTATGCACATCCTCCATCCTGTGACAGTTCTTGTAGGAATTAATTCATTCTTTTCATTGCGGATCACTGTCATGCCACCCTTTTTAGGAACAACTTGCACAGGGCTCACCCATGCACTGTCAGATATAGGGTAGATCAATCCAGCTTCCAAGAGCTTTAAGACTTCCTTTCTCACTTCTTCCTTCATCACAGGATTAAGTCTTCTTTGGGGTTGAGCCACTGGTTTAAAATCATCCTCCATGAAGATCCTATGCATGCAATACGAAGGACTTATCCCCTTGAGATCCGAGATAGACCATCCAATGGCTCCTTTGTTAGCTTTCAAAACCTCAATCAATTTTTCTTCCTCTGCAGCAGATAAGGAATTGCTAATGATGACTGGTTTGCCACCATTTTCTTCAAGGAACACATACTTTAAATGTGGAGGCAGCACCTTCAATTCAGGCTTGGTTTCCTCCACCTTCTCATCTTTCTTTAAATTTTCAACAATTTCTTCATTTGGAGGAATTTCCTTCAAAGTATCAAGGTTTTTCAAGCATTCCTCAATTTCCTTCTCTTCCTCCTCATTAAGTAACTCAAATGCATCAATTCAAGCTTTCTCAAGAGGAGAGGAACTAGGTACTTGCTTCCTAGAGGTGGTATAGATTTCATCAAGAACATCCACTCTAAAGCATGATTTATCTTCACTAGGGTGCTGCATAGCTTCAAACACATTAAAAGTGACTTCTTCATCTTGCACCCTCATCTTGAATTTGCCATCACTAACATCAATCAAGGCACGGGCTGTCATCATAAATGGTCTCCCCAAAATGAGAGGAACTTCAGCATCCTCTTCCATATCCATAATTACAAAGTCAGCTGGGAATATAAATTTGTCCACCTTCACTAGCAAATCTTCAACAACTCCATATGGAAGCTTAATGGTACGGTCTGCTAGTTGAAGTGTCATCCTTGTAGGTTTGATTTCTACATCCCCCACTTTGCTAAGCATGGACAGTGGCATAAGATTGATGCTTGCTCCCAAATCTAACAAAGCTTTTCCAATGGACAGATTTCCAATGGTGCAGGGAATGGTAAAGCTACCAGGATCTTTGTGCTTGAAAGGCAATGGCTTTTGAATTATAGCACTGCATCCAGCTTCTAATTCAATTGTATCTTTCTCAATATACTTTTTCTTCTTGGTGAGGAGTTCCTTCATGAACTTGGCATAAGTTGGAATTTGCTCAAGTGCATCCGAGAAAGGTAAATTGATTTGCAATCTCTTGAAGATGTCTAAGAAACGTGCAAACTGCCTTTCTCTGTCCTTCCTTGTTGGCACATGAGGATAGGGTAATCCTTGTGGAGGAACAGAATTGGACTCCTTCTTCTTCTTCTCTTCTCGCACCCTCTGGTGTTTAGTCATTTTTGGCTCAACCGCCTCACTGCTGTCATTTTTTTCTGCAGTTTTCTCACTGATTTTCTCACTCTCACTCAATTCTTTTTCACTCAGCTCATTTTTTTCTTCCTCATCATCTTTCACATCCTCCACAACTACCTCTTGCTCACTTTTCTCTCTACTCAAATCTCCCACAACTGTACCTCTCCTTGTAGTTATAGCCTTGCATTGCTCCTTGGGGTTTGCTTGAGTGTTGGCTGTAAATGCTCCACTTTTAAGTTCTGCCAAATCTTTAGCAAATTGTCCCATCTGCACTTCAATATTTTTGATAGAAGAATCCGTGTTCTTTTGGTTGGTTAGAGAAACTTGCATGAATTGATTGAGAGTGTCTTCCAACTTAGAAACACGGTCTTGATGAAGAGGTTGGTATTGTTGATGACTTTGGTAAGGAGGTCTGTTCGAAGGACCAGCTTCTTGCTTCCAACCAGCATTGTTGTTTCTCCAACCTTGATTGAAAGGTTGAGCATAAGAATTGCCTTGCCGGTTTTGGTTCCCCATATAATTAATTTCTTCTTGGGAATTTGGTGGCATGATGCATTGGCCACTTGAATGACCACCTCCACAAAGTTCACAGCAAAGGACTTGTTGAGTATTGGACTGAATAGCTTGTAAGCCCTGGAGTTGTTGAGGCATCTTAGCAAGTTGCTTGGTGAGTACATCAAGTTGCTGTGTGAGAAGCTTATTTTGAGCTAGGAGGGCATCCTGAGAATTTAATTCCAGAACTCCTCTCTTCTGCACTTGCACGAGAGTTCTATCATGCTGCACCTCATAGTAATTGGAGGCCATATTTTCAATAATTTCCTTAGCCTCTTCCGGTGTCTTGTACATGATTTTGCTTCCAGCTGAAGCATCAATCATAAGCTTTGTTTAAGGTCTAAGTCCAGCTAAGAAGGTGTTGATTTGAGCTGCCTCGTTGAAACCATGTGCTGGACATTTCCTTAACAACCCATTGAATCTCTCCCATGCTTCACACAAGGGTTCATCAGCTCCTTGAGTGAAAGTGGAGATAGCTGTCTTCCTCTGGTTGATCTTAGATTGAGGAAAGAAACGGTTCAAAAATCTATCAACCAGCTCGTCCCAAGTCAAGGGAGTGTTGGGAGGAATGGCTCTGTACCAATCATTTGCCTTTCCATCTAGAGAGAATGGAAAGAGGCTGATCCGGATATAATCATCATTAACTTGATGTAGCTTCACAGTGTTGCAGATATCAACAAAAGTAGTCAAATGAGCATAAGGGTCTTCATGGTCAAGGCCATGGAACTTGTTTTGCTGAATCAAGTGGATGAGAGATGCTTTCATTTCAACATTGTGAGCCTGCACCTCTGGTCTGGCTATGGTGTTGAAGAATCTTGGCCCTGTGTTGGCACAATAATCATTCAAAGTACGCCTTGGTTGATTCGCTTCCCCTTCTTCTGCCATTATAAATTCTTCTTCTTCAGGGATGGACGTCAAAGACAGATTTGGTGAAGCAGGAGAAAGTGGTTCTTGGCTAGCAAGTCTTTCTAGAGCCTTCCTCTTCTTTGTCCAGCTGTTGGTAAGTCTTGCTGTCCTCTCTATCTCCGGGTCGAAATACAAAGGATCAGCTGAACGTCTTGTGTGCATAAACAAAGAAAAAGAAACAGAAAGTTAGCACAAGAAAACAGCGAACAGAACAGAGAATAAAAACACAAAGAATAAAAGAATAAAGAATAATGCCTAGGATAATATGAATGTGAAGTTGCCTAATATTCAGATGCAAGTCCCCGGCAACGGCGCCAAAAACTTGTTAAGACGGATTGGCAAGCGCACCAGTCGCACAAGTAGTAAATGGATAAGTCCAAGTATCGTTTTCCCAAGGGATTTGCTTAACATAGGCAATGTTCACAAAGATATTAGCTAGACTGAACTGATTTTCACAATAAAACTATAAAAACGTGAACTTTGGTTGGTTTTGTGAAAGATAAAACAGAACTAATGCAGAACAGAAATTAAAGAAGATATTTTGGTGGTTTTTAAGACAAATACAGCCGTAGACAGAGATTCAAACAGATAGATGAAAATGTTGCAGGGGTTAGACCTCACCATTCTCTACTCTCTTCTTGCATGCACGCAATATACATTCTATTTGCATTTAAAAGTTAAAATCAGTCAATAAAACATTCTCAGCCTAATTCCTTAGGTGCAGAGAGTCTTAGATTACTCCCCCAAGTCTTGATTCCTCAACAACTTAACGAAGCAACTAGCTTTAAGTCTAGAGACCACAAGATAACCCATGAACTAAGCTCCATTCCTAGATACGAAGTTCATGAGGTATATTGCTTCAGTTCTAGACAACGAAAGTGTTTCCTAACAACAGTCATGTCCAAGGATCATGCTATGGGTGATCAAGCCACAACAAGCTTTAAGAAAAGAAGCAAAATACTAACTTTAAACACAAATATGCAGAATATATATAGATAATATCAAAAGATACAAGAGAGTTTTGAGAATGGTTACATCTAACCCCTAACAACTACAGAACTCAGCCACTCATGGGTGTGAGCAGCTGGAAATTACACATGGAGGGGGAAGGAGATGAAGAGAAAGCTAAGAACTAAAGAGAGAGCTTTTCTCTCCACTACAACAGTGCAAAACGAGCTACAGAGGTTGTTTCTGAAAAATGTCCCCGCTCCCTAACTTCTGAAGGTCAGTCCTTTATATACAAGTGCAGAATTGCTCTTAAGTGACATTTGGCTCAGCCTAGAATTTTGGCTTGGCTGATTTGAAAATTCTGCACTTCAACAGATTTCTCTTGTAAATGACCTTCCACTGCTTCCAAAGCTCAGAATGCAGCTCCAAAACGTGTTCTTCAACTTAAATCTCCATTTCCTACAAAAAGTGGGGCAAAACACTTAGATATAACCATAAAACTAGAGAAACTAAAGAAATTCTAACTACATTGCAAAATTAACAGAAATTGAGTAAAACAACACTCCAAATGAGAGAAAAAGATAGATAATTGCCTTAAAAACTACTTGAAAAGTAAGTAATTATAGCAACTAACAGTTACTAATATGTTTTTGCAACATTTTATCAAATGTTGTATCAGGCCTACGTCGCTAAAGGACTTTAGCAACATTTTTAGATACTAATGGCAACATTTTAAAAAAAGTCACTGTTCTAGTATTTTGTAACATTTTTACATATTAATAGCTACATTTTAAAAATATTACCAATCTAGCATTTTGTAACATTTTAAAAATGTTACCAAGCTAATGTAACATTTATAAAAATGTTGCTAGTTATATATTGTAACATTTTTTCTACTATCATTTGGCTCCAACTCTAATGCTATCTTGAAGCTTTCAATAGCCGCATCTGGGTCGTTTGAGGCTCTTTTGTTTCTCAAATTTGAGATTCATGGCTGCTAGTTCCTGTTTAAAATTTCAAAACAAAAACAAACAATAAGATGTCTCTCACTTCTGATGCAATTTTGTTTACCGATAATATTACTCACTTCTGTGTTTTTTTTACTAGCACTGAGCATTAGCAACTAAGTATAAAATACATATATCTATATAAAAGTTTATACTTACCCTTTTCTTCTTTGAGCTTTTAGCATCGACCGTGTAACTTTGATCCACAGCCTGCAAGACACCCAATATAGAAGAGTGATAACCACTGAGAAAAAAAAAAAAAAGCAATTAAGTTTACATGAGCCTTTTATCCAATGATTGCTTCCGCTCACTAGAACGAAAAAGAAAATATCCTAAAAATCTAAGAAACAATATAATAAGCATTTTCACAGTAATGATTTATCTGTAAAGGCCTAGATTATGGTGAGTGCATTGTTCTGGCAACCACTTTGCAAACCCAAAATCACAAATTTGGAACGAAAAAAAAAAAAAACAATTAATAAGGGAATACATAAGAGCCTTAAAAAAATTGTTTGCTGCTGACATAATTTACAAACAGAAAGTGTATTAACAAGTTGTGAAAGAGAACGTTTCACACAAAACATGACAACTCAGTTCATGTATTATCTCTTGGCAAAATTTCAAAGATTTTGAAAGAATAAAAAGTAACATAGCAAATAAGTTCCTTTACGATTCACTTTATTATAGGTTTCAATTAACTAGATTATATTTGCCTGATTGCTTCAATCATAGATTTCCATTGCAGATCCTTAAACTATTTGGTGTCATGAAATTTTTTTAAGGTTTTCAATTTCAAGACTTTTGTCATATGGAAGCATGTTGGACTTGTTTTCATTTTAAAGATGAACTTCCATAGTTTTTCATGTCAGGTGCAACCAGTAGCTAGTGGAAACTTGACCTGTTGACTCTTATCATAGTTCTTGTGCAAGGTTGCAGAGGGGCTCAAAGTTGAGGGTATATTGGAGAATTGGTCCAAGATGAAGCCTATTATTTTGGAAGAATGAGGTGAGAATAGGGATGCTCTGATAGATCTTTTTGGAAAGGTCAGAGATGAATGATTGGAGCAGGACTTTGGAGCAGGATTTTGTTGCTTGGATTGGTGCCAACAGGTATTCCAATCAACCTCTCAGCGCACTAACTTTTGATACTTACGTAGTTATATTTATAACAGATGCTTGATGTGAAACCTAAAGCATTAGGTGTTTCACTTTTCTTTTGCTAATGCCAATATATGTCTTCTTTTCATATTTAATGTTGCTTATGGCCTCTACCCAAATCCCGCCTCATGAAAGCACACATTATCATTTGGAGAATCTGTTTCAAGTGTCTTAATTTAAAACACTATTTTTAGAGTTTTATGATCTGCTACAATTTTCTTTTGCTGTTACGCAGCAAGAAAGACACTAACACCTACCAAGTTTCAAGCTTGATTGTGTGAGTACCAATGGAACCTACAAATTGCGAGTGGCTCTGGCATCTTTACATTCTGCTGAATTACATGTTTAAAAATTTGTGTTCAATAATTTTGATATAAAAAAACTGTGCATACTATGTTTTTTTTTCATCTTCCTGTACAACATTGATGCACAGGGCACTCTTGTGTAGGGGAACAATACCATTTTTCTAACACAAGCAAAGAAACACAAGTGCTGGCTCAATTGTCTAATGAAGTATGATGGAGACATTGGCTCAATTGAGCAACTACTCTTCCAAGAATCGTCCTAAGATGGCTCATTTGGTATATATAATAGCTTTTCTAATAACGAAATTTGGCCATCGGTAATAACGAAATTTCTTTTAGTGATATATATATATATATATATATATATATATATATATATATATATATATATATATATATATATATATTATCTATTATAATAATAATAATAAAAGAAATTTATTTCAAATGGTGGAGAAATAGAAAAGGGTAAGCAAAATATGAAAAGAAAAAATCTATTTTATTGAAAAATTAAAATACTATTGAAAAAAAAACATGTTGATTCAAATGACTATGTATCAATTAAGACAAAAAATTAGGAAGATTGTCAACTCAAGAAGACTGTTGTTGACTTGTATGTAAAAACAATAGACTTAAATAAAATAAAAATTGTAAACCAAGAATAATCACTATTGACGATTAACAAACTCTTAGATATTATAGTTTTCGTAATTAATATTATTCACTTTGTTTTGTTATTAGTAAAAGTGAAAGAAATAAAGGTCGGTAAAACACTAATAGAGAAACAAAATAGTACTAAAACAATGAAGAGAGAGAAAAAAAAAAAGATAAAATGATTGTTTTTTATTACAGAAATAAGAATTCTCTTAACCAAGGTTAAGAAATCAGTTGACTCAAGTACAAATATATTGGTTAATCTAGACATAATCTGTCAACTTTCACGAAAAGACAACTGATTTAGACAAAAATATTGTCAAGATGAATGTACTTTATTGACTATCTTCGGACTCATGAAAGGGATGTGGAAAGAGAGAGAAAAGATAAACAAAAAAAGAGTAAAAGAACACCTATGAAAAATATTAATAATGTCTCTATTAAAAAAGCACATATGTCAATAATCGATGTAGAAATTGTCACTTTCTACATCGGTTATAATAATAACTGATGTAAAACGTGATTTTTTATATCAATTGTCACTAGAATTGATATGTTCATCGTCCCAACTTGTAAACATGTAAGTCTGTTTCTTTTTTCTTTTTTTTTCTTGTATACATCACGACCTATATATGTTGTCAGTTTTAGGTTCAAACACATCATATATTATAAATTAAAAATTATTATCAATAAAATTATAAACCAAAAACTCACAAGATATACAAAGATTTTTAACGTGGAAAACCCTTCAAAGCATGGATAAGAACCACGGGTCATCTAGACCAAAGAAACAACTCACTATTATCAATTTTATGGTACAAGAGAGTCTCTAAGTGCATAAGCAATGCATACAATGATCAAAATCAAGTCATGCACAAAGCTTATAACATGAGAAACATACAACAACATATAAAAAAACCCAAAAAACATAACCTATACTGTAAGCAGGTGTTCTCCCTTTGCAAACCTTCGATCTGAACGACGATCCAAGCAATTGATTTCACAGATGAACTTTCTTTACTCTATTTTCCATATCTTGGATAACACATCAACAATCAATATACTAAAGCTAGCAATCAAATCCTTAGAACTCATAAGTTATGAAATTGGAGTCATACCTTTGCTTCTCAATAATCCCCCAAAAAGAATAGTTGAATGCAGAGACATCAAGTTAATAAAAAAATATTGCCATTTACCCTGTCTGACAGAGTAGAAAAAATTAAGAAATTATCACAATGAAAACTCTTAATAAGAAGCAGAAAGAGAAGCAACCTACCCATGGCAAGGTTGAAACCAATGGCGGCAGAGTGATAGTGTCGGAGTGTTTCATCTATCCTCATAACTCTTCATAGGATTTTGAAGGTGGATCAAGTTACTAAGAAAGAGAATGAACTTATCAAAAGGGAGGTGGAAGTAAGCAAAACACTAAATGACACGTTGCATAAGAAATATACTGAGGGGAGATGACTAAGGTTTTCCTCAGTAAATTTCTTTTTGTGAATATCGTTTAGGGCCTGCTTATTTCCACCTTGTTCATGATGAGCTCATTCAAGAAACTGGATCAAGCTTCAGAAGCCTAGAAAGAGTTATAAGGATAGATGAAAACAACTTTATAACGTGAGAAATACCCTAGATGACATACAACACCTAAAATACCAATTTTAGCTCTAAAAGTTTTCAAAATCATTTTTTTGGCCTATCATGCTCAACATGTTCATGGTATAACATTTAGCCATCATAAGTTGGCCATGCTCTGAGTGTCAAGGATGATGGGAATGAAATAAAAATTAAGATCTCATTAAGTTACACGAATTGGTGTTAGTGACAAATTAAAGATAGGGAAGATGTCGATGCTTAACATCCATACCACATTCACATGACTAGCATCATTTCTATCACTTAATGAATTCTCAATCTTAAATCCATTCTCATCCCCCTTAACACTCAAATCAAGGCCAACTCATGATGGCTAAATAGCACATAATGAACACATAGAACATGACAGGCTAAAAAATTAATTTTGGACACTTATAGAGTTATAATTGGGTTTTTAAGCGTTGTATGCCATTTAGTGCCTTTTTTACGTTACAATGTTGTTTTCGTCTGTCCTTATAGCTCTTCCCAGGATTTTGAAGCTTGATCTAGTTTCTTAAATGAACTCATCATGAACAAGGTAGAAATAAGCAGGCTGTAAACTATATGCACAAGAAGAAATTTACTACAGAGAATCTTACTCATTTCTGTTGAAGCAGAACCCTTTATGAGATAAATGTTTTAATGACAACAAACTTTTAAGCATAAGATTTTAAGTATGATAGACTTTTGCTACTAATGGTTTGCCTTGAAGTGCTTTCAAAGAAATATAACTTATCAAGAAGCATGGAGAACAAGGTGTGAAGCATTTGCCTACGGCCTTGGCTTCCCAAATGTGAAGATTGTCCAACTTCAAAAGCAAGAAACCAGAAGCTGGAAAGGCAGTCATGTTTTCTGGGTCAAAGTGCAGATTTCAAAAGTTGTATATGATCAAAGGCATGAAGCTAGGGATAATTTAAGTCAAGGGGTAGATATCAGAAGCTACACAAGACTTAAGGATCATTACAAGATGCATTGCTTTGACAACTTGGTAAGACAGGCATGTCTACACAGTTAAGAAGCACACACCGTGAGCTGTAATGGTCAACTCTGTGCAATAGTGTACTAATGCACTACCTTGATGAAAGCTCTCTTGACAGATCTATTCGAAAGAAGAGAGAGCTAAGTTCTACTTTAGCAAGGCAACCATTGTCATGAAAAGTAGTCACTTACAATTTGCAACGGTTAAGAATGAATCTACACCATTCTATAGAAGACTTACTTTTCTAAAGTAGCAAATCTCATGGCGCCGACTGAGCTGGAATAAAGAAGAAGCCATGAGTTCTGGACAAACAACAGGCACCTATGAACAGAATTTGAAATTCAAAGCTGGTGCAAGTTGTTCTAGCTAAGGAAGGAGGAGGAACCAACTTTGTGATTGAGACAACTCACAACGGATCTCCTTAGCCTCCAAGTCTCTCGGGTTTAGGAGAAATGGATCTCCTTAGCCTCTAAGAAAAGGTGCAACGGTCAGCTTCAAGAAAATCTATATAAGGACATTGAAGTGCAGCTGAAGTTCCTCGCTAGGAAGGAAACAACTTAGAGAGTTCATAGGTCAGAAGCCTCATTAACTTTTGATACTAGACTTCCTTAACCCAGGCTCTCTTGATTTGTATAGCCAAATCTATCTAGCCATAAAGAGTCTGTAAACATCTTATCAAGGGGAGTTTACTAATGAGTTTCATGTTTAGGATAGGGAACCTCAGAAGAATAATCAGGGGATTGCTGCTTCTGAAGGTTGAGAATGACCACAACAGGTTGCTGTAAGGGCCAAGCAGTAGTTGCTACTGAGAGTTCAAAGCCTGGAGAGGCTTTTCGAAAGAATAATTGGGTAGATAGCCTGCAGAGGCTTAGAGAATACTAGGGTTAAGCCTGGAGAGGCTTGTTGAAAGAATACTCAGAGGAGCCTGCAAAGGCTTAGAGAATACTAGGGTGTAAGAGCCTAAGGAGGCTTCAGGAATGAAAGAATACCTGGTTGAAGTTTGTGTTAGTGGAAAGCCTACAGTTGTAGGGATTGGACGTAGCCCAGGTGGGGTGAACCAACATAAATTCCTCTATTTACTTTATCCTTTTTACTGCTTTTGATCTGTGTGTTTTTGAATCTTTACCTTAAGTAGCTTGGTTTTTAACTGTTATATCTTTGATATAGAACCTTTTTAAGCTACTTAAACTATTTTCAAAAGTCTAGAAGTATAAATCTACTCATTGTTCTTAACTGACAATAACATGTTCTACCTACCCTGAATCTGACATCTTATAAGTAGCTTCTGAAACAGTATATGAAAGTATTTTTGTATGATTATTATTGATAAATTATTTTATATAGAATACTATCAAGAGATATGGATTGCTCTCAATGAAGCTTCCTGAAGTTGTTTCTTGGATATATCCTAAAAACTTCAGAAGCTGGGTGTTCTTTTGCAAAAAAGTCATAGTTGGTTAAGTGTCACTATTCAACCCCCCTTCTAGTGACTTCTGATCCACTTCAATTGGTATTAGAGCTTAGCCTCTGAGTCTGAGCGCACATAATAGTGTAGGAGGAAAAGATCCTGAAGAAGTGATGGCTACTACAAAAGAGGGAGTTAACACAAACTATGCACCACCAACCATTAATGGGAAAAGCACACATATTCCCATTTTAGGGAGCTCTACAAGAGTTCCAACGGCAAAGAATCTACCTACTGAAGGGAAAGATGATTTGCTAAGCATCCATGTAGTAAATAATATCATGGATGAGCACTTGTTACTGAGGACAAGTGTTGTGAGGATTGTACTTCAACTATAGGACTCACTGAATAAAAAGGACCAAGAATCACCCCATAGAATAAGAGAAGATATATTCTTAAGAAAAATCTCATATTCACTATGGGCTGATGATTCTGGAAGCTTAAAAGGAGAGGACTCAAGTATTTGCTTAATGGCAAACACATCAGAAGCAGTTACTAAGGATTGCCTAATGACAACCAGAAAGAAAAAGCAATGGTTCTTAGATAGCGGTTATTCCAGACACAAGACGGGGGACAAGAGTAAATTCCTGGACATTAGTCAGAAGGATGGAGGAGTCGTGACCTTTGGAGACAATAGCCAAGCTCAAATCAAGGGTATTGGAAAGATAGGTAATCCTAACTTTGCTCATATAGATAATGTATATCATATAGAAGGTCTGCAACATAACCTGTTTAACATAAGTCAATTGCGTGATAGTGGTTATGAAGTAATATTTAAACCTAACAAATGTATGATTAGAGAACCATCCTTTAGAAATATTATATTTTCAGGATGTAGGGATAAGAACCTATATAGTGTCTCCTTAGAAGAACTTCCTAGTTAGTCGTGCTTCATGACATCTGATGAAGATCAATGGATCTAGCATAAGAAGGTAGGTCATGTCAATATGAGAACTATTGCTAATCTAGTAAAGCTAGATCTGGTTAAAGATTTTCCTAAATTAAAAATTGAAAAAGATCAAATTTGTGAGGCATATGTTAGAGGAAAACAAACCCAATCAAGCTTTCATAGTAAAAATGTAGTATCAACCACTAAACCACTTGAGCTTTTACATATGGATCCTTTTGGACCTACTAAGACTTTGAGCTTAGGGGGAAAAAGATATGGTTTTTTGATAGTGGGTGATTACTCCAGATTTACATGGGTGCTGTTTCTCTCTACCAAGGATGAGGCATTTGATGCCTTTAGGAGTTTTTGTAGGAAGGTACAAAATGAAAAAGGTTCTAACATTATTTCTATTAGGAGTGACATGGAGGAGAGTTCAAAAATTCATCTTTTAGAACTTTCTTTGATGAGCAAGGTATTTCACATAACTTTTCATGTCCTAGGACTCCTCAACAGAATGGTGTAGTTGAAAGAAAAAATAGAACCTTACAAGAAATGGGCAGAACACTTTTGAATGACTCTAGTATTGAAAAATATTTTTGGGCAGAATATATAAACACCTCTTGCTACATTTTAAACAGAGTATCAATCAGAAACATTCTGAACAAGACTCCATATGAGTAATGGAAGGGGAGAAAACCAAACATTTCTTATTTTCATGTCTTTGGATGTGAATGCTTTAATATGAACAATAAAGAAAATCTTGGAAAATTTGATTCAAAATTAGATAAAGCAATATTTGTTGGTTACTCTCTTACTTTTAAAGCTTACAGAGTTTATAATCTTAAAACTCAAGTTATGGAGGAAAGCATGCATGTGGTGTTTAATGATAATCATCCTCTCAAGTTCAAACAAGTTATAAATATAGATGATGAACTTCAAAGAATGTATATCAGCAACAACCATGCAGGCAATTTAGTACCAGAAACTACAGAACCATGTCTTAGCAGAAACAGAAGAAGCAGATACCTTTCAAAATCAAAATCAGAATCAAAGGATGCCTAAAGGATGGAAGCTTGTTTCAGCTCATCCTCAAGATCAGATAATTGGAAAAACATCTCAAGGAGTGAGAACTAGGTCTCACTTCAGAGGTGAAGTTAGTGCTATGGCACTAATATTAGAAGCTGAATCCAGCTGCATAAATGAAGCCCTTTGTGATGAATCTTGGGTGAAAGCTATGCAGGAAGAACTTGATCAATTAAAAAAGAATCAAGTTTGGACACTTGTTACTCCTCCAACAGATCAATCTGTTATAGGAACAAGATGAGTTTTTAAAACAAGATGGATGAAGAAGGTAAGGTGGTTAGAAACAAGGCAAGATTGGTTGCACAAGGCTATAATCAACAGGAAGGCATTGATTATGATGAAACCTTTGCACCTGTTGCTAGATTAGAAGCCATTAGAATCTTGCTCGCATATGCTGCAAATAAAAACTTCAGATTGTTCCAAATGGATGTCAAAAGTGCATTCCTAAATGGATATATCAACGAAGAAGTTCATGTGCATCAACCACCTGGTTTTGAAGATAAACATCATCATGATTATGTTTTTAAATTAACCCAAATGCTTTATGGATTAAAGCAAGCTTCTAGAGCTTGGTATGAAAGGTTAAGCAGGTTTCTGATTGAAAATGGGTTTTCTAGGGGCAGAATAGATACAACTCTTTTTAGAAAACCCATCACACAGATCTTCTCATTGTGCAAATATATGTTGATGACATTATTTTTTGTGCAACTAATGAAAAGTTGTGTGAAGATTTCTCCAATCTGATGAAGAGTGAATTTAAATGAGTCTCATGGGTGAATTAAGATTCTTCTTAGGTCTTCAAATAAAACAAAAACCAGAAGGTATTTTTATTTTTCAAGAAAAATACATTTTATACCTTCTGAAAAAATATAAGATGGATGGTGCTAAGTTAATGCCTACTCCTATGCATCCATCTGCTATAATTGTACCTGATGAAGCTGGGAAACCAGTTTCTGAAAAAGAGTATTGAGGCATGATAGGTTCCTTATTGTACCTTACTGTTAGTAGGCCAGATATATGTTTTTAGTAGGAGTATGTGCCCAGTTTCAATCTACACCTAAAGAATCTCATGTAAATGCTATCAAGCGAATATTTTGTGATATTTAGTTGGCACTACTAATATTGGCTCTAGTACAAGAAGGGTAAGTGTTTTGATCTTGTAGGATACAGCGATGATGACTTTGCTGGAGACGGAGTGGAAAGGAAGAGTACAAGTGGCAGATGTCAATTCCTACGAGAAGCCTTATCCTGGATGAGCAGAAAGGATAACACTATTGCTCTTTCAACCACAAAAGTTGAGTACATCTCAGTAACTAGCTGTTATTCACAGATTCTTTGGATGAAGCATCAATTAGAGGACTACTCCATGAGGTACACTCATATTCCAATCTTCTGTGACAATATTGGTGCTATAAATCTATCTAAAAATCCTATGCAACATTCAAGATCAAAACATATTTACATCAAGCATCATTTCATTAGAGATCATGTTCAGAAGCATGACATTGTGCTTAATTTTGTTGTCACTGAACATTAAATTGCTGATATTTTCACTAAGTCTTTGGTCGAAGATCGCTTTAATTATTTGAAAGGCTTATTGAACATGTGTCCCATTAGTTAGGTATTCAGAAGCAATAGTTAGTTAGGTTAGTTTGTATAGTTAAGAATGCTTATGATACAAGTAGAACGGGACAAATGCTATAAGTAACTTATTAGTGTCATATTTGTTGCTTGATGAGCCTATCTTTGTTCAACCTTTAGGACTCCAGTACAATCCAAACAAGGAGCAACTGATTGCTTCTTAAAATTTTGAGCTATGATATAAGCAGTCATATTAGAAGCTAGAGTGATCTAATAAGTGAACGTTTGTGAAACGGTAACATATTTAGATAGACTCATTAATAACTATAGTAACTAAGTGATCAGTTACTATGCTGGAGAGAGAAAAATGACCGTTGAAGGGTCATTGCGATCTCCAAGGAATGTTGTGTAACTGACTACACAAGAAGATCATCACAAATGGCTACAATTTTACTCTGCCATAGATTATATAAATAACAGACTCAAGATAAAGATTTTCTACATCTGATAGCCTTTTCACTAAATCCTCTCTTAATCTCAAGCTCTATTTAGCTAAAAAGTCCTTCTCAAACACTTTCACTCTAAAGAAAATGAATCCCTCACAATCCAATAAGGCAAAGGAGCAATCTATAGAAGATTTCAGTACTGAAGCAAAGGTAGTCATGCCTAGTCCAGTAAGGAGATCTTAATGGTTGCTGTCAAGTGGCCTCAAAAGAAAAAATCTAGATGAAGGAATCATTGAGCTTAATGAAGAAGAAAGAAGTTTTGAGGAAAATGGTGAACAAGTAGAGAAGAAGGAGACATCCCAACAGAAGAAGGTAACTTTTTCTAAATTTTCCAAGAAGAAGCAGAAAAGGACATAATCTATTGAGGATCATGGGGATGGTTCTGACAACCTTCTGGGGGCAGTTGATGACTAGGAAGCTCTCAAAGTCTGGAGGGAGAGAAGCTTAGTTCAGGATAAAATAATCAAAGCTGAGGAGATAGAAGAAAGTGGTTGGAGGCTCAAGAAGTTCTTTAGTGATATTCATTGGGAGTTTTGGAATTAAATGAGCTGGTTTATCCAAGGATGGTGGAGGCATTCTACGCTGCTTCTTCAAAAAGAAGAGAAAATAAAGAAGTAATATTGCTCCACTAAAAGGAGTCTCTGTCTTGCTTACACCATAAATTCTGGCTGATAAGTTAGGCATACCAGTGGGTCTACAAAAGCTATATGATGACACCTAGTTTGAAAAACTTAATGTAAGCAAATAAGAAGTCCTAAAGGAGTTGACAATAGGAAATAAATCTGGAGAAGCTAAAAAATTTCACTCATTAGGATGGATTCTGTACAAGATCTGCTGTTGTTGTATTCTTCCAAGAGGAGGATCACTCAGTAAAGTTACTAATCTAGATCTCCTTGTTATATATAACCTACTTCATGGAATCAAAATTGATTTCAGCTATATAATAATAAGGTTTATGGGATGTGTCTTCGATTCTAAAGCTGGCCATAAAAGTCTACCTTATGGGATGCTCTTGACCTAAGTCTTCAAGGCTTTTAATGTTCCTTTAACAATAGAATCCTACATAGGTGAGCTTGATCCATTTGGGAAAGAAAATATAAAAAAAAAAAAAGAAGAACTTAGGAGAGCCACCAATCCAACAACCACAATAAGAAATTAAATTGGAACTATCACCAGAGAGCAAAAAGAGAGCTATCATGAACAATGTAGCAGAAGTACCTCCTGGTTTTGATAGATTACCAGAGACTCAACCTGGTCCCTTAAGAGTTGCAGCAGAAGCAGAAGGAAGTTAGGATCAGGAGGAAGACAAGATCACCAAAAACCATGAGAAGTTGAAAACGAAAATCAATTCCATGAGAGAAATGGTTGAGTCCTCCTTGGCTAGACATAATGCCTTCTTCACTTGGTTCAATGACAACATTCTACCCAAGATTGATCCTGATGCCACTCCATTTCCATCTTTGATTTTTCACCTATCCATTTTCAAGGGTCCTCTAGAGCTTCATCTAGCTAAACCCTTTGTTACTGATGACAAGGGGGGGAGAGAGAGAGAGCAGCGATCTAGTTCTAGTTAGAACTTTTTTTTTTTTTTAAGTTTTTAGGGCTTTGTTTAAATTTTTAGCTTTAAGTGTGTTATTTTCTTTAAACCCTTGCTTCTATAATTTGTGTCTCTAAATGAAAATGAAAAATTATGTTATATGTTTTGTTTCTTATTTTCTTTTCACATAAATATAAAACTTAAAAATATGCATGAACTGAGGGGGAGCACGACATTAACTGATTATATATTCTTGTGCCCCTAACAAGTCTACAAAACTTAAAATCTCTCTTAAAAGTTTGTCATCATCAAAAAGGGGGGAGAATGTTGAAGGAGAACCCTTTATGAGATAAATGTTTTAATGACAACAAACTTTTAAGAAGCAAATTTTAAGTGTGATAGACTTTTGCTACTAATGGTTTGTCTAGAAGTGATTTCAAAGAAACAAAACTTACCAAGAAGCATGGAGAACAAGGTGTGAAGCATTTGCCTACGGCCTTGGCTTCCCAAATATGAAGATTGTCCAACTTCAAAAGCAAGAAACTAGAAGCTGGAAAGGCAGTCATGTTTTTAGGGTCAAAGTCCAGATATCAGAAGCTATATATGATCAAAGGCATGATGCTGGGGATAATTTAAGTCCAAGGGTAGATATTAGAAGCTACATATGACTTAAAGATCATCAGAAGATGCATTGCTTAGACAACTTGTGAAGACAGACGTGTCTACACAGTTAAGAAGCACACACCATGAGTTGTAACGGTAAATGCTATACAACAGTGTACTGATGCACTGCCTTTATGAAAGCTCTCTTGATCCAATGGACCTATATAAAAGAAGAGATAGCTAAGTTCTACTTTAGCAAGGCAACCATTGACAAGAAAAGTAGTCACTTACAATCTGCAACAGTCAAGAATGAATCTACACCATTCTGCAAAAGACTTACTTTTTTTGAAGTAGCAAATCTCATGGCTGAGCTAAAATAAAGGAGAAGCCATGAGTTCTGAACAGACAACTGACACCTATGAACAGAATTCAAAATTCAAAGCTGGTGCAAGTTGTTCCAGCTAAGGAAGGAGGAGGAATCAGCTGTGTGATTGAGACAACTCATAACGGATCTCCTTGGCCTCCAAGTCTCTCGAGTTTAAGAGTGACGGATCTCCTTGGCCTCCAAGAAAAGGTGCAACGGTCAGCTTCAAGAAAGTCTACATAAGGACATTGAAATACAGCTAAAGTTCCTTGCTAGGAAGGAAACAACTTAGAGAGTTCAAAGGTCAGAAGCCTCATCAACTTTTGATACTAGACTTCCTTAGCCCAGGATCTCTTGATTTGTATAGCAAAATCTATCTATCCATATAGAGTTTGTAAACATCTTCTCAGAGGGAGCTTACCGATAAGTTTCTCCCTGTGAGATGTATTAGGTACCGGACCAAATAGAACCCATTTAGGATAAGGAACCTCAAAAGAGTAGTCAGGGGACTGCTACTTCTGAAGGTTAAGAGTGACCACAGCAGGTTGCTGTGAGGGTCAAGTAGTAGTTGCTACTGAGGGTTCAAAGCATAGAGGGGTTTTCGAAAGAATACTTGGGTAGATAGTCTGTAGAGGCTTAGAGAATTCTGGGGTTAAGCTTGGAGAGGCTTGTTGAAAGAATACTTGGGGGAGCTTGCAGAGGCTTAGAGAATACTAGGGTGTAGGAGCCTAGGGAGGCTTTAGGAAAGATAGAATACCCGGTTGGAGTTTATGTTAGTGGAATTCCCACAGCTGTAGGGACTGAACGTAGCCTAGGTGGGGTGAACAAGGATAAATTCCTTTATGTGCTTTATCCTTCTTGTTGCTTCTGGTATGTGTGTTTTTGAATCTTTACCTTGAGTAGCTTGGTTCTTAACTGTTATATCTTTGATATAAAACCTTTTTAAGCTACTCAAACTATTTTCAAAAGTCTAGAAGTATACATATATTCATTGTTCTTAACTGACCAAAATAAGTTCTACCTACCCTGAATCTGTCATCTTATTAGTAGCTTCTAAAGTAGTATATGAAAGTATTTTTGTATGATTATTATTGATAAATTATTTTATATAAAATACTATCAAGGGATATCGATTGCTCTCAATGAAGCTTCCTAAAGTTGTTTCTTGGATATATCCTAAAAACTTCAAAAACTAAGTGTTCCTTTGTAGAAAAGCCATAGTTGGTTACTTCCCCCCGATATGATAAGTTCATTCCTCTTTCTTAGTTGCAAACTCCACAGGCAGGACTCAAAAAGAAACCCTAACCCCAAATGTTTGAACATCAAACAAGATAAAAAAAAGTAAAACATTGAAGCATTGAAGAACCCTAACCCTACATAGATTTCTGACAAAAATCTAACAGAGTCTCCTATGTTTTTGGCACTATCCCAGATACCACAAGGGTATGACCAATTACAATAAACACAACATCTGCCAAATAGTTCCATTTACAATATATAGCCAATCTCAAACTCAAGCTCAACATGAATATCAATATGAATTCTCAACATCAATTTCATTTAAAACTTCAACGCAAGTTATGCACGCATCTTAGTGATATATAAGTCTAACAAAGCAAATTGAACATCAAATTGCAAACCATAGTCATGACTCATAATTGGTAGTTAATCAAGACTCAAGAGCGATAATTATCCTAGTTTTTATCCATATCCTTAACCACTGTCAAGTAACTAATTATTAGAATCCTATTTCTTTTGACAATTCCATCTAATTAGAATTACCATGTTAAAAAAACTAGATAACAAAACCAATAGCATAACACATGCCATGAATAAATTTGAGTCATTTTCAACTTATTAAGAATTCTAATATAATATTTGATGCCCAAAAGACTTGACACGCACATATGTCACATCCAAGTTGTCAATTGATTTAAGATCAACCAGTGAGCATCAATTCAAGTAACATATATAGGAATTTAAATGGAACATAGCTCTTGCTCCTCCTCTTGTCTGAATTTATCATTCCATAAGGAAAACAAGTTCTTGTCAATCATGATACAATTTAGTTCCAATTAGCTTCAAATCAATTACCAGTAATGAAATCAAGCATCAATAGAAATTAAAATGATCTATACTTTTGTCTTTTAATTTGTTTTGGTCGAATACACACAAAGCCAAGGGAAGCAAATTTATCATTTCTCATCACGGAAATCATGTTTCAAGAGTCATAATATTGTCACATAGCAATTATCAACTAACAAGAGATCTTTGGTTGCACTTAGAATCAAGGAATCATAAGCAAAACCACTAATAATCTCACATGGTAACAACCAAGATTCATCATGTTATAACCAAAGACATTGGATGGTGTCTAGCCCCTAAAAATCTTATGGTTTTGATGATAATAATTGTATTAAAATTTGATGGACTAATAGATTTTTATTAAGTGTTATAGGATTACTATCGTCCAAGACAACTTTGGTATTATAATCCATAACTCTTACATTGCTCCGATCATATATATTCAATGTCCAATATATAAGTTTATCACTCTAATACCTATTTTATTAAAAGAACAACTAGCGTCCAACGCGCTATAATTAAACAACGTCCAAGAAGTTTGCGAAAACTAGCATTCAAAGTGCTAAGTTACATTTGAACGTCCAAAATGGAGATGATAAACTTACACAATGTTTTCTATCTAAGTTTTCCATCATCCAATATTCACACAGTACACATGTGCACTTCACGAGGATGATTCATGCTCAAAAAGTTATGTACCTTTATTCCCTCGTATTTTTGAATTGCTAATCATTTGAATTTCAAAAGTGAGTACTAAGACAGGACATAAAAGGAGCATATTCTCTGCAAAGCTATTTTTGTACAATTAGTGGAGACAGTCTTAAAAAAGGACAATATTGTTGGATTCATCAAGAATGAAGATAAGCCTTGTGTCTACAAGAAGGTTAGTAGGAGTGTAATCATTTTTTAGGTCTTGTATGTGGATGACATACTACTCATCGAAAACAACATCCTAACACTGCAACATGTTAAGACATGGTTGGGGAGTTGTTTTTCAATAAAAGACTTAGGTGAAGCATTCTATGTGCTGGGAATTAAGATATAGAGATAGATCATTAAGACTGCTTGGCCTTAGTCATAGTACATATATTGACAAAGTGCTTAGGCACTTTAGTATGCATGATTCCAAGAAGGGTTTCTTGCCTATGTCACATGGTGTATACTTGTCTAAGGGACAGTACCCTACTACATTAGATGAAAGGGAACACATGAGTAAGATTCCATATGCTTCGACAATAGTATCTATCATGTACGCCATGATGTGTACTCGACCAGATGTCTCGTCCGGTGAAAGTCACTGGACCGCTGTAAAGAATATCCTAAAGTACTTGCGAAGAACTAAGGATTTATTCTTGACATATGAAGTGAGGAAGTGCTCATTGTAAAGAGTTACACCGATGCTAGCTTCCAAACCAATAGGGATGACTCTCAATCGCAGTCAGGGTTTGTGGTTTGCTTGAATGGCGGCATTGTAAGTTGGAAGAGTTCTAAGCAAGGGACAGTCGTCAATTCTACTACAAAGACTAAGTATATAGCTGCCTTTGGTACAACTGAGGAGTTTGTTTGGATCAGGAAGTTCATTGACTAACTTGGAGTCGTTCCTAGCATCGCAAACACGATTGACCTCTATTGTGATAACAATGGAGTAATCGCGCAGGCTAAGGAACCCAGATCTCACCAGTGATCCAAACCCATATACTTAGATGCTTCCATCTCATTCAAGAGATATGTAGAAAGCCAACATTAGAGAATGTTGTTGACCCACTTATGGAGCACCTTGTTTAGCAGAAGCATAATGCTCATACTAGATCGATGGGTATTAAGTTTATACCCAATTGGAACTAGTGCTAGTGGGATATTGTTGGAGTTAGCCCTAGTGGCCAATCCATTTTAGACTAAATTTGTATTATGACTTTGATTTATATATTTTATATATGAGGCATTTCAGTTACTATATTATTTGTTATATAATATGGTAACGTCCTTAGAATAGGCGGGCTATTCGATGATGTGAGATTCATTGAATAATAGAACACGATTCTTAAAGTGTCTGTAGTTGAAGTGTCACTGTTAACCAAGACAACAATGATGCATCAAGACTATTGTGTGAGTAGCATGATGACCGCATTTCACAAGTCATGGATATGGCATATTAGGCTAGCACAAAGGTATAAATATTAGGAGTAATATTTATACTAGATAGACCCACTATGGGAAGGCTTCATAATAGTTATGTAAGTGTCATAAGCGCTTCTCATGACGACCATAAGATGATAGTAGTCCTTCGACTTGAAGTCACTATGATTCTTACATGTATGAGTTATAGGCTTTAATGCTATCAAACTTCATCTGTAACAAGGTGACTATAAAGGTAGTACTTGGGCCTGCAATAAATCATGTTGAGAAATGTGAGTGGTGTAGATAGGATTCGTCCCTCATACATAACAGGAGTTATGTCTATAGGCATCTCGATAAAGTGAGATGTACGATATGCGTGGCCACGCGCAAATGGACTGATATGAGATATTGGGTCCATTTGTATTTAAAAGTCTACTTGGGTATCGAGAAATAAACGATTGAACTTAACGAGGATGGCATTGTTATGCCTCGTGTTCAATTGAGACATTTGGATGAAGGGACTAAGGCTACATAATGAAAATGGTTGTCGTAAAGGTTGAAATCGGATAACCGATTATCTCATATCTGGGTGGCAGCGATGCATTGCTAGATGCCAATCACTACTATCTATAATATTATAAAGATAATGTTATTGCCAGTCTAGTGGGAGCCTATAGGGTCACACGCATGGAGCAGATGAATAAATTAAATGTGATTTAATTTAGTTCATAGTTAATTAATAAAATATGATTTAATTAATTAACAACACATTTAATTAAATGAGAAATGAGATTTAATTAAAGAAGACGAAATATGATAAGGTAATTAATTAGATATGATTTAATTAATTATCTGTATATTTAATTAAATAAGATTTGATTATCTAATTAAATAAGATTTGATTATTTAATCAATAAGATTTGATAAGATAATTATCTAATCAAATAAGATTTGATAAGATCAAATGAGATTTGATAAGATATTTTATGTGATTAAGATAGAGCTCATGTTTCTGTATAAGGAGGTGCATACCTCAAAACATGACGCATGAGAAAAAATGTTTTTGTGAGCTTTCTCTAAATCCCAATGTGTCTATAGTTGGCTAGCACCGAGACCCCGCTTTGATTGTTGCTCGCGTGGACTAAGTAGAGGCGTCGTAACTTCAATGCTTGGTGATCAAAAAGCAACATGTGGTTTGAAAGCACGCTACAAAGGTAACATATAAACCCTTAGTGATTCATGTGTAATGCGTGGTCCATGGGATGGGGTTCTTTCCGCTCACGGTCTTTTAAAAAAAATTAAAATTATAGACTATGAAACCCCAGTAGTGTGTCAAATATAGGGGTGGGTATATGGGCTCGAGCCTGCGGCTCTACCCGTTTAGCCTACGGCCCATGCAGATACGGGCCTAAAAAAATCAATTTGTTTAAATATAGAGGATTTTAAGCCTGGCCTGTGAAGCCCGCAGGCTTAATCCGCGGAGCCCACGGGCTGGCCCGCATAAACACTTGACTCTAAATTTCTTATTTTTCTACATACATAGCATTAATTAGATACTAAATTGTCTTTTATAAATTGTAATTTCCAAATACCAAGTAATCCAAACCTTATCATGAATCATCATCCTCTATAATTTTGTCTTACTATGAAATAGGTAATAGATAGTTTATCTTAAAAAAGATTTCTCCAACTACAACAAATTACTGTTTGAAGTTAAAAATCTTTTTTCACTATACGTGATTTTAATTATTTGTTATAAAATTTAAAACTTCAATTCTTACGGAAATATAATAATGTATTTAAGAGATGTTTATTCTTATTTTTATTTTTTTATAATTTATCATAGGTATTAGTCTTTGGAATGTTTGATATTTTATGTAGAGTTGAATGTTTAATATTTAATTGAATGCTTATATTTATATTCTTCTATGTATTCTTATTCTCTATATCTGGTTCCTTAGCTTAAAAAGTATAAAAAAAAAAGTCCATTATTTGATAAATTTACGTTTTTTTTATAAAAAAAAAACTTTTTTTTCAGCATTTTGATTGGGTCTGCAGCCAGACGCTGACCTAAAATTTTAGTTCATTTAATTTGCGAACCGGGCTTAGCCCCGGTCCGTAAAAATGCAGGCTTCACAGACTGGGCCTTAAATGGGCCAGACTGGCCCGTATACCCACCCCTAAATTCAAATAGTGGTGAGGACAAAAAATGGAAGAGAGAGAAAGAACCTTTCAAAAATTGAATTAACTTAAAGAAACATTCTTTCAAAGTAAATAAGCTAAACTTCTCTTCTTTATGCATGTGAAATGGTGCCTTCCTAATATTTTTTTCTTATTCATAATTTAATTTGTTATCGTTACAGCTCTTCCTACCAAAACTATGAAGCCAATAAGCAAACCCACTTTACTAAATAGGATAACAAAATGGGGGACAAAGTTAGACATGACCATAAGCATAACCTTGACACATTTCTATCTCCAGATTATGGGTATGTTTAGAGTTATTTATTGGATCTTGATTTGAACTTATGTATGAACTACTCTATTTCCGCTGTGTATTACTACTTTGTGTCGTTTGATGGGTTTTGTTATTGTTGACAGAGTATTAGCATTTGGCAAGAATTGAAAAACGATGAACCATGGCTTAGAACCAAATCAAACCAGAACCTATGATTCAATTGAATTAGTTCCATAAGATGCAAGGTGTGAAATAACCACATTAATTAGTTGGTAACAATTAGTTAGTTGGTTGGCCTTAGGCAGTTAGAAAGGGTAAGACATCAATGTAGAAAATAAAATAGAAGATAGGTAACGAGGATCGAAATTTGAAAATTAATTGCTGCATCGGATTATGAATATTTAAAGGGCAAATTAAGTTTTTAGTCTCTCAACTATTCAAGGTTTTTGTTTTTAGTCCCTCAACTAATATTTAACTGGTCTTGGTCCCTCATCTATTTTTCCTTTTGGTTTTTGGTCCCTACCGTCAAATGTCTCTATTAAATAATGACGTGGAAGTTTATTTTTAATTATTTTAAAATATAAACCGCCAAAAAATATAAACCGTCACAAAAATTTTAAAATATTTTTTTAAAAAAACACCGTTAATATGACTTTTAAGATAATTTTTTAAAAGTCAATAAACTTACCATACATGACGGGGTTGTGAATTGGATGACCGTGTAAAATTATTTTACACTGTCAGTGCATAGTCCTTTTTCTCTTAAAAAAACATATAATAGTTCAAAAAATTGAGAAAAAAATAAAAAGCTGAACTTTTAATTTTACTAATTAGAATTTTAAATAAAATTTTGAAAATTTATTCAAACTAAATTTTGACGATGATAGTAACTAAATTTCATTAATTGTTAATTATTGTTAATATTTTTTATCCATAGGAATCGAAGATAGGTACGGGGGGTTTACAACAACTCACGCACCCTGTTCAACCAACTGAGCTAGACCCTCTTGATGTTAATTATTATTAATATGTTATTATCTTTTAAATTTAAATCAAATGCTATTTTATTTTAATTTCCAACAACTTTTATTGTCTTTAAAATATTGTTGCTACTGTTTTAGCCTATATGTTAGACATGATAAATATTTTATATATAATTAAAATTCCTAATAAATAAATATTTTTATATAAAATTATATTATTATTAATAAATAAATATATTTGACTATCTAGATTATATTTAGAATTTATAATAAACAATTTATATTATGATATGAAATCCCATACGGAGGGGCATATAAGATTTGGTGACAATGGCAAAGCTCCTTTTTTGGGCATTTAACCTTATCAAATATCAATGTATCTTATTTATATATTGTTAATTCACGAAAAAATGACTAAGTTTTTGTCATTATCAGCTTCTAATAAGTGTTAAATACAGGGTTTGAATTTATTGAAACTTGTTTGGCTCCACTAACTGATTTGAAAAACATGTTTTAATTATGCAATTTAATTCAGTTAATGGTTCAATTTGGTTCACTAAAACATTTTTCTCAATGTTGTTTGCTAGATGAGGGGATAATTGTAACACCCCTTTTTACTATTAAAGATTTTCTTATTAATTAAGAAATTTGTGAAGTAATTCGATATCCAATTATTGAAAATAGCCTTTATAATTCGGGAAGATTTGTTTTTCCTTTAAAAAGGTTGTTACTTAAAACTCCAAACAAAATCATCCCCAATAACTTATTAATATATAAAAATTCCTTTTAATGAAATATCAGTCTTAATAAATCAGACTCATTTTATAAGACATTAACTTCGATGCAAACCATGAAACATAACAAAATCTTCTTTAATTAAAAACATCCTCAGATCCAGCATTATACTATTCTATTACACCGAATATATTCATGCATTTACCTTCTTGGAATTTAACACATTATTCATTTGAGCCACGTATAAAGAGTTGTACATCATAATATTAAAACCAAGTCTACCCCTTTTTATACAAGAAAGTACTAAGACTCAGAGCAGTGACTCAATGAAAATTTCAAAATACCCAATAAATCCAAGTAGCATCCTAGAAGATCATCTTCTTTCTCTTAAAACATCCACTCGTGTTCACAGTGCTTGTTGTAGCCTTTCGTTCCATCTTTGTTGTCTGCATAAGGTCATTTGTCTAAATCTGAAAAATAAAGGCGTATGGAGTGAGTCTCTCTCCTCCACTAAACTAACAAACAAACGACCATTACGGTCTCAAACAAACATACAACATCAACCACTTCACAGTGGTGCTCTCACGAGTCTCACTCGAAACCTATTCGTTTCCACAACTATTCTTGTAAATTATTTCACACTGGCCAGCTGCCACTGGAACTTCCAGAACTCAGTGGTCTTACATATTTTTGAGTTGGATGACTGTTGGGAGTACACCCTTCACCATGGTACAATAGCGGGCTCTCACCAACCGATGATGGCTCGTATTTTTGTCAGGGTGGCCGAGTCAGCTATGTGATCTATCGTCACAACTCAGTGTCTTACCCTCCAAGGTCAACCTGCCTTACGATCATCTCCCAGGTACCAACTGTGGTCATCCATTACTCCGAGGACTGACTCCTCAACACTCTCTCACAGAGTTTATTTTCTTTCTTCGTCGCATGTGGGTTTCCCGCTGCACATGGTACAGGTGCGGACGAATTGACGCCGAGCTAAAGGTACCACCTCTACGCTCACATATGCATATATAAATAAAGACTTTGCCTTTATCGCTACATCGTAACGATCTCATCACCTCAAGTGACGCGTCATTCGCAATCCGACCTTGGTTCACAGATAACTCGCAGCTGAAATATCCCACGCGACTTTTCACAGGTTTGTGTGAGCTTTTCTACCAAAGGTACTCGACGGCGGTCTTCAATCAACATATGTCCCAGACATACAACACGGAGATCAAACTCTCCCACTATCACAGTGGTTAAACATTACGACCCCGTCATCTCACAAGCACAATGCTCACCGTAGATAAAGCCTCCACACGACCTGTCTCGCAATTATCCGTTCAAGCTTTGTCCACGAACAAATCCGTTCAATCGTCTCACACGACTTAGCGTTGGAGGTTCTTTCCTCCTTTCGGTTCTCACCACGATTCGGACAATCACAATTCACAAACTTTCAAACACATGTGCGTATCGCACTTTACCCAATCATGACCCACATCATGATTCTTAACTGTCTTACTTTGTTTTATGGAAATCCTCACCCACTCTCACATTTTATGCTTATTTCAGTCATTTTGTCCAAATCCATGCAAAGGTCCTAAATTCCTTTCTAAGTCCAAACATTCGGCATCCTCCATGTGCATAGGTAATTCCTAATTACTAATCCATAATATTATTAAGTTCACACTCTTAATTATAGTTGATTCACTATTACTCATAGTGAATATTATTGATTACTAGAATGACCTTCTAGTATTCACAAATGTACTCCATTTGGAGTTCATTTGCTCCCACACAAGAATGAAAAATTCTCATTCCCACAATCAACAAACCATCACAAGCAATTCACATGCACAAACAAATTTCAGCACTCTTTGCCCGAGGATCACATTCCTCCCGGTCTCCAATTCACAGTTAATAATAGAACAATCATTAATAATCAATAATTCAATAACTCAACATAATCCATTAAACAACATCATACACACATTTTCTATAGGAATTTCCCTTTTGAGGTGAAATATCCATTAGCAAATCCAACGAATGACATTAGGCATAATTACGAAATCACTTAATTAATTTTCATGCATATACTTATAGCTGTACATACATACCAAAAATTATTTGACCTAGCAAATTAACTTAGAATTTCGTGAAATTTTACAGGAACATAATACATCACATATATTTCATCATATAAATTTATCTCACGAAAATTTAACCCACAAATATTATTTTTGAATTAAAAACAGTATCTGTACATGCTCTGTAAAACACAATTCCCTATTTTTAGAAAATAGCATATCAAATTCGTTTTATGTGAAATTTTACATAGAATATCTCCAACATGTGGACCATCACATATAATTTCCTCAGTATCAAAAATCCACCAAAAATACCCTTTTTGAATTTTTAAAGCATTTCTGTCTTAGAACAGAGTCTCGCATATAAAAATATAAATAATTACCAAAATTTCCTATAAAATTCCGATAAAATTCACAGATATTCTACATAATTCAAATAAGGTTATAAAGTTTTCTCATAGCCAAATTTGCTCAAAAAGGATATTTTTCCCATTTAAATTCTCCACTGTCCAGTTTTCGTTTTTCACAACAATAATTTTTTAAAATTACTTCCCGACTTTTCCTAACCTTGAAAAAATTCAGAGATGACCCTCATGATACATAAAATGAACGCATGGTTCCAGTTTTCCAAAATCGCGTCCCAAAATTCTTGTAAAAATCAAAACAGTCCCATTCTCATAATTAACAGTTTTCGAAAATAATTCCGGTAAAAATAGTTACAGTGCTCAAAAAAATCTGAGAAAAATACCACGACATCCAGAGGCATCAAAACATAGGAAAATATATTTACATCATTAAAAACGTGCACGAAAACTGAGACGAAAAATCCACACAGTCACAGGACCCAAATCACAAGTAGCTTATTTCGGGTTTTCAAAATTATTTACAGACTATCAACAACAGCCACAATCCATATTTAACAAGAAAACAAGAAAATAGCTTAGGGAAAAAAAAGAAACCCCTCCATACCTCGACGAAATCGAAATCCAATCGGTGGGTATTGAAGCTCTAGTCCCCCTCTATGATATATCCAAAATTAATCGGTAGAAACTTTGATTTGGAGGCTCAAATATCATATAGAAGATGCAGAAAGAAGGAGCAGCGAGAAGACAGTCTCGGCACAGTGGAGGAAGAAAAATGAAAAAAATCAGAAGCATCGTGAACGTTTTTAACGTCGGTGTGATTGTTTTACAATATTGCTATTTGCACCTCACTTCCTATAAATACACCCCCCTTCTCTTTTTTTTTTTTTCTACAACTTACGGAACTCACGTAAAAGTCCCAAAAATCTCACAATAATACTAACTATATTTTAATTACTCAAACATATCTTTTCTTATTTAAAAGAAATAAATTTCAATTAAATCATAACTCAATCACACAAATATATATTTATTGAGTTGTAATTTTTAGGGTGTTACAACTCTCCCACCCTTTTAAGAATTTCGTCCTCGAAATTATGCTTAACATACGGTGATCTATAACTATAATCTACGTCATCTATTCCCAGACTAATCCATTACTCTACAACTTAGTCTCATATGACTCCTATAAGAAGTTATTTCTATTAACAAATTTTGTCTCTAACTTACTATCCTTTTCGACATAAGGGTTAGGTAAGATTCGTAAATAAAGAACATAAACTAGGTCTACGTATGGAAATTCATTCTTAAATTAAAAGTTTACTAACATAGAATGGATTCGATAGAAATCTACTTAAGCTACTAGATAGACAATATAGCTATCTTCAGGGAAGTACTTAAATCTACTCAACATTGAAGATTTAGAGTTAATGTATCCTATATAAGTTGTAGGTAAACTACTAGGTACGTCTCTACGTCAAGAACAAGTCTTTCACCTAAGGATTTCCTTTAAATTGAGTTTTCTAAGAGGTAATTTTGGGAAGCAACCCTATCATACAGTGATACTTTCATTTTAAAACCCAAAAACAGATTTATTTCACTTAAAAACAAGATCATGAGTTTTGGTTTCATCCAAATCGGAGTTACAGTTTGAAAACTACACACGTTTTAAGTTTGCAATTTTAAAGAATTCTAGAAAACAGTTTTCTACGCCAATTGAGCTACAAAGCTCGAAATCCTTTGGGACTTGAAAACAGATTTAATATGCATTAAATGTGACTTAATGGCTTTGGTTTGACTCAAAAACTCAAAGTAGTTTGGAAATGACGCGCATTATAAGTTTGCAAAATATATGTTTCTAGAAAACGGGTTTTTCTACCAATTTCATTGTATAATGCTTAAACTTATGTGGGACCTCAAAACAGATTTAGAGGGTACTAAAACAAAGTTTTGGACTTTGGTTTCACTCAAAAAGCTCGAACAGTTTGAAAATGACGCACGTTTCAAGTTTCGGGTCAAAAACAGCTTAGAAAATACATGGTTTTCAAAAATGAATCTAAAATTCATAGGGAGAAACTTTGTAAATCCTCAAAACAGATTTTATAAACCTAAAAATAGGATTGTAGGAATTGGTCTCACCTCAAAATTCATCTCAGGTCAAAATCTAGGCTTTTTGGGTCACTTAAAGAACTAGTTTTTGGTCAAAATGAACTTAGGGATCCAAAATGATCTATGTAAGTCCAATGGCTATGAAATTTTGTGGAGAACTAGATTTTAGTAACACAAAACTGTGGAAAAAGGTTTCGTTCTGAAACTCATCCTATACAAGGAATTATGCAGTGTCAAAGTTCGCACTTTTACCATTTCGGGTCATTTCTTCTATACCTAAAATGTGCGATTTTGACTCTTATCATCTTGTTTTAGTTTTACTAGCTAGCATTTACCAATTTGAGTATGGCATGATACTAAAACTCAATGCTTAGCTATGGATTAAGGATATTGATGTTCTACTTCAATTATAGGCTTACCTAAGCACTTGTTAATGTAAATCTAATGATTTTGGCTATGTCTTTAAACTATACTTACTAAGTGCATCTAGATGGGTCACATAGGTTTACTTGCTACTTTGACGACACTTCCAACACTCTTAATACATGTCTAAACCATAACTTTCTATGCCTGAACACTTACCCAAAACCTTTCCTATCACTTTCTCACCTTTTCTCATCATAGAAGGTATTTGAACCATGATTTAAGTCTCTACTCACAGCTGAATCTTAGTACGATAATTCCAACCAACTCACCATTAGAATGGCTTCCAAATTATCTTATACTACTTCAATCCACTACTACCAATTCAATTACTTCTTCGTCTTAACTTCTAATCATCGGACCACAATCTTAAGTCTTCCAATCGCTTACTTTTTCACCTTGAACACTCTTAGGATAGCCGCTACTATTTTAACATTTGTATCTTATTCTTCCCACTAAATCTTAATTTAACCATCAAGAACCATTATGCTTCCACACCACGCTTCCGCTACATACTCTGATTCTACAAACTCGGAGTTTTGGACTTTCTTTCTCAACCACCTCAAGGATACGAACTCATACTCTCAGAATGTGAAGAACAAGGACAACAACACAACTTAGACAATATTTCAAGAAATTTAGTATTAGGAGGGAAAATCATCTTGACGGAGTCCTGAGTGCGCATCTCACAACTCTATCATGAATCATTTCTTCCTTCAAAACATCCACCTTGCTTCAAAAGCAAGAAAGATAGAAGAAGCAATTCCTCCATGTGGATCAAACGACTCATAAGAATTGAAAACAACATTCTCATGGAGTAAATGACTCTCATTGGGATTAAGGACAACTCAATCACCATTGATATAATTTCTCAGAACACGATCGATCAATTTTATTTCCACTGGAGGCATAGACACTGAAAGAAGTTCAGGTTACCACATGATAAAAAAAAAAATCATGTGCAAGGCATCATTCATACGAAATGAATGACCCTACTAAGAATTGAGATATTTCATTTACAAGAATAGTAGGCTACTCAAAAGTAGACTACTTGAAACATCCAATTGACTCATTCTTACAAGAAAAGCAATGATAAAATAAAAGATCCAACATCATTGTACAACTTGGAAGAGAATAGAATGCATAAGGCATTTACTCATAAGAAGTCAAAACAACTTAATAACCAGAGGGACAACTCATGCATAATGCATAGACTTCTCTATCACACTCAATCCATTATCCCACTATAGATGGTAAGATCCTGAGAATTTCTCAAGATAAGGTATAGTCTAACGAAACGACTTTATCTCTTAGCTTCACAACATCTAACTAATCTCACACTTCTATTGACAATTCCAAGGGAATACTAATACATCCTTAAGATGTCGGCATTTCTTTTAAACGACATTGTATCAAACTAATTTCATACATAGTCTAAATAATCTCACATTTCTACCCTAGTAGTCAATGCAAGAACACCTTGTCACAAACAGTTTTACACTTTACACCACTACCACTGAATAATCAATGCAAACTCACACAACATACAATTCCCATTTCACACCTCCATCTTTCGATGGCAGATACAAAGCAATCAATAGAAGCAATTTCTATCTCACATCACTGTCTTCCACAGATGATGCAAAAACACACAATTCATCCATACTACTGTCAAGCAACAGTACATACCAGATCACACACAACACAAGCAATGGTTAAGTCCACACCCCAGTCTTGGTAGGACGAACTGCTCTGATACCACTAATGTAACACCCCTTTTTACTATTAAAGATTTTCTTATTAATTAAGAAATTTGTGAAGTAATTCGATATCCAATTATTGAAAATAGCCTTTATAATTCGGGAAGATTTGTTTTTCCTTTAAAAAGGTTGTTACTTAAAACTCCAAACAAAATCATCCCCAATAACTTATTAATATATAAAAATTCCTTTTAATGAAATATCAGTCTTAATAAATCAGACTCATTTTATAAGACATTAACTTCGATGCAAACCATGAAACATAACAAAATCTTCTTTAATTAAAAACATCCTCAGATCCAGCATTATACTATTCTATTACACCGAATATATTCATGCATTTACCTTCTTGGAATTTAACACATTATTCATTTGAGCCACGTATAAAGAGTTGTACATCATAATATTAAAACCAAGTCTACCCCTTTTTATACAAGAAAGTACTAAGACTCAGAGCAGTGACTCAATGAAAATTTCAAAATACCCAATAAATCCAAGTAGCATCCTAGAAGATCATCTTCTTTCTCTTAAAACATCCACTCGTGTTCACAGTGCTTGTTGTAGCCTTTCGTTCCATCTTTGTTGTCTGCATAAGGTCATTTGTCTAAATCTGAAAAATAAAGGCGTATGGAGTGAGTCTCTCTCCTCCACTAAACTAACAAACAAACGACCATTACGGTCTCAAACAAACATACAACATCAACCACTTCACAGTGGTGCTCTCACGAGTCTCACTCGAAACCTATTCGTTTCCACAACTATTCTTGTAAATTATTTCACACTGGCCAGCTGCCACTGGAACTTCCAGAACTCAGTGGTCTTACATATTTTTGAGTTGGATGACTGTTGGGAGTACACCCTTCACCATGGTACAATAGCGGGCTCTCACCAACCGATGATGGCTCGTATTTTTGTCAGGGTGGCCGAGTCAGCTATGTGATCTATCGTCACAACTCAGTGTCTTACCCTCCAAGGTCAACCTGCCTTACGATCATCTCCCAGGTACCAACTGTGGTCATCCATTACTCCGAGGACTGACTCCTCAACACTCTCTCACAGAGTTTATTTTCTTTCTTCGTCGCATGTGGGTTTCCCGCTGCACATGGTACAGGTGCGGACGAATTGACGCCGAGCTAAAGGTACCACCTCTACGCTCACATATGCATATATAAATAAAGACTTTGCCTTTATCGCTACATCGTAACGATCTCATCACCTCAAGTGACGCGTCATTCGCAATCCGACCTTGGTTCACAGATAACTCGCAGCTGAAATATCCCACGCGACTTTTCACAGGTTTGTGTGAGCTTTTCTACCAAAGGTACTCGACGGCGGTCTTCAATCAACATATGTCCCAGACATACAACACGGAGATCAAACTCTCCCACTATCACAGTGGTTAAACATTACGACCCCGTCATCTCACAAGCACAATGCTCACCGTAGATAAAGCCTCCACACGACCTGTCTCGCAATTATCCGTTCAAGCTTTGTCCACGAACAAATCCGTTCAATCGTCTCACACGACTTAGCGTTGGAGGTTCTTTCCTCCTTTCGGTTCTCACCACGATTCGGACAATCACAATTCACAAACTTTCAAACACATGTGCGTATCGCACTTTACCCAATCATGACCCACATCATGATTCTTAACTGTCTTACTTTGTTTTATGGAAATCCTCACCCACTCTCACATTTTATGCTTATTTCAGTCATTTTGTCCAAATCCATGCAAAGGTCCTAAATTCCTTTCTAAGTCCAAACATTCGGCATCCTCCATGTGCATAGGTAATTCCTAATTACTAATCCATAATATTATTAAGTTCACACTCTTAATTATAGTTGATTCACTATTACTCATAGTGAATATTATTGATTACTAGAATGACCTTCTAGTATTCACAAATGTACTCCATTTGGAGTTCATTTGCTCCCACACAAGAATGAAAAATTCTCATTCCCACAATCAACAAACCATCACAAGCAATTCACATGCACAAACAAATTTCAGCACTCTTTGCCCGAGGATCACATTCCTCCCGGTCTCCAATTCACAGTTAATAATAGAACAATCATTAATAATCAATAATTCAATAACTCAACATAATCCATTAAACAACATCATACACACATTTTCTATAGGAATTTCCCTTTTGAGGTGAAATATCCATTAGCAAATCCAACGAATGACATTAGGCATAATTACGAAATCACTTAATTAATTTTCATGCATATACTTATAGCTGTACATACATACCAAAAATTATTTGACCTAGCAAATTAACTTAGAATTTCGTGAAATTTTACAGGAACATAATACATCACATATATTTCATCATATAAATTTATCTCACGAAAATTTAACCCACAAATATTATTTTTGAATTAAAAACAGTATCTGTACATGCTCTGTAAAACACAATTCCCTATTTTTAGAAAATAGCATATCAAATTCGTTTTATGTGAAATTTTACATAGAATATCTCCAACATGTGGACCATCACATATAATTTCCTCAGTATCAAAAATCCACCAAAAATACCCTTTTTGAATTTTTAAAGCATTTCTGTCTTAGAACAGAGTCTCGCATATAAAAATATAAATAATTACCAAAATTTCCTATAAAATTCCGATAAAATTCACAGATATTCTACATAATTCAAATAAGGTTATAAAGTTTTCTCATAGCCAAATTTGCTCAAAAAGGATATTTTTCCCATTTAAATTCTCCACTGTCCAGTTTTCGTTTTTCACAACAATAATTTTTTAAAATTACTTCCCGACTTTTCCTAACCTTGAAAAAATTCAGAGATGACCCTCATGATACATAAAATGAACGCATGGTTCCAGTTTTCCAAAATCGCGTCCCAAAATTCTTGTAAAAATCAAAACAGTCCCATTCTCATAATTAACAGTTTTCGAAAATAATTCCGGTAAAAATAGTTACAGTGCTCAAAAAACTCTGAGAAAAATACCACGACATCCAGAGGCATCAAAACATAGGAAAATATATTTACATCATTAAAAACGTGCACGAAAACTGAGACGAAAAATCCACACAGTCACAGGACCCAAATCACAAGTAGCTTATTTCGGGTTTTCAAAATTATTTACAGACTATCAACAACAGCCACAATCCATATTTAACAAGAAAACAAGAAAATAGCTTAGGGAAAAAAAAGAAACCCCTCCATACCTCGACGAAATCGAAATCCAATCGGTGGGTATTGAAGCTCTAGTCCCCCTCTATGATATATCCAAAATTAATCGGTAGAAACTTTGATTTGGAGGCTCAAATATCATATAGAAGATGCAGAAAGAAGGAGCAGCGAGAAGACAGTCTCGGCACAGTGGAGGAAGAAAAATGAAAAAAATCAGAAGCATCGTGAACGTTTTTAACGTCGGTGTGATTGTTTTACAATATTGCTATTTGCACCTCACTTCCTATAAATACACCCCCCTTCTCTTTTTTTTTTTTTCTACAACTTACGGAACTCACGTAAAAGTCCCAAAAATCTCACAATAATACTAACTATATTTTAATTACTCAAACATATCTTTTCTTATTTAAAAGAAATAAATTTCAATTAAATCATAACTCAATCACACAAATATATATTTATTGAGTTGTAATTTTTAAGGTGTTACAATAATAATTGAGAACTTTTTTTAGTTGCAGAATTCAGTCTAATTATTAAACCAGTAGCTTACTTTCTACCTCAGTTGAGTTTTACTATTCATTTCATCAAAAAATTTAAGAAAGAAATTATCTCACTTGCAATCTTTTTTATGCGTAATTGGTGTCCCTAAGGGAAGCTTTTGAAATACAAGGAATAACTCTGTGATTAAATTGATATGATGAAAAACAATGTTCATATTTTTGCAAAGTGACCAATAATAGGTCAATATGATAGGTACACTCTTTTCATTAGAGAAAGACCATGAAAGAAATGGAATGCTAGATATTGTATTTTTACAGATACATAGAAGCTCTAAGTATTTATAACTATGAATTATGAAGGGATTGACTTAATGTTGTTAACAATATCCACCTTCTTTCTTTCTTTCTCATGAAATTGATTTTTATTTTTTTATTTTTTGTTTTGGTTGCAGTTCTGCAAATTGGGAGCTATAGTTTGGTTGACAAAAGTGAAGGACGATTACAACAAGCTTGAATCTAAAAGGTAATTTTCAGTCATGGCTCTTTAGATTAGGTCATGGATTGATTTCATTATTGTTCTGTGTAACATCCCAAAATTTGCAACTTATTATCTTAGTGTATTTATATGATTTGATTGTGTTTTAAATTTAAAAAAAAATGTTATAAGTAATTAAATTATTGGTTGATGGTTGAAAATAATTCAAATTAATGATAAAAATAATTAATTAGAATAAAATTTAATTAAAGTTTGATTTTTGCCAAGGACTAGTCAAACTAGTCAAACCTTAGTAAAGAATATATTTCATTAATGACACAATTGTAGTTGACTCAAATTATTAAGATAAAGAAGAAAAATTAACTCTTTAGTAGTGTAATTAAATTAGTAATTGTTTGTAATGTTTTAAGTAATAAAGTCTAGTAATTAAATAGAAATAGATTATGTTAGTGAATAATTATGGAAATTAATTCTAATTGAACTTGGACTTCATTAAAATAAGACACTAATTAATTTATTTTAGAGTAGCACATGTTGAAAATTAATTATCTTTCTCCTTAATTAAATTACTTTAGACACTAATTAAATACATTAATTAAGGAATTAACCTAACATGTTCTCTAATTGGGCCCCTATTGGGGTTGGGGACCCATTATAAAAGCAAAATGTAGAGCCTCCCCACCTAGGTGTGTGCGCCGAAAATGAGAAGAGAGGAAGGGGAGAGTTGTCTTGCTTGCTTGAGTGTGAGGGAGCTTCTAGCTTGGGTGACCATTTTTGTCAAGCTTTTGTGAAGGTAAGCTCAAGACCCTCATCTTCTTCCTTTGTTCTTCACCATTAGAGCTTAAGATACTCATCATCTTCTTCCTCTTGTGACAACAATGGCTTCCTAGGTGCTTGAGACCAACTAAGTGCTTCTTCTCCACTCCAAACTTCATTTTCTTGCATTCAAAGCTCCTAGGTATGGAAGGGTTTCTCATTTTCTTGGGCTTTGCTACTGTTCATGGAGTATTCTCCATTATATTTGATTGTTGGGTCATGGGTATTCTCTATCTCATGGGTATTGGCTTCATTGTGTGAAATTACCAATAATTGCTTTTGGTACTGCTGCTGTGGTATTTATTTCAATTTTTTGTTTGCTATGTTTTGGGGTTCTGAGAGCATTTTCCACTATAAAATGGCCTTTGGAATCACCATATTCCGAGTTCATCTACTATTTTAATTTAATTAATCTTTGTGTTACCCTGAATCTGCCATATAAGTGAAATGGAAGTATTTTTGAATTTGGGAGCCATGAACCTCTGCTAGGAAGAATGTAGTGCATCTCTGAATTTTTCCACGATTTTATAAATTGTTTTAATATTTAAATTGGATATATTTGTGGAAAAATTGAGTTCTGCCTTGCACTGTGTTTTAATTGGGAAAAATACTTGTCATGCTCAATAATTGCTGGAAAAATTATATATCCTTAAACATACCCTTTAGAATGTGTGGAAATTTTCTCTGAATTTTTAGAATGAATATACTAATTATTTCAAAATTATTGGTGCATACTCTATTTTTCGGCTGCAGGGAAAAAGAAATATAAAAGGGGCATTTGTGGTATTCAATAAAATTTGAAAACATTTATATGTTATATAGGACATTGTGAAGTGTGACTGGAAATTTACATGAAGTTATGAATTGATTTACTATTTTTCATAATTACTAGACTCTGTTTTTCTACAAGCTGCCAATATTG
Organism: Pueraria montana var. lobata; assembly: GCA_026413185.1. Classification (NCBI taxonomy): domain Eukaryota; kingdom Viridiplantae; phylum Streptophyta; class Magnoliopsida; order Fabales; family Fabaceae; genus Pueraria; species Pueraria montana. The sequence goes on from CM048651.1 coordinate 26,288,496, forward strand.
AAAATAAAATTAAAAATCTTATTTGTAGAATGAATCTTATGAAGCTAAATTTATGTATCATTGTGTTTATGATGAGGAGTGTCTCTGTAAAAAATCAGAGAATTCTGGATTGAAATGACATGTCAAATAATTTTCGCTTTACTTGTACAGCATGCTTCTTTTATTGAATTTTGGTCATAAATTAGTTGTTGGAGCTTGTTGCTTGATCAATGTGATTCATAATTGAGGGGTACTACCTAGAAAGGAGACCTCTGCACTTTGAATTCAATGATTTATATTATTGCAATTGTATGTCTTCATTTAATTATCAAATTGTTTGTATTTTAAGATTTTCGTAAATTGCCTATTTGTTATATATTGAACTGTTATTGGAGACCGGAAGGAACGTGATCCTCAGGCAACTGTGTACTGAAATTTAAATTGCTTGCGTGTGTGAGATTGTATTGATGATGTTGTGAATTGGTGATAAGGGTCATAGAATCCTTATGAGAGGGAAAGCAAACGAACTCTAGTGAAGAGTGCATTTGTGAAAATATAATTTTACCCTAATAAATAAACTATTCGCTATTAATGATAGTGAAGTAACATTTAAGAAAGAGTGAGAACAAATTAATTATGGACTTAAAAAATGCTTAGGTACCTTGAACGTATGAAGTGAACTTAGACAAAACCTTTAGGACCTTTGCTTGGATGTTGAGATTATGAATGTAAATTTTGCATAAGACTTGAGAGGGTGAGGATTTACATAAATCCTAATAAGATATTGGGAATCATGAAATGAAATCATGATGTGTGTTGTGGTGCTTGAAGCACATTGTTTGTGGTATGTGTTAACCTTTTGATATTGGTTGATGATGATGAGTGGTGGAGGAAGAAGGGGAATCCTTATCCTCTCATGTGTGTCATGGACTTGATGAATAATAAGTGTTCATGATGCAGAATGGCATACGATTTGAGGGATGTACGACCCATGTGACTAGAGGCGAAAACGAACGGTTAGGGGTACTTGATGCACTTTTCATGTGTAATGTGTTGTGATATCAATGTATTTGTTGATGATTGTGATTTGAGGAGGAAGAAGGATTATCCTTCTCCTTTATTGTTTTGGCAAGGCCATATTGAATGAGACGCGTTCGTAGTGTTGATCGGCATGCAATTCGAGGAATGCATGATTTGTGGTGGCTAGCCGTAGAGGCGAGCGTTTAAGCGGTCATGTGTTGGAGTTCCGTCTATAATTAGTGTTGAAATTGTGGACAACGGGATTAGTAAAGTTTGAACACTTGAGGTGGCTAAGAAGATGTGGATCTTCGTTGTTGTTGTGAAGCAGAAGGCGTGGCTTCGTGCTCATGATGTTGTCTAATCGTCATTGAGTATTGGTAATAAAGGAGCTCACACCGACTGGTAAAAGACAACCCCAGTGAGGAGAGTTGTGTGATAGGTCAGTCCTGTGAGGAGAAGTCGATGACCACAGAGTGGTACCTGAGGTATGCTCGCTGACTTGCTATTTCTTGGGGGTGTGGCGCTAAGATGTGATGGATTTCACGGAGCTGACTTGGTAACCTCGACAAGTGCGAGGCATAACTGAGTTTGGTGAGAGCCCTGTCATTGTATCGTGGCAAAGGGTGTACTCCCAATCGTCATCCAATTTAAAAATATTGTAAGACCACTGAGTTTTGGGAGTTCCAGTGGTAGCGGATCCAAAGTGCGATGTGTTGAGAATGAATGGATAATGCAATTAGTTTGAGAGATAGACTCGTTAGAGATCACATCACTGTGGTTAGTAGGTTGTTGTGTGATCGAAAGGTCTTTTATTTGTGGCTTTAAGGAGGTGAGAGACTCACTCCATACACCTTTATTTTTCAGAGGAAGCTGGATGATTCTGTGAGATCGTCAATGTATGGAAGGGAAAGGCTACAACAAGCGTTAAGGATGTGGATGGACTTGTTCGAGTTAAAGGAAATTCACTGAAGATGTCTCACAAATTACAGTTAGGTATATAGGTTGGATTTCTTTGAGTCATTTCTCTGAGTCTTAGTCCTTTTCTAGTATAAATGGGGTAAACTAGATTTTCATTTTATGATGTATCAGTTCGTTATATTTGACTCATGTAAAAATGTATTTATTTTCAAGGATGTAGAAGTGTAATCAGTTTGTGTAATAGAATTGTCTAATGATGTAATTGAGGATGTTTAAAAGAAGTTATATTGTGTTTTAATGGTTTACCGTTAATATAATAATTATGGAAATTTGAGTTTAGTTTATTATGAAATTTATTTCACTAAGGGGCGCGTTTAAATGAATGATAAGCTAACTAGGATGTTTATCTTTTGGCGTTAATAGTAATAAGGTTTGAAGGTTTAAAAGGGAAACAAATTTCCTCGTATTTTGAATTTTATTTTATAATCAAGAATTAAATGATTATCCCTAATAATGCAAAGAAATAGAAATTCCTTAATACTAAAAAGAGGGTGTTACATTCTGTAAATATACACTAAGTTTGCGCACTTCCTCTATTTTTCTTTTTTCTTTTTGCAAAAGATAAATCTAAACACAAATAATCTTTTATTGTGCACAAGGTTTGAAATATCATTGTTAGCTTACAAATCATGTTTAACTTCTATACAAACTGAATAAACGTGAAAGGTTGGGATTTTATAATCAATATAAGGAGTCTTGAAAAGTTGTGTTTTTTTTTTTTATCTTAAAACATTGTTGTACAATTTTTTTTAATTTGTATTGAATTTATTTTCTTCTCTTGAATCTCTATTGAATATATTTATATGAGTGGTTATTGCATACCCTTCATATGTCTATAGGGACTTTCCCTCTAAAAAAAACACAAGGATCATCTTTTTTTTTAACTAAGGCTTTGATGATGCACTTTTACTAAACTTGCCTCCTAACATGTAAACATGGTAGGTTAATACAAACTCTTAAATTCTTGTACAAGATGGTAGAATCTTTTGTCGTATTTGTCTTAGGAATTTGATATTGCTCACATTCCTTCTTTTAATATATAGTGATTCTAATTGCGTATACATTACTTGCCTACATCAATTCCCCTTACTCGTCGAGAACTTGTCTCTAATGAGTAAAAAGCTTTTTCGGTTCTTTTAATTATTTTTCATTTTTTCAACTGACAATACATTCCATTAACATAACTGGTTCAATCCTCTTGACCTGAACAAACATTGTCTTCAATGGACAAGTCTTTGATTGACAAGCCTTGAAATACTCCTCAAGATAAGATGCCCATGTCCTAAATGCAAGTTCAACAAATGGCAAACTCAGTAAGCAGCGTTCGACCACTTGATTCTTAAACCTTTTCCGAAAAGGTATACAGTTTGGCTTAGACATCGGGAGACAAGTACTCTACATACTGCGGTTGAAACACCTACAATGCCACAACAAAATGAAGATAGAATTCTTATTAATGATCCCATATTTGACATGGTTAATGATGCATTTGGGCATCATCCCGATAACAATGATATGGAGGAAGACGAAGATGATATTACAGAGCTTTTAAAGTTAATGAGAGATGGAGAACAAAGTTTGTATGAAAGATGTGATAAATATTCGAAACTTTCCTTCTTAATTAAGTTGTATCACATCAAATGTCTATGCATAATGAGTGACAAAGCAATGTCAATGATATTAGAGTTGTTAGCAGATGCCTTTGAGCATCCTAAAATTCCACGTTCATTCTATGAAGCCAAGAAAATCATTACTAAGCTTGGCCTTCATTACACCAAAATTGATGCTTGACATATGATTGCATGTTATACTTTGGGGAGGACAAAGATAGAGATATTTGTAAGAAATGTAATACATCTAGATGGAAACCAGAAAAGAAGAGAATGATTAGTGGTACTATTGCTAATAAACAATAAAAAGGTGTTTGCAAAAGTTTTAAGGTATTTTCCTTTGAAGCCATGTTTACAAAGCATGTTTATGTCTTCCAAAATAACTGAGCATATGTGATGGCATGCGTCAGATAGTACAGATGAAGGCATGTTAAGGCATCCAAGAGATTCTAAAGCATGGAAGAGATTTGACTTAATGCATCCTCAATTTGCTTTAAGCCCTCGAAATGTACAGCTTGGTTTGGCTACTGATGGGTTCAATCCATTTGGTAACTTAGGTAATAATTATAATATTTGGCCAATTGTACTCATACCCTACAACCTTCCTCCTTGGATGTGTATGAAACAGAGTTCATTCATTCTTTCCATGATCATTCCTGGTAAGAGAGCACCAAGAAATGATATTGATGTATATTTGCAAGCATTAATAGAAGAGTTGAAAGAGTTATGGAATACTGGCTTTAGAACTTTTGATTCATATAGCAGTGAAAGGTTTAATATGCATGTAACTATATTGTGGACTATTAGTGATTTTCAAGGTCTTGGAACCTTATTTGGATGGAACATACATACTGGGTTAGCCTGTCCTAGATGCAACTTTGATGCAACTCCTAATTAGCTTCATAATGGCCAAAAATGGTGTTTCATGAGTCATTGTCACTTTTTGAATACAAGGCATAGATTTAGATTGGTACGAAGACGATTTGATGGAAATATGGAAAACATAATTCCACCTTTGGTTGTAACAGGTGCAACAATTTTACAACAAGTTGAAAATCTTGATGTTGTATTTGGGAAATAACTAGAGGTTGAAGGGCAGGCAGGAAAAGAACAGGGTGTTGGTCATAGTAAGGTAGACCCTCTGCAATGGAGAAAGAATAGTATAGTTTTTGAACTGCCTTATTAGGTGGAGAATTTATTGCCCCATAATCTTGATGTCATGCACATTGAAAAAAATGTATGTGATAATGTGATTTTTACATTATTGAATGATACTGTAAAATCAAAAGACAATTTAAAGGAACGAAAAAACTTACAAGAATAGGGTATTAGACTTGATCCTTGACCTAATGTAAATGGTAGATATCTTCCTGCTATATATACATTGACAAATTCAAATAAAGTAATTTTTCTTAGAACTTTGAAGAACATTACTATTCCAAATGGCTACTTAAGTAACATTAGTAGATGCATTGATTTCAAACAATGTAAGCTTGGAGGATTGAAAAGTTATGACTCACATGTCTTAATGGAGCGTCTTCTACCTTTAGCAATGAGAAACACACTCCCAAAGCAAGTGTGTGCTATTTCTGATTGATTTGTGTTTGTTTTTTAGACAACTATGTAGTAAAGTGTTGAAAGTCGATGAACTTGACCAACTGCAGAGTAGAGTTGTCCTCACATTATGTCATATGGAAATCTTATTTCCAGCTTCATTTTTTTTACCGTCATGGTTCATTTGATTGTGCACTTAGTTGAAGATGCCAAGCTTGGAGGACCTGTCCAAAATCGATGGATGTATCCTATTGAGAGGTACCTAGGAAAATTAAAGTCATATGTGTAATAGGGCTAAACCAGAAGGCTTAATAGTTGAAGGCTACATGGCCCAAGAGGTTTTAACTTTTTGCTCTAGATATTTAGATGGAATTGAGACTACATTAACCGATTGGATCGTGTTGATGATGAACCTAACAATGTGCCATGTAGTGTAAGCACTTTGTTTCCATTGGTTGGAAAACCAGTTTGGGGTTTTACTTACTTCACTTTATCTTTAAGGGAAAAGTTACAAGCACATCATCATGTATTAACTAATTGTACACAAGTTGACCCATTTCTTCAGTAAGTACTCCAACTTTATAATTTATTATAATTGGTCTTTACTTGATTAATTGAGAAATATACTTTATATATTTCACGTAGGGAATTTAGAGACATTCTACGAAGATAATTGAGAAGCCACACACGGTCATCCTCTGAGATAGACAAACGGGTACATAGGGAATTTGTTGAATGGTTTTCACGTCGTGTACATATATTTATAACTTTTAACATTGAACCCTTTGTATTTTAGAACATTTGTGACTTTTTTTTCTTTTAGATAAAAAATGACTCAACTAGATCCTATTCATAAGATATAAAGTTCTTAGCTATGGCTCCAATTAATTGTGCAAAGCACTATAGTGCGTACAATGTTAATGGACTCAAGTTTCATACATTGGAGCAAGACCAAGGGCTTAAAACACAAAATAGTGGAATATTTGTACATTTGGGACAACAAGTTATGCAAGTATTAGTGATAATCAAATGCGGTTTGGTGGTGTGCCTTATTATGGGAAATTGGTATACATAATTGAGAAAAACTACCATGGTCGATTCTCTGTTACTTTGTTCAAATGTATGTGAGCTAATACAACTACTCGTAGAGGAATTGTGACTGATGGTCTAGGATTTACATCAGTATGTTTTTCACGCTTGATACACACTGGTGATAATGATGATGATGAGTCATACATCCAGGCTTCAGAAGTTCAAATGGTTTATTATGTAGAAGATAAGTTAGATACAAATTGGAGCATACTCATACATCTAAAGTCGCAAAACTTATACAACATGGGTGAAGATGATGGTGACATTTTTTATGAATGTGAGCCATTTGAACATCAAAATTTGGAAATATTATTTCCATATGGGTCTTTTCACTCATGTTCTTTTATGTTATGGTTAATATCAATGTTGACTTCAATACTAGGTGTGCATATGTTTTCTTCTGATTATGGTGTAACATGATTTTTGTACCACAAGCCTAAAAATACAATATTGGAAGCTAACTATTTGTATAACAAGGATCTCCTTGTGGATCTAATTTGAAGTCAATTTCAGTAGAGTTTGTATAATTTTAGGCATCCTTTGGTGATTCCATTAGACTTCTCTATGTGACTTTTTGCTTGTTGCCAACTATTTGTATAATTAGGATCCTATTAAGCAGAAGTTGGAGCCATAAACAAGGGTTAAGAGAACTCTGCAGGTCGACTATAGAAAGAGGTTTAAAAAGGGGAATAATAAGTCCGATTAGTTAGTTAGATACAACTAATAGATAGTTAAGAAGTTGGTTAGGATATTGCCTTTAAATAATATTTCTAAAGTGTAATAGTGGCATTTTTGTAATAATTGAGTTTTGACCAGGCAAATTCCAGTGTGAAAGGAGAGGGCTCCTTTGAAGATAACTATTAAAAATAATTGTACTCTAATTATTTTTAACAGCTTCTAATTGTCTTGTTGAATATTTGTATGATTTTCTATTCTATTTACATTGATTTCATTAAATTTGTGTTTTGAAACAGGTAATTACAGTGAAATCACAAATGGCTGAGCAAAATAAAAAAAAATAGAGGATCAAAATAAAATATTTGAAACAATGATGAGTTTTCTTGCACAAAATTATCAAGGTAGGGCTTCCTGACTTAGCTAATATTGTAAATTTGAATTAATTTTGTATATATCCTAAAATATAATTTTTGTGTTTCTAAATATATTTTACATTATATTTTAGGTGTCTGACCAAGGAAGTGCACAACCAACTAATGTTCCTGATCATTCTCCAATAGATTCTCAACAAAAAGAATAAACTACATTTGACAGCCATAGATGTTGTCTTTTTTATTTTAAGAAAATTAATATTGACTTGGATATCTTTTGTTACTTATAAGTTTTTTTGGATGTTACTAAACTATGGATGTTAATTCTTAGGGGTTTTTTTTTTATGTTACTAAATTGTGGATGGGAGTCAAGTTCTAGGGGATTGAAATCATAGGTTCTGACTATTGCATTAACATGGGTTAAAAACCCCCGATAAGGGTCAAGGGATATATATAACCATGAAATTAATAAGGGTTTGGTAAACCCCAGGTAAGTGCCACAGGTTTAGAAACCATGATAACTATTGCATTAACAGGGGATAGCAAACCTCTAGTAAATTACTAGGGTTATAAAACCGCATGTATTAATTATGGCGTTAACAGGGGTTGTAAATCGCACATATTAATTATAGTGTTAATGGGGTTTGGTAAATCATGAGTATTCGCTATGGCGTTAACAAGGGTTTGTAAACCGTAGGTAATACATGCATTTCCGAGGGTTGGTATAAATTGCGGGTAAATCGATTGTGACGAATGCTTTCCCGATGGAAAGAGCAACTGCAGGTAATGCATTTGCCTGGGATTTAAACCACGGGTAAGTCCAAAAATAACCCCCGGTAATTCCATGTTTTTTTTTTTGTAGTGCTTGTCCACCCCTTGACCCTTGCCACTCTTCTCTCCAGAATCCCCCTCATAGTAGCACCATCATTAGCCTCCAAAATGACACGTTTCACTATAACGGTGAGGGTTTGCACCAATAGAGATTGAGAACACTTTTCACCAAACACCTTTTCCCAATCCAGGGTCACGACATTGTTGGCAATGCAAACGACAAGAATGTAGGCTCACAGATCGCGATCAGCTTGGCCTTCGGTGTTTTGGAGTAGCTAAACTGGAAATTGAACGATGCACTAGGGAGCAGGTACGACATGCCAAACTCCCCGATTATCATAGTGTGGTCTATACTGTTGGAGGAGATGACATCATTTCAGGGCACGGTGTAACACCCTAAATTCGAGTTTACATATTTCGGATTTTGAACTTATTTTAAATTTACTAAGCGTGTTACTTCGTTCTATTTTCTTAAAAGAAAGAAATATCCTTTAACGTTGCAAGAATTTGGTAGAAAATTTAAAACTTTTTTATTCTAATCATTAAGCCTTTATTTTTCGAGTATTCATTCAAGATCTTTTATTATTTTCTAAATCATGTTAATTAATTTAATTTCACCAAAACTGTGAAGAAAAAGAAGAATCATAGGTTGGAAATTCTTAAACTTAAAAACTTTCTAATCGTTAATTAGGAAAATACAATATTGTTTAATATATGAAATGTGTCACTTAAAATTTTAAAGAAGAAAACTTGGTATCATCTCAAATATAAAACATACATTTTGAGTGAGAAAACAGAATGAATGAAACTAGCCTCTATGGCCCTCAAATACGCATTTATACATGGAATAGCAAGGTACATATATCCCTATGATAAACAAAATACGAGTGGTAAGGAAATGTAATAAATGAAATATATATACAAGAGTCTGAAATCTAGGCCTACCTATATCAAAATACATAAAAAGATAAACATAGTCTCAGAGCAGTCATCTCGAAACCCAACCCTACATGTTAGACTAATCCCAAGAAATAGGATATCGGAGGATCTTTGACAAGATCCCTGAGAAGAAATCTAGTGGTCATCGTCCACAGGATCCTTCACAGAATCTTCCTCAAAGTTCTCCAAATCCTTCGTAAAAACTTTGACTCATTATTCCCTAAGTTCACGACTAGCAGCGAATCCCCCTAACAGGCACTCACCCAATTACGCCTCCAATTCTTGGCATAACGAGGTTCGGAGAAAGGTGGGAACCGTCGAACCAAGTGTGAACTCCTCGGATGGTTTGGCATCGAGAACAATAATGGGTACAGCTAGACCCTTCGACGACACTCTGAAAGAGGGAGGTGATGACGAGAAAGATGAAGATAACATCTTTATGATCTCCATAGGGGCTGCCACTGGTTCCTAAAATAAAAAGGTAAGGGTGAATCTCTTCACTTCGTCAAGCATACCACACCAAATGACTTTTTAAAGTCACAACACAATCCTTCTAACCACTACAATGTGGTTCTCTAACGATCACACTCAAACCTAATCATTTCCATTACTATTTCTGAAAATCCTTTCTTACTGGCCAGCTGCCACTGGAACTCCTAGAACTCAGTGGTCTTACTCACAGTTTTAGTTGGATGACTGTTGGGAGTACACCCTCACCATGGTACAAGGCGGGCTCTCACTAACCGAAGAATGTCTCGTAGCTATGTCAGGGTTGCCAAGTCGGCTATGTGAACTGATGTCATAACTCAGTGCCTACCCTCCAAGGTCACCATGCCTTTACGATCATCTTCCAGGTACCAATATGTGGTCATCCATTACTCTGAGGACTAACTCCTCAACAACTCTCCCTATCGAGATTATTTTTTCTCGTCACTGTGGGATTTCACTGCATATGGTACTGGACGGTCGAATTGACACCAAGCATGAGACCCCGTCTCTGCTAAAATATATATATATATATATATATATATATATATATATATATATATATATATATATATATATAACGAGGACATCTTGCCTCCATCACCTCTCTATGGGTGACCATCACATTTCGTGATGTGCCATTCGAACTTCGCCCCCTCTCTTCAGTATTCTCATAGCTGGAATGCCCCACGTGACTCTCTTTGTAATTCCATCGATCCGCTGTGCAACGAAAAGCACACTTTCACAACGTGCATCAAAATTCTTATTAAGTCTTATTTGTACCTTACCCTCTCGATTTCCACGATTTTTATTAATTAGTAACTTACCATTGATTCCTCCACACAAAGGTCCTAAAATATTTTTCTAAGTCCAAAGCACAAATAAAGAGTTGATTAATTAAAACTATTAATAAAGATTAAATCTTTTAGCCTAATTAGTAATTCTCATTATTCAAGTTTATTTTTATTATTACTAGGCAAAATTGCCCAAGTCACTGGGACGGAGTCCCAGTCCACATAAGCACTCGCGCTCAAGTCTTATGAACACAGAGCATCAATCAACAGACCATCATAATTTCAAATTACAGTCCATTTGACTATATCACATAAACGTTCACAAACGCATCGCCACACACTGAAATTGCCCATGGTTCACATACCAAGGGTCTTCAATCAAAATAAGGCAAGGATAAAGGTTACCCACTACCTCACATATACATAAAAGTTAATTCATTACCACACTTAGACAAAAATTCACACATTACTAAATGAGCAATTTAGAGCAATTTCCCCTCTTGGCTGTGCAGAATGTTGACCCAAAATTAATTTAGGAAATTATTTTTAAATTGTATAATTTTTATATGAGCTTAAGGCCCTAGAAATATATTTTTCAAAAAGGTATCCCACATTTTCAGCAAAAATCTACAAAAATTATTAAAAATATTAAAAGTTGGCAGGAATTTTTGCCCTTTCCAGTAAACAAGCTTCAAAGAAGGGTAATTTTCTAAAACTTTCCAAATCCAATTTTAACTCAAATTTTTATAGTGAAAAGGTAACATCCATATCTTCCAGAAAAGGTAAATCTTGGACCCTAATTCAGTCTACATTTGTCCCAGTAAAATTTTTCCTAAGACCTAAGTCAGAGACCCGAAACTTGAAATCAAGACACTTGCTTTGTGAAAACCTAATTCGTTAAATTAGTGTTTGTTAATGAAAATTTTTGAAATTTATATGGTTTAAAAGATATTTCAGTCTAGTTTCCAGAAAAAAAATTATATTTTCAAAAAGATAAGTACTTTGGCATGAAGTGCTCAAAAAACAAAACTTGTCCAGACAGTGACCATAAACCCGATAGGCACATTGCATGTCACAGATGAACCCGTATTTGAGGTTATCTCGCAATGGACTCAAAAGCAAAGTTGTTTCATTTTGAGTCTATTTTCACTTAGGACAAATTTCATAGAAAATCAACAGTTGGATCAAAAGATATAAACGCAACAGTGGGGGCTGTCCAGAGCATTATGTGAAAATAGCCACTGCCACCTTCGGTTTGGAGTTCAAAACTTTGGCAAAAGGTAAGTTATAATTTCTAACAAAAATTGGGCATGGTCTCCTTTGTATTAGGAGCCATCCCACAAAAAATTTGAAGCAAAAAATGTAGAGAATAAACTTTCCCAAAGATCACAGTTCCAACCAAGGGTGACCTTCCCCTAAAAACACCATTTTCAGCCCAAAACAAAACAACCAAAGCAATATTTCAGTTCAATGGAGGCACACATGCAATGGGTAGCTAAAACCCCCCAGCTAACAGCCACCATGAGTCCACAAAAGAGAGCCCCTTACCTCACAAGGTAGTCCATGTGAAAGAGGAAGGGAAGGCGATGAGAAATCTCCAAACAAGCTTGTTGATTTGGGGCCTCTAGGTTGTGCATGCAAAGCTTGGAAGTGGAAGAAAAATGGTGGAGTGGGCTGTGTTGTTGGTTCAGCCAGGAGAAGGAAGAGAGAAGGGAGAGAACTTGGCTGTTGGGGTTTTTGAATTTTGAAAGAAAAAAATGAAGAGTGATGGGTTGTGAGAATTGAGTTGATGTGAGGTGATTTGACTCAAGTGAGTTAGTAAGAGAAGTAGTTGGTAGTGTGTGTTGTGTGTGGCCGTGTGATAGAGAGAGAGAATGGGAGTGGGCTGCATGAAATCTTATTGGTCGTAGGGAGGAGGATTTGATAGCTTGAGTGTCAAGTTAGTCTACACAGTGTAGAATTACACTGTGTAGTCGAAACGAAACGTGAAATTTAATTTTCAAAACTAAAATTTTTAAACATCAAATAATTTTTATAAATTTTATGAAATAAAACTTTTTAATAACTTTCATAAAATTTTCTCTGTAGAGTGATAGCTCACAGATGAATTTTATGAAAGGTAACCAGACGTGCAAGTTTCAGAATTCAAAAATGCTTAAAACGGTTTTTTAGTCAAATAAACAATTAATTCACATAAATAAACATTTTTATTAATTCTTACTAACAATTATCCACAGACAGATGAATTTATTTCCAGATATCTCAGACAGTCGAATCATAGACAATTTAAGTATTTAAATTTTTTTAAAATACTTATCGCATTGCACATCCTCAACTCAAATAAAATAACACAGGCTATTTTATTTTCACAGAAACTATAATCAATCCTACAGGCAATTATACAGGAAAGTAACTACAGAAAATTAATTTCGGAGAATTAATTACTGTCAGTTACTTAAAGAGAAATTTTTATTACGGGAAATTAGTTTCAATAAATTAATAACATATATTTTAATTACAGAGGATATATATATATATATATATATATATATATATATATATATATAGAGAGAGAGAGAGAGAGAGAGAGAGAGAGTATATGTATATATATATATATATATATATATATATATAAACGTTTTTCGTATTTAACCATTATAAAGAAATATCTATATTATTTACTTTCCTTCATTTTTCTTATTTACCCAGTTATTTACTAACTATATTTTAATTACTCAAAACCTATCTTTTCTTATTTAAAACAAACAATTAATTGTTCCCATTAATTCCAATTAAATCTCTCACGTTCCTACGTACTAGGTTGTAATTTTACACACGTGCTTGTGGCACTTGAGGCCCAAGTTAGGTGGCATGGGTTGGGATTTGCGGGGAGGAGGGGTACTTTGGGATTGGGATTGGCAATAGTGGAGTGGCGGAGACTGCGACATGAGGTCTGGGGGTGGTGGCATTGTAGCACCCTGAAAAACATACAACTTTTATTTTAATTGTTTTAAGTGTGCAATATGTAGTATAATGTTGTGTGTGTGCATGGAATGTTTACAAGACACTAAACCTTCATTAACAAAGTGGAAATAATTAATAAAATCAAGTTTTGACCATGATTTGACCAAAAGTCAAAGTTGGTCAAAGCTGGTCAAAGTAAGGAATATTCTCATTAATGGCATTTTCACAATTATGAGATTTTGAGCTTAAAAAATTATTTTGGACTTAGATAAAATTTTAATAATTATAATTAAGCATATAAATGACCTAAGTTCTTCAAAAATAATTAAATTGAATTAATTAATAATTTTAGCAATTTATTTAGTATTTTGGGCCTAGAAAATTCATTTTAAATCCAAATTGAATAATTCCAAAGGCGTTGGCTTTAGAAAATTAAATGCTACATTTTGGTGAATTAATAGAGTAAAAAAATTAAAATTTAGAATAGTTTAATACCCTAAATGTAATTACCCTAAAAACCTTTTTTTAAAAAAAAACATGTGGAACCCTCCTTCTAGGGTTTGGGGCCCCCTATAAAAGCAAAAGAGGGACCCCTCCCCTTTAGAATGTGCCGCCGGTTTTGAGAGAGGAGAGAGGGAGAGAGCTCAACTTTTCTCTTAGTGTGTGAAGGTAAAACTCTCCTCCTTCTCTCTAGCTTCTTCCTCCTTCTCTCAAGATTTTCTTCTACTAATCCTTACACTTTTGCTTTGATTTTTGAGTATGTTGTAGAGCTTGAGAAGCTCTACAAGTGGGTGGTGCTCTTTTTGCTATTTGGGATTTTGTGAGCTAGAAGAAAACAAGGTATGGGAGAAGTTCTCTACTTTTCTTGAGCCTGTGTTGAGACCTAATGTTGATGGGTCTATGTTGTGTGCCAATATACATGTTTTTGAACTTGTAGTATATGTGAAATTAGGTGAAACTCGTACTGTTTGGTGTGCTGCAAAAAATGGGTGTCTATTTTCATGTTTTAGACCCCAAAAATGAGTTCATTGGGTCCAAAAACCTTTGGTTGCATTTGAACATTGTAACTATTTGATATGAATTTTTTAAGTTTTGAACCATTTATATGAAATGTGCTCTATTTTTTGTGCTCTTGATGTTGGGGCTGTTATATGGGGTTTTTAACATCAAAAATGGCTTTCCCATGTTAAAAAATGTAGAGATACATATATGGAATGTTGAAAATGAATTGCTAGATCTTTTAGAAATTTATTTTCAAGTAAAAAGGCATATTTTGGCTCTACAGTACTGTTTTGCAAAACTGGGACAAATGGGGCTGGAACTAGCTGTTGTAGACCTAAAAATTGAATTCCTCACACCTTAAAATATAGGGTTACATATAAGATTCATCAAAAACATATTTCTAAATCAACGGAAAATTAATTTTTAAGTTTTGTGCAAGTTTGCTCTGTTCTGCCACTATTTTGTAAACTGTGACAAATGGGGCTGGAACTGGCTATTGTGGACCTAAAAATTGAATTCCTCACGTCTTAAAATGTAGGGTTACATGTAAGATTCGTCAAAAACGGATTTCTACATCAACGGGAAATTAATCTTCGAGTTTTCATGCATTTTTGCTTAAGTCTGTCACTGTTTTCAAAATTCAAATTTTCAGAGCTGGAATGGGCTGTTCTAGACCAGAAAAATAGGTTCCTTATGTCTTAAAATGTATAGTACATATTTGGTTCATCGAAAACAGATTTTTACATCAACGGGAATCTAATTTTTAAGTTTTGAAGCTTTTTAAAATGAAATTTGGGCCCCGTTTCGGGTTTGGTTTTAAACTACCTATAATCTAAGTTTTAAATGCCTAAATTAAGTTCCTTTTAGTGAAAAATGAAATTTTACATGTATATATAGATTGGGATTTGATTTGGGAGTATTTGGGACTCAATTTATGAACTTATAATTAATGCTTAAAAATCTTGGTTTTGTGTTGACTACGGGTTTGACCAAAATTTAAAGTTTGTAGTGAGTTTTAATTTGTATAAGTATATGGATATGCTCATATGAATGTTATCTTTATTATGGGTTGATTTGGATAGTTGTTATTTCGAAATTTGTGAGAGTTAATTAATTGATTATTCTTGGTAATTCGTTGTTAAGACTGAATGGGCGTGACCATTGGCATTGAAATATTTTAAGTTGTATATTATTTGCTTTATGGGTTGTTTCATTATGGTGTGTTTGCTAAGACCGAAAGGATGTGACCTTCGGCATCTTAACATTAAATGGTACATTATTGCTTAATTGATTGTCTCATTGTGAATTGTTTGCTAAAGACCAAAAGGGTGTGACCTTCGGCATTGAAATATTGAATTATGAAAGTATTGCTATCTATTATCTTGTTGTGATCTGAGTCCGAGGGGCGTTGTCCCTCGGCAATGCATGTAAGTGGATATTTCCACTTTAAGTGGTCATGATGTTCATGATGCTAAGAGGTGAGGAGGGACGAAACCCTTCTCCTTATGTTGTACAAGGAATAGTGGATGACATTTCGTGTCATTTGCCTAGCACGAGGCGAAGCACGCTACGAAGAGACGAAATTATTGTGGGAAGGACATCAGTGGCAAAGACGAGATAAAGTTAGAGAGATAGTGTTATGAATGAGAGGTGGGGTGTGGCTCCATGCTCAATGAGAAGGTCCTCTAATGTCCTCTCGGAAGTACCATTGAAACCGAGTGTCCTGTGAAAGATGATTCTCGGCGTGGAGATGTGTGAGGACTCGTTGTAAGAAGTGGATGACCACAGCCGGTACACTGGGGGACTCGTATGCAGCGTGCAGGACTTTTGACTTCATACTGTGGTGGACCCAACCGACACCATCTTACTATCAACGGACAACCCCCGTAGAGATCGTTGAACTGTCGGATTCTTTGTCTTCATCTTCGTCTTTGTCATCTTCAGACGAACATGATCTTTCTGATACAGACTCAGAGGCTACTCTTTCTGCACCAGCATCACCTTGGCCAGTGTTGCCCGTAGTGCGCACATTTCCACCTGGGATACGTCGTTTGACCTTGGCGGGGACGGGTCCATAGAGGATGGTGCCGCCTGTTGTGTATCTGGAAGATCAAGAGTCTGAGGGAAATGATGAGATGGAGGAGGATCCAGAGATGGACGAGGAGCTTCCCGAGGAGGATGATGAGATAGAGGAGGACCCGGAGATGGTCAAGGAGTATCCTACAGAGGAGGACAGTAACACCCTGAAAATTACAACCCAGTAAGTAGGAACATCAGATATTTAATTAGAATTAATAGGAATCTAGTTGTTTGTTTTAAAAGAAGAAAAAGATATATTTTGAGTAACTAAAATGTAGTTCGTGATCAAATGAGTAAATAAGAAAAATAAATAATATGAGTAATTCGTTATAATGGTCAAATAGGAAAAGATTTATAAAATCAAAAGATATATTATACTCTGTAATTAAAATCTAAGTGAGTAATCTAATTAAGACAATTGCTTGTAATAAAAAGTTCTCTGTGAGTAACTCTTTGTAATTAATTCTCTAGAATTAATTCTCTGTAGTTACTTTTCTGTATCACTTGTTTGTGATTAAAATTCCTTGTAACTGAATCGTCTGTGAGATTTCCTGTGGTTAAATTGTCTGTATTATCTTAATTAATTATTAAGTTGCAGTGTGGTGCGTATTTAAAATTAAATTATAAGGTTGTCTGTGGTTGATTTCTTGAGATGCCTGCTAGTAATTAATTGAGCTATGATTAATTACTAGTAGTAAATATTTAAAATATGTATCGCTAAGTACTAATTAATTAATTGATTTCAAATTGGTTTCAATTATTTTAATTAAATTAAATTCTGAAACTTGCACGTCAAGTTATTGCTTATAAAATTCATCTGTGAGCAATTACTCTACAGAGAGAAATTTATAAGAGTTATTAAAAAGTTTTCATTTCACAAAAAAAAAATTATAAAATTAAATAGATATTTCAAAGTTTGGTTTTCAAAATTTAAAATCACGTCCCATTTCAATTTAACAGTGTAAAATTACATTGTGTAATTTATAACTTAGTACCTAAACTTAGGGATGGCAACGGGGCAGGGCGGGGGCGGATTTAGGTCTCCCCATCCCCATCCCCACAAAAGGCAGGGCAGGGTCGGGGTTGGATTTTTAAAAGGCGGGGACAAAAATATTAAACCCATCCCCATTCCCGTCGGGTTTTATCAGGTTCGGGTAAATCCGTGGGGAACCCACCTCATGAATTTAAATTATAAGTATTACAAATAAATTATATATATAATTCATTTTTCTTAAATTATTTTTTTACATACAGATTAGATTTTTTTTTATAAAATATGAATGAAAAAGCAAAGAACAAAAAACTAAAATAAAGGATCCCTTGTTAAAGCAAATAGCACCTCATCACAGGGGTGTGTTCTGGTGCTTGAGCCATTAAGGTCTAGAATGCCAAGATATGAGCCACTGTATTATTTTCTCCGACATTATGCAACCAAGAGATACATATATTAGATTAAAAACAAGTAATACATATATAATTAAAATATACTTAATCTAATCCTAAAAAAAATCTTATATATGCGTTCAAATACAAGTCACATATTAAGGACTATGTAATTGTTGGCAAATCTAATCCCGATAAAGCTTTTTAGGAAAAAGATGAATTTTTATAAAAATAAAATATATCCTGATTGTGTCGTGTAAAATAATATATTTTGAGTAAGAAAAAAATAAAAGATTCACTTAATTAGATCCCACATTCTCCTCTAATTAGAGTGATTAATCTTATGGTGTGGGTTGGATTTATTTTTACAGCACTTATATATATATATATATATATATATATATATATATATATATATTCGGGGACAAGGACGGGACGGGGACTTACATACCCGAACCCGAACCCGACTTCACTAGTTGGGGAAAACCCAATCCTGACCCTGGTCAAAGTGGATTTTCTCTGTCAAAGTCGGGGCGGGGTCGGACGGGTACCCGCAAGGTCGGGTTAAGTTGCCATGTCTACCTAAACTATCACCTCACATCCCCTTAACCAATCAAAATTGCATGCAAACCCCTCCCCACTCATTTTGAATCTCACAGCCACCACCACCCAACTCACACTCACATTTTCATTTCCTAACTTAAGCATTAAGTGAAATTCAAATGCTCTCATTTCTCTCTCTTCCCTCTCACACAGTCACAACAACAACAAACAGCACTCAAATCTGTTTTTCTCTCTTCTCTCTCTCCTTTTCTCTGTTTTGGCTGAGACTCCTACAGCAAGGACGGAAGCCATTTGCTTCTTGCTCACCTTGCGTGCAAGCCATGGAGCAAGCTTTCCACCACCAAACTCAACCAGCTTCATCCCCTCTCCTTCCTTTTTCTCCTCCACGGCCCAACAACCCCAAAGGTGAGGGAAACTTCCTTGTGGATTCTGTTTCAGTCTAAGTGTGGTTGAGAGTTACGGGACTCAACCACATACAGCATGCATGCCCCTCTCTGGACTGTTTGTGTGAATTGTTTGAATGTTGCGTGTGAAAATTTTGAAGGGAAAGATTGAGCCTTGGACAGTAGCTATTTGTGTGAGTGCATGCATGGCC
This sequence comes from Pueraria montana var. lobata, assembly GCA_026413185.1. Lineage (NCBI taxonomy): Eukaryota > Viridiplantae > Streptophyta > Magnoliopsida > Fabales > Fabaceae > Pueraria > Pueraria montana. The sequence continues at coordinate 26,307,415 of CM048651.1, forward strand.
TTGATAGTATTTTTGATCTCTTTAAACTGGAAGGGGTGGTTCCTGGAACAAGGGAAGCCATACCCATTTTCTGCAAACTCGTTTTTGTGTGTTGCATGTAGAAGAGACTCCAAAATTCAAGTGGCAATGACCATAGCTTCGGATTACCCTGGACAGCCTCCACTGTTTCGTGAATTTTGGAAGATCCAACTGTTGGTTTTTTACAAAATTTGTTTTAAATAAAAATAGACATGAAAAGGAACAACTTTCATTTTGACACCATGGAGAGGAAACTTCGTCTTCGAGTTCATCCATTGAAAAATGGCTGTCCTGTTTTTGAGTTTCCCTGAAACATGTCTCAGATTTTCTTAAATTCCTAATTGTACACTTAATGTTTTGTTTTTGTTTTTGTGCCATTAAAAACTAGACAAAACAAGCTTTTTAACCATATGATTTTCAAAAAAAATTGCCATGCCCAATTTCTAAATCAATTTTTTGAAGAGAGACAGAGCAATGGTTTTGAAACTCTGTCTAGAGCTCGAATTTTAGGTTGTAAAGAAAAATTTTCTGGAAGCAATTGGGGAAGAATTGGAAGGCATGGGATACCATTTTGGAAAGATCTAGATGTTATCTCTATGCTGTAAAAATTCCAATTCAAAATTCTTTTGGAAGTACTAGAAAATAAAATTTCTTCAAACCATATTTCTAGAAAGGATTTAACTAACCTGTCAACTTGTGGAATTTTTAATAATTTTTTTAGATTTTTAATAATTAAATTGGATATCAATATGAAAACTAGACTTCAAGAGCTTTCATTTCTTATAAAAATTTCCTAGTTTTGAGGTCATTTAATACAATCAATTTGATCTCACATTTCGTGCTGCGAAAGGGGAACTTCCCCTTTTTAGTCAACTTTTTGTTTTAATTATGTTGATTGTGACTGTGATATAGTGTGTGACTTATGTAGGAATGGTAGAATGTATCCGGACCCTATGGGTACCCGCAAAAGTATCCGCATATGGGTAGGGTATTTACCCGCTTAATGGGGCTGGGTATGGGGGCGGGTATTTACCAGTAAATTTTAATGGAGATGGGTACGGGTACTATAGTACCCACCCCACCCCACACATGTTATATGTATGTTATATTAATATATTATTTTAATTAAAATATCTTACTTATGTAAATAATTATATTATATATATACATTTTCTGTTAAAAAATAATTTATCTTAATATATATATATATTCTTAATTACATAGTTCGTCCGTTTATTCACAATCACTCACGACAATCACAATGACAAGTTGGTTCACCAGGTTCATTGCGACAGCGTCCCTTTAGCGAGACTTGGACTTGGACACCACTCACGAACCTTTATCGGCAGGCAACATCGTTCCTTGCGTTATGACTTTATAAAGATAAGGCTATTCGATTAAACTATATAAAGATAAGTTTATTAATCAAATTAAATGTATATCTCATTAAAAGAGGTTTTAGATAGATTTTTTAAATTTAGTTAAACTTCAAAAAAGAACTAGTAAATAAATTGAAATTGGATGTTATGTTTAAAAGTATAAATAATTCAATAAGACACGTATAATTTGATAACATTTTATTAAATAAGAGTTTATTTATGAGATTGATTGAAATTAATCAATATAAGTTAAAATTAATTTATTTTAACACTTTTTTCTTGAAATTTATTTTTAATTTTTTTAAATATAACATATTATAAAACAACTTTATTCTTTTAAACAACTCTTCTAGACAAATAAGTGGTCGGGTCTAAGTGGTGATTGACTTGGGTTCACGAGTTCAAGTCCTAACTATGAGCTAATTAATTTCAATGTATTATTTTGTGGCGGGTTTTGGAGAGTGTCATTATCATATAATGTCTAATTTTCTAATGATTTTGTTAAATGATTAAAACATTAAGTTTAAGAATGAGTTATAAGGTTGGTTTTGTAATGAAGGGAGGGAGGGATAGGTCGTGGGTTCGAATCTTCCGCTAACAAAAACTAACAAATTAACAAATAACATTTGGCCGATCAAACAAAAAAAAAACATTAAGTTTAAGAATGATTTTCGATGATTATCTTTATAACGTTGTTTAGTTATGACTTAAGTTTAAATGACAAGGTTATGTTTGGTTGTTTTAATTTTATGTTTGGATGTTTTAATGTCATGTTTGGATTATTTAAGAGCGAATTTTTAATTTACTTGTAGTATTTTTTTAATTAATATTTTTTATTAAATTATTAACTTTATACATAGGAAAAGTGCGGGTGCGGGTATGGGTATATAGGTACCCAGCGGGTACGGGGATGGGGATTAAAATTGCTACTCGTACGGGCATGGACCGGGTACAGGTATTTTTTTTAAACACGGGTATGAGGACAGGTACTATAGTACCCTACCCAGACCCTACCCATTGCCATCCATAGACTTATGTGTAATGTATATAGTTATTTTTGTGAATGAAAGAGAAAATGGATACCATATATCCATGTACCCAATTTGTGATTTTAAGTCCCAAAGAACAAAGTTCTTGGTCAATGGTGACTTTGAATGATTGTGTGGAATTATTCCTTGAATGTATGTGTTGTCTCTGTGATGTGTTCGCAAGACTCGGGAGCGAGTACTTGTGATACTAGAATTTGATTCTAGTAATTATGGCAAGATCGTCATTGAACGATAATGATAAGTGAAAATTCAATTATTAATTAGCTTCAAGATTTCATTTCATTATTTTATTTTATTTAATAGGAATTAATTTAATTAACTCTTTATTTTTATGCGTTGGACATAGAAATAATTTTAGGACCTTTGCACGGAGGAATCATCAGTAAGTTACTCATTAATAAAATTTTAGAAATTGAGAGGGTAAGACAAGAATAAAACTCAATAAGAATTGTGATGCGCGATGTGGAAGTGCACTTTTCGAGAGTCATGCAAAGAGACGCGTGTGTACGGCGAAGCAATGGGATTACAAAGAGAGTCACGTGGGGCTTTTCCCGGCTATGAAAATACCAAAGAAAGGGGGCGAAGTTCGAATGGCATGTCACAAAATGTGATGGTCACCCATAGATAGGTGATGGAGGCAAGATGTCCTCGTTTATATATATATATATATATATATATATATATATATATATATATATATATATATATATATGTGTGTGTGTGTGTGTGTGTGTGTGTGTGTGTGTGTGTGTGTGTGTGTGTGTGTTTTGAGCAGAGACGGGGTCTCATGCTTGGTGTCAATTTGACTGTCCAGTACCATGTGCAGCGGGATCCCACAGTGACGAGAAAGAATAATCCCGATAGGGAGAGTTGTTGAGGAGTCAGTCCTCAGAGTAATGGATGACCACATATTGGTACCTAGGAGATGGTCGTGAGGCATGTTGACCTTGGAGGATAGGCACCAAGTTGTGACATTTTGTTCACATAGCCGACTTGGAAACCCTAACATAACCACGAGACATTCTTCGGTTGGTGAGAGCCCGCCATGTACCATGGTGAGGGTGTACTCCCAACAATCATCCAACTCAAAACTGTGTGTAAGACCAATCGCGTGGGATAATTCCGGCTACGAGAGAAAGTTGTTAAAGATGAAAGCGGAGATCGAATGACGTGTTCACCACGAGGTGATGGAGACGACTGTCTCATATGTGTATATATTTTTTTTGGAGCCAAGACTAGGTCTCAGGCTGGTCGTCAATTCATCCTGTTTTATACCATAGGCAGCGGAAACCCACAGCGCATGTATGGATAAAGCTCAGTGATAGAGTGTTTGAGGAGTCAATCCTCGAAGTATGAATGACCACAGATTGGTACGTGGGAGATGGTCGTGAGGCATGTTGACCTTGGAGGGTAGGCGCTGTAACGTTGTAGTTTTCCTAATTGTATGATTAAGTGTTTGGCTAATAATGTAAGAGAAAAATTAAAATTAAATTATGTTGAAATAATATAATAATTAACTTAAGTTATACGTTGTGCTATGTGATGTGGTATTATTCTTAGAATTTAATGAGGTGTTAGGCTCAGAGTGTATGTTGGGAGATTTTCAGGATTTTTACGTAAATTTCGTAAGTTGTAGAAGAAGAAAAAAATAAGAAAAAGGGGTGCTTTTAGAGGAAATAGAGGTGTTACTAGCAAAATTTCATGCAAATCTCTTAAGTGAACGTGTCAAGCTTCCTATTTCTTCTATTCTCCTTCATTCTTATCTTTCTTTTTCTATAAGTTTCCTTACCGTGAGTGAGAGAGCTATTTTTCTACCTGAACTTGAAGATTTATTTCTTCTTTCCTAGAGAGTTCTTGGCTGATTTTAAGTTGGTGTCTCCTAGTTGATTCTGTAACAAAACTTGAGGGCAGATTACTCGAGAACCTCAAAGTTATCCTCTCTAGCTTTTTCTTCTTCACGGTTTGAATCAAGAGCTGTAGGTAAGGGAAGCTTTAAACTTGTTTTACTGATCTGGTGGTGATATGTTTGGAATTCTGTTTCTGTTTTGGATGCTTTAAAGATCTGTTATGATGATGTGATGATTTTTGCTCTCTTGATGTTTTGATGATCTGAGCTGAGTTTGTTGTGATAATATGTTGTTGTGCTTTGGAATGATATTGTAAGTGTTGGAAAATGGTTTCAAAATCTTTGAAACATGTGTTCGTAATGGGTTTTTGAAAGGTTCTGGGCTCTGCAGAAAACCACTCGTCCAAAGAAAACCATCGTCCATCTATCTATACTACGACTAAAAACCAACGTCCAGTGAATACTAGAGTGTAGTAAAACCAGCGTCCAATGACCCAGTGTCTAGTGACCAGCGTCCAATGATTCAGTGTATAATGACCCGCGTCCAGTGGTGCCTTATGTTCAGTAAAGTCTGACGTCCAACAATGGTGGTTGTGAAATTTTGAGGGTGTGTTTGACAGAGAATCAGAACCTAGTCTTGTTACGAACGAGGATGTTGGATCTGCCAACACTTTGGTTCTAGAACTATGTTAGGAAATTCACCCTTAGTTAAATTTATTGTTGTGTTGTGAGTAAGGATTCGAGGTGTGAGAATGCCTTACTTGTGCTTATTGAACTGCTAGATTGGGTTCGTAAGTGTGATTTAAGAAAAATGGTGAATTTATAACATAGAGGGAACATGTGGCGAGCAGAGTTGTTTGGTTTATGCATAAAATTGCATGCGGGTAGGCACGTAAGTTGAGGGTGCTAGGTGGGCTCTCAACCTAGTGCTGGAGGATTTCGTGGTGGCCAATGGTGGGGATATAGAATAGACAAGTGGGCGAATTCCTAAAGATGGAAGGTTTTGCAAACCTGACAGAGGTAAGCCAATACCAACACTTGTCTATATTGGATTAAATTCACACTTCCTCCACATGGTGGCTCAAAGGACTCCCTGAATGGTCTAAGACGAGACTAATGGTAGGGGATAGGGCCTATGGGAACCGCCCGAAAGTTGTTGAAATCTCCATGGAGTCGAGTCAGCATAATGTTGCATGATGATATTGATGTATGGAATGATACCTGAAGTGAACTGAATGTTTATTGTGAATGATGTTGATCGAAATTGTGTATATTATCTCATTCTTTTTATAAGTAAGCTTACCCTTGCAATTTGTGTTTATATTGTTTTACTGCAATGATCGTGTGGTTAACACGGGAGCAGGTAGCAGTGATGGTGCTGGCTCTCATGCTAGTCATGATTGAAGATTGGACGATTCTCCTGCTATGTTGATTGGACGATCCTAAGATTGGACGATCCTCCTGTTTTGCTAATTTTGTTCTAGTATAAATATGTACATTTTAAGGGGACCAACTTAGGATTTTGTATAAATATAAAGATTAGTGTGAACGTCCTCTACAAGGGAATCTTCCTTCTGATGTGATATGTATCCTCGTATTTTAAGGTGTAATTTGGCATATTACACTTGGACGATGCGGTGATGAACGTTTCATATAAGTACATATGTATGTATTTTAAATGTGAAAAATTTATACGTTCTTTCACATGATAATAATTCAATAAAGAGTTTAGTATAACATATATGTAACGAAGTTGGGTCGTTACAATAGTGGTATCAGAGCTGGTCGTATCTTTTGGACGAACCTATGGGGATAGGTCTATTATGTTTTTGCTGTGTGTGATTGACATGATGAGTAAAAGGCTTTAACCAATGTTATTCTCTAACTTGGTTTGGTCTTCTGTTAGGATGGTGAGACCACCTAGATTTCCTGTTCCTCCTCCTCCCTCTGATATGGCCCAAATGGCCCATGCTATGGAAGTAATGGCAGCTGCGATGCAACAACAGAGTGCTACTATGGCTCATCAGCATCAAGCAGCCTTGGCACAGTTAGAGGCCACTCAGGTTGCTGCCCAAGCAGCTCGAACAGTAATCCCACCTGAATATCAAGGATTGGCTGAATTTAGGAAGAATGATCCACCACCATTTAAAGGAAACTCTGATCCGGATGTAGCTGATAACTGGATAAGAGTTTTAGAAAAGATCTTTAGGGCAATGGCATGTCCTGAAGATAGAAAGGTTACTTATGCCACATATATGTTATCTGATGAAGCAGAGTTCTGGTGGCATGGAACTCGACAGATGATGGAAGTACGTGGAGAATCCCTCACTTGGGGAAATTTCAGGGAGCGCTTTCTGGAGAGGTATTTTCCAGATAGTGCTAGATATGCTAAAGAGGCAGAATTCATGAAATTGGAGCAGGGTAACATGACAGTTCATGAGTATGCGACTAAGTTTGAACACTTAGCTCGTTTTTATTCTCAAGCTACTACTGAAGCTTGGAGATGTAGGAGATTTGAAGAAGGCTTGAAGCAAGAGGTGAAGCGGATGATTGTCCCTATGGTTATTAGGGAGTTTCCTGCATTGGTAGAAAAGGCAAAGACAGTGGAACGTCTGGAGGGTAGTAGTAGAGTAATTAGACCCTACGGTGATGGATCCTCAGGCAGTAGAAAGGGAAATTTTCAGAAGAAACCATATTCTAGACCTCAACAGCCTCGGGGAAGTCTAGTTGTAGCTCAATCAGGAGCTCAAGGCATTAGATGCTTCAAGTGTGGTGGTCCACACTACAACACTCATTGTAATTATAAGGAGATGATTTGTTTTAAATGTCAGAAGCTCGGGCATATAGCAAGAGATTGCCAAGTTAATAATAGAGCTGCACCAGCAAGAAATGCACCAAAGGTTGAGAAGCCTAAGGTAGCTGGAAGAGTTTTTGCTATGAATGGAGCGGAAGCGTCCAAATCTGATGATCTTGTGCAAGGTGTGTGTGAAGTGGACGGTAACTCTTTATCTGTTTTGTTTGATTATGGAGCTACACATTCCTTCATTTCTTATGATTGTGTGAAAAGATTGAAATTGTCTACGTGTCCTTTGTTGTTTGATTTGCATGTCTCTACTCCTACAGCCACCCCTGTGGTGACTTCTTTAGTATGCGTGGGGTGTCCTGTTTTAATCAATGGACGCAAGTACAAGGTTAACTTGATTTGTCTTCCTTTGATGGATTTGGACATAATCTTAGGAATGGATTGGTTGTCCTCCAATCGTATTCTTATAGATTGTGCTCAAAAGACTCTTGTATTTCCTGATCATGAAGATCTTGAAATTATTTCTGCAAAGCAAGCACAAGTTTCTTTGAAGGAAGGAGCTTCGTGTTTTGTGGTATTTTCTTTTTTGGAAGTCAAGGGTGATCTTGACTTGAATTCTATAGCAGTTGTTAGAGAATTTTCTGAAGTCTTTCCAGAAGAAGTACCTGGCTTGCCTCCACAAAGAGAGGTTGAGTTTGCTATCGAATTAATTCCAGGTGTGGGACCAGTGTCAATAACTCCTTATAGGATGGCACCCGCTGAATTAGCTGAACTGAAGAAACAAATTGAAGATTTGTTGGAGAAGGAAATGATCAGACCTAGTGTTTCTCCTTGGGGAGCACCTGTGTTACTGGTCAAGAAGAAAGATGGTGGTTTTAGACTATGTGTTGACTATCGTCAATTGAATAAACTCACTATCAAGAATAAATATCCTTTGCCAAGGATAGATGATTTGATGGACCAGTTGCGTGGAGCGAAGATTTTCTCAAAAATTGATTTGAAGTCAGGGTATCATCAGATAAGGGTGAAAGATGAGGATATACCGAAAACAGCTTTTCGAACTCGGTATGGACATTATGAGTATGTGGTCATGCCTTTTGGGGTGACGAATGCTCCTGCTATATTCATGGATTACATGAATAGGATCTTTCGTCCATTCTTGGATAAGTTTGTTGTGGTGTTCATCGACGACATTCTTATCTATTCCCGTACTCGTGAAGAGCATGAAGACCATTTAAGAGTTGTATTGGAGATTTTGAGAGAAAAGCAATTGTATGCAAGACTCTCCAAGTGTGAGTTTTGGCTAGAAGAAGTGAAGTTCTTGGGTCATTTAATCTCAGCTGAAGGGATTGCAGTGGATCCTTCAAAAGTAGAAGCAGTTTTGCAATGGGAACGTCCAAAGACAGCCACAGAGATTAGAAGTTTTGTTGGATTAGCTGGATACTATCGGAGATTCATAGAAGGATTCTCTAAGATAGTAACACCATTGACCCAACTTACTCGCAAGGACCAACCGTTTGCATGGACTGAAGCTTGTGAACAGAGTTTTCTAGAATTGAAGCAAAGGTTGACTTCTTCTCCTGTCCTTGTAATACCGGATACTAGTGAACCTTTTGAAGTTTATTGTGATGCATCTCATCAAGGATTGGGTTGTGTGTTGATGCAAGGAAGGAAAGTTGTAGCTTATGCCTCAAGACAGTTGAAGACTCATGAGAGGAACTATCCCACTCATGATTTGGAGTTAGCAGTAGTGGTGTTTGCCTTGAAAATATGGAGACATTATCTTTATGGAGCTAAATTCGATGTATTTAGTGATCACAAGAGTTTAAAATACTTGTTTGATCAGAAGGAGCTCAATATGAGACAAAGGCGATGGATGGAGTTTTTGAAAGATTATGATTTTCAATTGATGTACCATCCGGGTAAAGCTAACGTGGTAGCTGATGCCCTTAGCAGAAGGACCGTCCAGATGTCCACTTTGATGGTGAAAGAGTTAGAATTGGTGGAGAAGTTTAGAGATTTGAACTTGTATGTTGAAGTGACCTACGATCACCTTAGTTGTGGTATGTTAGCTGTGACTAATAATTTTCTAGGAATGATTAAGGAGAAACAGTTATTGGATCCTAGCTTGAGTAGAACAATGGAGTTGTTGGGTACGGATAAAGCAATAGACTTTAGTTTGGGTGATGATGGAATTTTGAGATTTAAAGGTAGAATTTGTGTACCACAAGACAATGAGTTAAAAAGACTCATATTGGACGAAGGTCATAAAAGTAAACTTAGTCTACATCCCGGTATGACTAAGATGTATCAAGATTTGAGGAAGATGTTTTGGTGGTCCGGTATGAAGAAAGATGTGGTACAATATGTTGCAGCATGTTTAACTTGTCAGAAGGCTAAAGTAGAACATCAGAGGCCCGGTGGTTTGTTGCAAGCAATGGAAATTCCAGAGTGGAAATGGGACAGTATTACCATGGATTTTGTATCCAGTTTGCCTAGGACAACTAAAGGTTGTGATGCCATATGGGTGATAGTTGACAGATTAACAAAGTGTGCTCATTTCTTACCTGTTAACATGAAGTATTCTTTGGAGAAGTTCACTCAATTGTATATCAGAGAGATAGTAAGATTGCATGGAGTGCCATCAAGTATCATTTCGGACAGAGACCCAAGATTTACTTCAAGATTTTGGCAAAGTTTGCAAAAAGCCTTAGGAACTAAGTTGAGATTTAGTTCTTCTTATCACCCACAGACCGATGGACAATCTGAGAGAACGATCCAATCACTAGAGGATCTGTTGCGGGCATGTGTTTTGGATCATCTTGGAAGTTGGGATGAAGTTTTACCTTTGGTAGAATTCACCTACAACAACAGTTTTCATACTAGTATTGGTATGGCACCATTTGAAGCTTTGTATGGTAGAAGGTGTAGAACACCTCTTTGTTGGTACCAAGATGGAACGAATATGGTAGTAGGGCCAGAGATGTTACAACAGACTACAGAAAAGATTAAGTTAATTCAAGAAAGGATGAAGGCCTCACAAAGTAGACATAAATCTTATGCGGACAAACGTAGAAGGCCACTTGAGTTTGAAGCGGGCGATCATGTATTTCTAAAGGTTACACCAACTACGGGTGTTGGACGATCAATTAAATCGAGGAAGCTTACACCTAAGTTCATTGGACCCTATCAAATCCTTAGACGCATAGGTCCAGTGGCTTATGAAATGGCTTTACCACCTACTATAGCCAATTTGCACAATGTATTACATGTGTCTCAATTGAGGAAATATGTTTCTGATCCTACTCATATCCTTGAGCCGGATGTGATACAAGTACGAGAGGACTGGACGCTTGAGACTCGTCCATTCAGGATTGAGGATCAAGAGACTAAACAGCTTAGGGGCAAAGCTATTAGTTTGGTTAAAGTTATATGGAGTGATACTACGGGTGATGCTACATGGGAACTTGAAGATAAAATGCGCGAACAATACCCTTATCTCTTTCCAGGTAAGCGAATTTTCGAGGACGAAAATTTTCTTGTTGGGGAGAATTGTAACGTTGTAGTTTTCCTAATTGTATGATTAAGTGTTTGGCTAATAATGTAAGAGAAAAATTAAAATTAAATTATGTTGAAATAATATAATAATTAACTTAAGTTATACGTTGTGCTATGTGATGTGGTATTATTCTTAGAATTTAATGAGGTGTTAGGCTCAGAGTGTATGTTGGGAGATTTTCAGGATTTTTACGTAAATTTCGTAAGTTGTAGAAGAAGAAAAAAATAAGAAAAAGGGGTGCTTTTAGAGGAAATAGAGGTGTTACTAGCAAAATTTCATGCAAATCTCTTAAGTGAACGTGTCAAGCTTCCTATTTCTTCTATTCTCCTTCATTCTTATCTTTCTTTTTCTATAAGTTTCCTTACCGTGAGTGAGAGAGCTATTTTTCTACCTGAACTTGAAGATTTATTTCTTCTTTCCTAGAGAGTTCTTGGCTGATTTTAAGTTGGTGTCTCCTAGTTGATTCTGTAACAAAACTTGAGGGCAGATTACTCGAGAACCTCAAAGTTATCCTCTCTAGCTTTTTCTTCTTCACGGTTTGAATCAAGAGCTGTAGGTAAGGGAAGCTTTAAACTTGTTTTACTGATCTGGTGGTGATATGTTTGGAATTCTGTTTCTGTTTTGGATGCTTTAAAGATCTGTTATGATGATGTGATGATTTTTGCTCTCTTGATGTTTTGATGATCTGAGCTGAGTTTGTTGTGATAATATGTTGTTGTGCTTTGGAATGATATTGTAAGTGTTGGAAAATGGTTTCAAAATCTTTGAAACATGTGTTCGTAATGGGTTTTTGAAAGGTTCTGGGCTCTGCAGAAAACCACTCGTCCAAAGAAAACCATCGTCCATCTATCTATACTACGACTAAAAACCAACGTCCAGTGAATACTAGAGTGTAGTAAAACCAGCGTCCAATGACCCAGTGTCTAGTGACCAGCGTCCAATGATTCAGTGTATAATGACCTGCGTCCAGTGGTGCCTTATGTTCAGTAAAGTCTGACGTCCAACAATGGTGGTTGTGAAATTTTGAGGGTGTGTTTGACAGAGAATCAGAACCTAGTCTTGTTACGAACGAGGATGTTGGATCTGCCAACACTTTGGTTCTAGAACTATGTTAGGAAATTCACCCTTAGTTAAATTTATTGTTGTGTTGTGAGTAAGGATTCGAGGTGTGAGAATGCCTTACTTGTGCTTATTGAACTGCTAGATTGGGTTCGTAAGTGTGATTTAAGAAAAATGGTGAATTTATAACGTAGAGGGAACATGTGGCGAGCAGAGTTGTTTGGTTTATGCATAAAATTGTATGCGGGTAGGCACGTAAGTTGAGGGTGCTAGGTGGGCTCTCAACCTAGTGCTGGAGGATTTCGTGGTGGCCAATGGTGGGCATATAGAATAGACAAGTGGGCGAATTCCTAAAAATGGAAGGTTTTGCAAACCTGACAGAGGTAAGCCAATACCAACACTTGTCTATATTGGATTAAATTCACACTTCCTCCACATGGTGGCTCAAAGGACTCCCTGAATGGTCTAAGACGAGACTAATGGTAGGGGATAGGGCCTATGGGAACCGCCCGAAAGTTGTTGAAATCTCCATGGAGTCGAGTCAGCATAATGTTGCATGATGATATTGATGTATGGAATGATACCTGAAGTGAACTGAATGTTTATTGTGAATGATGTTGATCGAAATTGTGTATATTATCTCATTCTTTTTATAAGTAAGCTTACCCTTGCAATTTGTGTTTATATTGTTTTACTGCAATGATCGTGTGGTTAACACGGGAGCAGGTAGCAGTGATGGTGCTGGCTCTCATGCTAGTCATGATTGAAGATTGGACGATTCTCCTGCTATGTTGATTGGACGATCCTAAGATTGGACGATCCTCCTGTTTTGCTAATTTTGTTCTAGTATAAATATGTACATTTTAAGGGGACCAACTTAGGATTTTGTATAAATATAAAGATTAGTGTGAACGTCCTCTACAAGGGAATCTTCCTTCTGATGTGATATGTATCCTCGTATTTTAAGGTGTAATTTGGCATATTACACTTGGACGATGCGGTGATGAACGTTTCATATAAGTACATATGTATGTATTTTAAATGTGAAAAATTTATACGTTCTTTCACATGATAATAATTCAATAGAGAGTTTAGTATAACATATATGTAACGAAGTTGGGTCGTTACAGGCGCCGAGTTGTGACATTTTGTTCACATAGCCTACTTGGCAACCCTGACATAACCACGAGACATTCTTCGGTTAGTGAGAGCCCGCCTTGTACCACTGTGAGGGTGTACTCCCAACAGTCATTCCACTCAAAAGTACGTAAGACCACTGAGTTCTAGGAGTTCCAATGGCAGCTGGCCAGTGACTTACAGTTTACGGAGATTAGTTCTGGGAACGAGTAGGATCCGAGTGTGATCGTTAAAAAACCCCCCATCTTGGTGGTTAGTAGGATTGTACTGTGACTTTTAAAGTCGTTCTATCTGTACTGCTTGATGAAGTAGGTAGTTTACCCTCTATTTATTTTTTCTTTTAGGAATCGGTGGCAGTTCCTGTGGAGATCGCAAAGAGGCTATCGTTATCGTCTCTCTCTCTTTCGGAGAGTCTTCGAGGGGTCATTTGTACCCGTTACTATTTCCGATGCCACACCATCAGAGGAGTTCACGTTTGGTCCGACGCTTCCCACCTTTCGCCGAACCCCGTTATGCCAAGAATTGGAGGCGTAATTAGGTGAGTGCCTGTTAGGGGGATCTGCTGCTAGTCGTGAACTTAGGGAACAGCGAGTCAAGGTTTTTACGAAAGGATTTGGAGAACTTTGAGGAAGATTCTGTGAAGGATCCCATGGACGATGACCACTAGATTTCTTCTCAGGGATCTTGTTAAAAATCCCCCGCTATCCTATTTCTTTGGATTAGTCTAACATGCAGCGTTGGGTTTAGAGATAACTGCCCTGAGACAAGGTTGTCCCTTTTTAAGTATTTGAGTATGGGTAGACCTTGGTTTCAGATTTTTAGTATGTACATTCAGCTTTCATACTTATTACCCTATGTATTTGGTATATACTTTGGGAATGTATATATTACTATTACTTCAGAAAATATTTGGGTTATGAAATTCTCTACTTTATGTATATATGTATATCTTGTAACAGAAAAATATCTTGTTTTATTCATTCTACTTAATTTGAAATTAAGTGCCCATTTATAATTGAACAACGCTACATAGTTTTCTTGGAAACTTAAATAACTTGTTTTTAATTACTAAGCAAAGTGCAACTTTCGAAATAGAAATTGAAATAAAAAGTTTTAACAATTTGGTAAAATTCCAACTTATGTTTCATAATTACATTTGATTTGCACAATTAGACAAGCTATCGTGTTTTAGAAAATAAATAAATAAAGGATCTCTTCTTTCTTTTACAAAGAATTGAATAAAGTAACATGCCTACTGAATTAAAATAAGTTTTAAATGAAAATATATGTAAACTCGGATTTAGGGTGTTACAAGGACCCTAACACCATTGAGGAGGACCCCTCAGAGGAGGAACCAATGGAGGACACTTTTCTGTGCTCTTCCCAGGGTTCATGCTAGGGGACCCCTCTAACAATTGACACTTTCTTTTTTGGGTACAGCTGACTATAGGGTTGGGATAGATAATTGCTCTGAATTCTAGGTTTTTCCCCTTTTATGTATTTTGACCGGGTAGATCTAGGTATTCATATATTTTGTACTTATTCAGTCATCTTCCACACATTTATACCTTATACTTTTGTTATATGGGTTGTATATGATACTTATTCGTCCACTGATACGCTTACACCTGATACTCATCGGATATATATATATATATATATATATATATAGGTCCTATTCAGTATTTATGATGTTGATTATAGAAGTGTATGTTTTATTTTTACATTGATGTTTACATAAATATGAGACAAAGCGACGCGATTTTATAAATGTGTATGATGCAACGATATTGATTATGAATGACAATTCTAAAACTCAAAAGGATTGACGGTTCTTTTAGTTAAATTAAGTGTTTTCTTAAATGAATTGAGATTTCAAAGTTGCACTTAAAAAGTTTTAAATTTTTCGTAAATTTTAATTAACTAACCTTTTCTTCATTTATGGTGGTTTCATAAAGATAAGTAATTAACTCATTATTTGAGAATTAAATAATTAAAATGAGGTATATATATATATATATATATATATATATATATATATATATATATATATATATATAAACCCTGAATTAAGGGTGTTACAGGCATTGGTGGTATGGAGAAGAAAAGGTTTCTTCCACTGGGGATGGAGGAGGATAATGCAACTATTACCATTTGAGGTTGGGACTTTGAAAGAATGTCTTAGAAACTCTCAAACTGTGTGTTTTGCAACATGGTACAAATGGATTGATGACTAGGAAGTGAAGAAAGATGGATTTGATTCTTGCATTTTTTTTCCCTACAATTTATGACGATTTTTAACCCCAAAAATATGCTTTAAAATTTAAATTAAAATCAAATTCTGGTAGTCAAAAACTGCCACAAATTACGAATTTAATATTTCCTGTTTGGCACATACTAATGGTATTTGTGTAGAAAGGGACTAAAAAAAGCATTTTAAGAATTTGGAGGACTAAAAAAAATAACTTATAATTTGGGGGACTAAAATAGAAAGGCCCTTATATTTGAAGGACTAAAAACATAGTTTAAGCCTTGTTTTAATTTCAAAATTACCACCACGTCACTTTGGTGTGAAAAAATTTAAAACGCAAGCAATTGTAGATAATTTGGTATAATGCTTTATACGTCTTGGCACTTGATGTTTGTTTGCTTGGATTTATTTATTTGTGATATGTATTTATATGACATAAAATAGATGAAATTTTAAATAGATGTTTAGAATAATTATTTAAGATGTTAGTAATTTACTTTAGTCAATAAAGTAAGTAAAGGATTATGTTAGTAATTAAAGAACTAAAAAGTATAATTGGGCCTTAATTAACAAAAATTAAAGATGTTGTCACATATTTGGGTTGTAGTTAGTAAAAATAGGTACTGCAACTAGTAAAGGTAACTTGTCACATGATGAGTTGGGCTCAAATCAGTAAAGCAGATGTTACAATAAGTAAAAACAGTGGGCTGTTTTTGTGTGATTGGGCTTAATAAAAACTAAAACTGAACCTAAAATAGTAGCTTAAGTTAGTTGGGCCTAATATCTAACTACACCTACCCTTAAGACCCTTTTTGTGAACCCAACCCAAAGTAAAACAAAAAAATCAACATGTGCTAGTGTGTGTGTGTGTGAGAGTGACGTGAAAAAGAGAGGGAGGGAGAGTGAGAGAAATCTGTCCAGATTTTGCATGCTAAAACATAATCATTTTGTACTCTTACATTCACAAAACCTATCTGCTCAAGGCTATATACTTGCATGCCAGGGACCCTTATTGGCCCAAACCACCACCCTATGAGCCTATGTTACTCAAGTGAAATTTGATGCAGATTTTTCCCAATAAATATTCTATCTTAACCACTTCTACACTCCAAGTTCCCTCTATAAATACCACTCAACATTCATCTCACACCATCTCAAATTCCTTCTTTCTTGTTCTTTGTGTGAGTCTTAGAGTGTGAGTGTTGGAAGCTTTGGTGAAGCTTAGGAGGGGAGTTGAAAGTCTCCACTACTGTTGTCGATAATTTAGAGATAGTGAAGGACGATGAGGAGATACAAGACTCAAAGACCATTTGTATTTATATATATTCGTGTTTGGGTTAGGGTAGAAATGTGTACTGCATTGACTAGGTTATTTTGATGTATGGTGGGATAGTTAGCACATATTTCCCTGTATCTTAAAATTCTCTATTTGTTTTGTATTAAGGACAAAGTTTATAATAAAAGAAGATCATGGTTCTTTTTGTATTATTTATAAATGTTTTTTTATTTATTAATGCCATCTTGTTTATTTCTTTTTCCATTTCCAAATTCTATACTTTATCAGTCTCAAAACGACGTGTTACACATTCTTGATGGAAGCATCAGTGTTCTTGTGATTTGAGAAAGATACTTGCATGAATTGATTAAAAGTTTCCTCCAACTTATATATATATATATATATATATATATATATATATATATATAGAGAGAGAGAGAGAGAGAGAGAGAGAGAGAGAGAGAGAGAGAGGTATTAAATTTGTAATAATTACGTTTTGTTTCATATATGCATAAATTGGTATCTTTTTTTGGTAAAAGGTGTGCAACATGATGGCAGCTGTCCCAATAGTGCTGGCACCGCAACCATCAACCAAAAACACACCTAAACCTCATTAAAATAAAAGAGATTACAAAGAAACACGGGGGACATGTACTAAAACCCATGAGGAATAATCTGAACCTATACATAGGAAAAGCCAATCAATTTTGGTAGAAATCGTGCTTAATAAAAGAGGGAATAAGATTCCACCACAAAAAACCTTGAATTCTAGTACCATGAGAGGCAAGCTTATCTGCACAAGTGTTTCCCTCTTTGTAACTTTTGATACCAATTTATATATACACATATCAAAAGTTATATTTGGAATAAATATTTATCAAATCTAATAAATTTATTTTATTTAATAAATAAATATTAAGTAATGTAATTAATGTTAATTATATACTATATTTAATAAATGTAATGATTTATACTATATAAAATCATTTCTATTTGAAAATATGCTTTCAAACTAATTTTTGAAACAATTAATAAAAATAATGTATATTCTAGTTTATGTATGTTTAAGTATTAAATTTTTAATTCATTAAAAAAAGTATTAAATTTTTAATGTTTACTTTTTTATTTAATTTTATATTTATAAATTATATAAAAAGTCATAATTTATTAAATTCAATCAATATTTTATATTCAATAAATATAATTATTTTCCCATATTAATAAATATAATTTTTACTTATATTATTTTTTTTGTCACCATGTTATTGATGTGAAGTATCTACTACCTTTGTCGATGACTAATCTCCGATGGGTTGACCAAATTTAGTAGAATCTTCCCTTCCAACCATTTTTTTTTTGTTCACAAGGTTCAAATCTAAAACTGTACTTAAGGTATCCAAATCCAATTCTACACAGACAAACGATGCTCTATTTCTTGGTTAATTATATTATTATAGTTACTTAAATATGTTTTATATTTAATAAATATAATAACTAATACAATATAGAAATAATATGATTATTTATATATCTTTATAAACACTACATTAAATGTAATAAATACTACATTTAAGACTTGTTCTCAAGTCTAGTTTACTATCCTCCCTCACTTTTTCTTTGACATTTAAGGTTTGGTATAGAAATTATTAATTATGCAATTTCTAATATATCCTTTGTTTTTCATATTAATTTAATTTTCTCTCATCTATATTTCTTTTTTCTTTTCTCAGTCTACTATAAATGATTAAAGATATAATAAAAAAAATTAATTTTTCATTAGTATTGCAAGATGAAAATAAAAAAAGAACAATTTTTCTTTTCGTGTGTGCTAAAACTATAAAACGTAAAACAAAATAAGTGCAAAGGAGTATAGATAGATAAATAGATTAATAAATTTTCATAAATTATATAATAGATTTGTTATATATCAAGTTTTTATTATGATATTAATATATTACTATATTAATTTATAAGTCATTTTAATACATAAACACTTAATTTGGGGGCCAAATAGAAAATTTTGTAGGAGTCGATATTATTAAGTAATGATAATAAATCTTAGCCATTAATTAGACTTATATCCAATAGCAAAAACCTTCTCACTCTCCGATGCACCATTTAATGGTAGACGCGACCTAATTCCTAAATTTAAAAAGAAAAATTACATATAACACTTGACGACTAATAATTTTAGAATTTTACCTCCTAACGTGGAACAAACATCAACCAAAAATATCTGTAATGGCTCTAAAACGTGTGGCAATACAGGGAAAGAAACCACATATTGTTGCCAACATAGCAATTAACAACGCCAATCCTTTGTCCCTTTCATTTTGGCATAACAACGATATGTTGTCTAATGTTACAAAGAAATAAATACAGGTGAAAATAGCAAACACCACCATCACCTCTCCCCTAACAATGGATGTTACCTATGGTGGTGGAAAAGTCTTTTTCAAAATCACCTTGTTTTTTATGTTCATTTTTGTAGCCTCTTCCCAAGCTTCGAATTCTGTGTGGAGCGAATTATTCCATCCAAAATTAAGAGTTACGATAACGTCCAAAATACCAGGTGGGGTTGTGCATGTTAAATGCATATCAAGCGAGAATGACATCAAGGAAGGGTATTTAGATTCCTCTAGCACAAAGTCATTCACATTTGATGTTGAACTCAAGTTTCTAACGACGATAAGATACAATTGTTTGTTGACACAAGGTGGAAAAGAAATTGGACAGTTTTTAGGGTTTCGAAGTGGCTCATATTGCGAAAAAGGTTGTACTTGGGAGCTTTACCCACATTATGCCTTACGCATAACTTCTCGCCATGATTTTGTGAATCAAACGTATAAGCCAATAGGAAGCCCTGATGACCATACTTATGATTATTCCTAGTTGTGTAATGTGTAATGTTATTGTTAATTTAATGGGAGGGGGAGATTTTATAGGTAAATCATTAGCTCAGGCATATGCTATATATTGTAGCTAGTTTGTATGGATTTTGAGGTTATGTTATTACTTTATTCTTTTTAACTTAGAAAAGGAAGACAAATTGTGAGTTTGAACCCAGGTCTAGTTTTTTATGCTATTGGGGTTCTTATAGAGGATTCATTTATTTGTTGGTTGAGTTAATTACTTGAACACAAATTAACAATGTGTTTGGACACACATTTTCAACATAAGTATCTTTGTATTTTCCATCAAACAAAAAAAAAACACAAAAATTATTTTTCATCTTGACCAGAATCAAATGTTTCGATACGTCAAACTAAACATGCATTAAAAATGTCAAAGAAGCATTAAACGAGTTTAAATGGGTTTATAAAATAGTTTTGAGAAGATCTAGCAACTAAAAGTTTTGGCACATGGGCAATAAAAGAAGATTTCAAGGTATGTAATATTATCTCGATTTTAGAAGAAGATTTCATTTTAGTTTTTAGTTTTTTATGCTATTTATGTATTTTATATTCATATTTTTAAAAGAGCCTTAATTAACTTTAATAGGAGCCTTGATTTTTTTTATTATTTTAGAGTTCTTTTAAACTATAAATATACTTTCTTTATAGGAACAATAGAAGCCTTTTTTGGTTGAGTTTGAATTTGGAATAGAAAACTTTTTAGAGGTTTTGGGAACTAATTCTAAGTTTATAAATATACTTTCATTCATTTCTTATATCAAGGTTCTTATTTCTATTAAATAGTGGGTTGCGTTAATTCCTATTTTATAGAATGTTCAAATAAGAATATCAAATTTGTCAATAAATTCTATGATCCAATTCCTCTTAAGTTCACATAACTTCCATCATGAGAGTGAGTAGGCCTTCTTTCGAGCATTACAACCTTTGTTTATACTATTGACTATAAAGGAATGATGCAAAATAAAAATAGAAAACTGAAATTTTTTGGAACAAAAAAACTTATCAAGGGTGTAAGGATTGACATAAGCATGGCTGCCCTTCTGCTTTGGGTTTTCCTCCTTCTAGATTAAACATGTCCTCAGTTTGAAAAACCTGCACTGTAGGTCAATGCTTCACACTTTTCTTCATGTTTCTAAATTAAGTTCAATCTAAAATGAAGCACTCAAGGCAAACCCATTAGTAACACAAGTCTAGAAGACTTAAAATTTGCTTCTTAAAGGTTTGTTTTTGAAAGGGTTATGCTTCAACACATATAACCATTAAAATATTCAATCACAATTAGAACTCGATGCATACTTCAGTTACGCAGGGAAAAAGTCTTTCAAAAACATGAGGCATAAGGCCTTTTTGGTCATTTTCTGAATTGTAATTTGATAAAGCATTGACAAGACCCCACATGAAGTCTTCCCACTCCCAATCTATCAAAAATTTCGAAAATAAGTATAATAAATCATGTGTAACAAGAGCAACTCATAATTATGCAATGCATAATGGGAAGATACAAACTTTCGGTTCGGGTAGCAAATGACGCACAGGATTCTTGGTGGTGGAAGCCAGAAAATGCAGTAAATTACTCTACAAATTCAGCTTACAGGGAGATACAAAATTTTGTTGTAGGTGACGCACAGCCTGAAGAAATTTTCTCTTTAATTTGGAAAATCAACATTCCACCAAAAGTGGCATTTCTGATATGGAGAATTATGATAAACAGATTACCAACGAGGGATAATTTGGCTGCCAGAAACATTGCTCTGCCTTCAAACGCAGAGGCTTGTCCTTTTTGTAATTTATATATGGAATCTGTGCAACATATTTTGTTCTCCTGTAGTCTTTCACAGGATATTTGGAAGGAATGTTTATCATGGGTGGGGGTAACTACTGTCTTACCTCAAGATCCCAAGATAAATTTTTTACAACATGTTTCAAATCCGGGAAGTTGTATTATGTCTCGGGATCATCAGGATTGATCAGTCGGTGGTTTGGTGTTTAACTTTAATGTTCAATCACACTAAATCGTGGAGTTAATATCACCGAATTGCAGGGTATAGAAATCTGGTGTATTTTGATTAATTGGTTATTCTGCATTTATGTCTCATTGATCATAAATGCTTACTAACCAATTATGGGGAAGATCACATTTCGGTGGTTGGTGGTGGCCTTATTAGGGGATCTTTTTGTACATCTTACTTGGTACTTCTGGTACCTATATATAATATATATTTGTTTGCTGATTAAAAAAAAATAATGGGAAGAAAGCAAAAACCTACCCGTATGCGAATACAGAACTATTAAATCTAACTAAGTAACTCTCTACTAAAGGCACCTTAACAAGCTAAAAATTATATCTAACTAGAGAACGAAACAAAAAAGTCATGAAATCATGAGACACGCGGAGAATGAGTTCAATATAGTAATAAACAGAAAATCATGCTTGGGTAGTGTTGGTGTGAGTAACAGAATCAAACGTGAAATTCTAACCATTAATGGACAAGGAACCCTTTGACATAGAGAATTTCCTACATTGGTTATTTTCTAACCGATGCATGGATGATTACGTGGTTTAAGAAGGTGAATCGTTTACTCACGAAAAGTTTTTGAAAAGCCTATATTTTTGCATGTGTTTTACTTATTTTCTGCAACAATTATTAAAGTAAAACTTTTGGGATCAAAGGTGTCACAAGTAGCATTATATTTGTTAACAATTTTGTCTTATTTTGTCAAACAATTTTGCAGTTGAGATTAAAACCCCCTTTCATGATGAGATACACCATATAATGAGAACTTTCAATGGTAGTCGTTAAAACATTTTTGTAGTTGAGATTAAAACCCCCTTTAAAACCAGTCATGTCCACCACCACTGTCATCACCACCATGGTAGTGGTAGTGGTAGCAACATTGGTAGTAATGACGACGATTATGGTGGTATAATAGTCATGTTTGTGACAACGGTGGTAGTGGCTGGTGGCAATGTCGAAAGAATGGTGGCTTTAACAACAACGATGGTGATGGTGGTGGTGACAGTGACGATAGTAGTAACAGTGGTGATGGTGGTCGTGATGACGATGATGGAGTTGGTGGTGGAAGCGTCAACCGTGGTAGTTTCATAAGTGGTGTTTAGAATTGGGTTTTAATCTTAGAGATCTATTAGTTTTAATCTTAATCTAATCTAATGGTTATCATTGAAAGTTCTTATTTTGTCATTATAATGAGCTTTTTATTTGTAAAGTTCTTATTTGAGAGAGAGAGAGGATCAAAGATACTCCAAGAGCAACTCTTGGTAGAGTTATTTTATTCAATGGCTTTTGTATCTATCAAATTCCAATGATTCAATCATTAAATTAAAAGTTCTTATTTAATAGATCAAATCTAAAATGTTTCATAAAATTTTAAAACTATTTGGTAATTTATAAAATAATATTTTTTAATTTATAAAATAAATTAGTTTAAACTTATAATATACTTTTAAATAGAAGTAAATGTCAATTACAACATTACCTAATTACAAATGACTGGTTTATTTAAATTTTACACACACACACACACACACACACAACATTTTCAATTTAGATAGCTTTATTTACAATGGATTTTCCTGTGAAGTATTTTTAACTTAATTTTATGAACATTGTTTTCTCTAAAATTAGCAATATATTTAAACCTCACATTTCACTAATTTGAGTCGAGTTTGATAAAATCACAATGAATGATAAAATTACAGCGATATCTTGTACTCATATTCAATTTGATTTATCAATCTACTTATAATATTATTGGGGTGGTTGAGAAAATTTGTTTAAGTATGGAAAGTCGATTAATATTTTCTTGATCATCAATAGTGATTAAAAGATGAGCTGGTAAAGAATGCTCAAGAATGTATTTTCGATTTAATAAAAGGGGTCTTATGGAGTACATATGAAATGAGGTCAAGAATATGCTTTCGAGCAAGGGAAGAATGTCTACTGATGGATGTTCAGGAATGATTTCGAGTAAAAAGAAGGAAATCTACTGATGGGTGTTTGAAAATGATTTCGAGCAAAGAAGGGATGTCAATTGATGGACATCCAAGAGCAAATTCGAGTAACATTTGTTGATCAAATGGGAAAAAATGAACATTGTTTGAATCCCCAACTTGTATAATTGTTAAAATCGGATTCTAAATTAACATTTTCTCAAATTGAAAATAAACATTGTTGCTAGTTCGATTAAAAGAATCCTAATGGTGTTTTGGTTAATGTGAAGTCTCATTTAAAACTCTTATTTATTGATTTAATCAGTTTTTCGAACCTTTAACCAATATTTCCAATCAACAAATATGTAAATTGAGCTACGAAACAATACATTGTCACATCAACATGGTATCTATTGACACATCATACTATTTATTCATTTGTCATCACCTCACTGATTCTCCTATTCTCCTCTATATAAGGACGTAAAAATAATCAATTGACCATTGCAAAAGAAAAATATTTATTAGACAATTACTTATGATTAAGACATATTTGTAACATTCCATTTACATAGTTAAAAAGAAAGTAAAAAAAATGTTTCATTATAGCTAAATTCATTTATTAGATAATTACTTACAATTAAAAGGTTTTTGTAACAATATTCCATTTAATACATTTAAAAAGAAAGCTAAAAAAATTTCATTCCAGCTAGAGAAATGTTAGAATAAAATTTGGCCCTTCTTCAACACTCAAGACCTCCTTCTCTTAGAACACCATTCTCTGTGTATGACAACCCAAGGTGGAAACTTGGAAACTACATATTGCGTGTTTGGTTCTTCATGGTGGAATCGATTGTTGAAATGATTACGCTAAACAACATCACGATTTTTTTTTATCGGCCAAATGTTAATTGTTAATATGTCAATTTTTGTTAGCGGGAGGATTCAAACCCACGACCTATCCCTCCCTCCCTTCTCCCTTCACCACCAAGCCAACCTTATAACTCCATTTAAACAACATCAGGATATCAAAGGATTTGGAAGATCTTCTTGCTTGCAAACTTTCTCTTAATGTAAATGAGTATCAAAGGATTCTAAATGTGTTTTCCAAGTTTTTGTTTCTCAAACATTTTTTGTTCACATGTAAGTAATATTATATAGACCTTAGTGTTAAGCCAATATTTGAGCATGACCATCCTAGAACACCATTCTCAGAGGACTAGACATCCTTCACTAGCTAGGCATGATTGATCTTTAGTTAAGGTCTACGTCAACATTATTGGTTCTGTGTTGTTTCTTCATTTTAGGAATATATTTCTGCAAAGCTAAGGCTAGAATCAGACATTACCCACGATGTTGTCTTAATATAATTGTAAATAGATTAGAAGAAAGAAAACCTCACATGCATGTTTGGAAGTTATTCAAATTTAAAAGGGAAACCCCTCTATTTCCCTTCGAAATTAAAGATAGTTACCCTTAACATAAGGATAGATGAGGAAAGAATTAAAAATAAATGTATAGCCTTTTTGGCTTTTTGAATGGAATGAGAAGACTATAATAACTATTTTCTTTTAGAGCCAAGTAAAAGAATATCATGATTTTATTTTCATACTACCTAAATCATGTAAAATAAATTAATTGTTGGTTGTTATGGTTTCAACCACAAAATATTTGGATAAAGGATTTGAGGTTATGGCAAATGAGCCCATTTTTAGTCATATTTGCAATTTTAAAGGTCTTATTTCTTCTTTATATGTAGAAAACGACTTCTACCATGATATACCAGCGGAAAGAAGGGAACAATTAATTGAGTATATTTGGAGACAATGTTGAAGGTAGTACATTTAGAAGAGATCTTGATGACACGCTTGGAATAAGCAAATGGAACTTGAAGATTTTTTTCGAAATTTATCTAGAAGTTATCCTTTTATGAGCATTCTCTTAGGGGGTGTATTTGATTAGGATTTTAAAAGATTATTTTAGCATAAAAAAATCCTGCAGATTTTAAAAGACTTTGTAGAAATGTAATGACTTTTAAGATTTTTTTAAAAGACTTTTATTATTAGGATTTTGTAGTTTGGATTTTAATAGATTTATAACATATGAATTCATAAGATTTGAAAGGACTTTATGGATTTACAAGATCTTAAAGGACTTCATGAATTTTTATAAAACATTCAAAATTATAAAGAGTCTATGAAAAAGATAACAAATAAATGATAAGATTTGGATAAAGAAAAGTAAAACCGATACAAATTTTTCAATCTTTTAATAACTAATTGATATTTAGTGTTTATCCACATATCTAAAGATACACTAGCCCTCCATGCATTAGCATCTTCTCGTTCCTGCTCTTGGATCTGAACAATAGGTTCAAAATTATGGTTTTTGTTAATTAGTAGATTCGTCTATTGATTCAATTAGAAATTCATCGTAATGATGTTATTGGGAAGAAAGTTATGAATGTTTACACCGCCTTCAACAAAGAGAGAAGGGATTATGTGTGATGGGAGAAAGAAAAGAAAGAAAAGTCTCGCAACCGACAGAAAAAAAAAAAAAAGAAAGAAAGATTGCGAAAATCTCAAGGGTTTGGGTGGGATTGTTTGATGGGTGTGGTATTTATATTTTCTACTAAAAGGTCTCATAATCCATCGAAATCCATCCTAAAAGAAAATCCATCGAAATTTGTATACTTTTGAATACCAGAAGACTTTTTATAAGTTGTAAAAAAATCTTAATTGAATACCAACGGATTTTATTGCACTCCTTAAAAAATCCTAATAATCTTGATCAAATACCACATGATTTATTTTTGTCATTTAAAAATCTTGATTGAATAACACAAGATTTTTTTTATAAAAAAAAGTCTTTTAAAATCCCTTAGAATCCTTATTGAATAACTAATTGATTCTAAAGACTAGCCCTCCATGCATTAACATCTTCTTGTTCCTGCTTTTGGATCTGAACAATAGGTTCAAAATTATGGTTTTTGTTAATGGGTAGATTCGTCTATTGATTCAATTGGAAATTCATCGTAAAGACATTCTTTGCGAAGAAAGCTATGAATGTTTACACTGCATTCAACGAAGAGAGAATGGATTATGTGTGATGGGAGAAAGCAAAGCCTCGCAACCGGCAGAAAAAAAGAAAGAAAGAAAGTCTGGGAAAATCTCAAGGATTTCGGTGGGATTGTTTGATGGATGTGGTATTTATATTTTCTACTAAAAAGTCTCGTGAAATCCATCGAAATCCATCCTAAAAGAAAATCCATCGAAATTTGTATATTTTTGAATACCATAAGGCTTTTTATAAGTGGTAAAAAATCTTAATTGAATACCAACGGATTTTATTGCACTCTTTAAAAAAATCCTAATAATTTTGATCGAATACCACAAGATTTATTTTTGTCATTTAAAAATCTTGACTAAATACCACAAGATTTAGTTGTATTGTAATTTTTTTTAAAATGTTGTTTTGTATTATTTTTATAAATAGATTAAAATTATTATTTTTAGGGTAAAATATGTTTTTAGTCCCTGTACTTTTACTAAAAATTGGTTTTAGTCCCTATACTTTCAAATCAACCATTTTGGTCCTCTAACTTTGAAAAATATGTGGATTTAGTCCCTCTCCTTTATTGATGTTAGTGATGTTAAGGGACTAAATTCACATGTTTTTCAAAGTTCGAGGACTAAAATGGTCAATTTAAAAGTGTAGGGACTAAAACCAATTTTTAGTGAAAGTATAGGGACCAAAAACATATTTTACCCTTATTTTTATCATATCACTTTTTTTATATCTAAATTAAAATATAACATTGATTATAAATTACTAATATCTTAGTTGTTAGTTTTTTTTTTTTTAATGTGTTACGTTTATAAATTTATGTTAAATAGATTTTTATCTCACTATGGCATATCAAAATGTAGTGGACATATAATAATGTTTAGACTTAAACTGTTTGTTTTATCAAGATAAAAAACACAAACTAAAACTCAAATTATAAAGAAGTCTACTTCTATACTATAAATTAAAATCCCTAACTTGGATAATAAAATTTTCACTCTCCTCACTTCTCAACTAGAGATTTGTAAAACTTTCTTTTCTCTCTTTGACAGGTGCATTTCACACACATTCTGTATAATTGGGCAAAAAATATCTCAATCAATAATCTCAAACTACTCTCCATTTTTTTTTTTTTATATATACTTATGTTTCTTAATCGCCTATTCATTTCAATTTAAAAAAAATATTATATCACTATTTAAATAATTTATTATAAATCTAAAATATAATTTATATATTTGAAAAAATATTTATTATAGAATTTTTTTAAGAATATTTATTATTAAGTTTAATAATAACATAATTTAAAATTTTAAAAATATTTATTTATTATGAATAATAATAATAATAATAATATAAAAATAACTATTTATCTTCTGTAATACACAAACTAAAATACTAGTTAAAGATAAAAGTAAGTATATTAATAAACATAAAAAATACATGTAAGTTTAATATGAGATAATGATATTTTGTCAATGACAGACGATAACGTAGGAGTAAATTGAATGAAAAATATAATTCATCTTATTTAAATTTGTTATAACTATGTTATTCGCTTAATTAATAAAATATATAATTTTTAATGAAATTATATGTCTTACTTTTCTTTTTTACATAATTTATGTTTATATTATAGAATAGTTATATATAGAGGTCTTATTTTATTGTTTCATCTTGAAACCATAAAATGTCAGGACCGGTCCTAAACAGCATGGAATAATCATCAAATTACATAGTGCCTCTTTGGAAGTGCAAAAATTAATCCAAGTCTCATAGATATAGTAGGATGGCCAAAGCAGGCCAGTCTTATATTTAAGGTATATATAGCCCTTTCCAGCAACAAATTCCCATCTTTCAAATTGTTTATCACATTATCAACAAATAATGGGGTAACTACATGTTTATGCATCCTTGTCAAGGAATTTTGGTTTCCCAATAACGATCAAAACAATAACAAGTAAAAAAAAAAAAAAAAAAACCCAATAAGAAAATTATGGTACAAATCGAATGGGAAAAAAAATTAAAAGAGAAAGAAAAATCAAAGTGTTAATTGGTCATTGAAGAGAAAGCAAGCACTGCACTGGACAAGCCAAAAATTGCATCGATGAGCTCAATTGTCTTCATAAGCCAAAACGGTGAACAATAGTCGATTTGATGCCAAATCCAAAATGCTACAAGACAAAGTACCAGACTACGACACACTGGCAACTTTAATTTTATTAAAATTAAAATATTAAAATATATGGCTCTTTCCCAATTCCCATATCGATTTCTCTGCCTTTTCAATCTCTTCCTCTAGTCCCTCTCAAGCACCAAAATACCAGAATACGAGAACCATTGTTCTCTTCTTTGGGTTGGCAACATAACACCAACACATAAATCAAAATTCACTAAAATGGAACAAAAAGTTTATCAAATTTTTCCCTCTTTGAATTCAACCAAATCAAACTTTTTTTCCTCTGTTCGCCTTTTCAGTGATGCGTACAAACTTTTTGCTAGGAGGAGACAAAAAGGTAAATTATAAAAAAGCTGACGGCAAACTTTCTATAAACACAGTATTTTACAAGGACAAAAGTCCACCATACATTCATAATCTTGAAACTAACTGGTTGTACTGTATATTTGTTTCACTTAATTACATTATTATTATTACTATTATTATTATTAAACTCCACGTTTAAAAACCCTCACTTTTAAAAACAGTCACTTTAACTCATAGGATTGGTGCACTGATGCAAGGTTCCACTGCGTTCACATGTGGGAATCGATCTATTTAACGGAAAAACTTGTGTTTGATTCGTTCTATATGCAAAATTTTCTTTGACTAACAGTAACAAATAAATATTAGTCTCTGACCCAGTGTATTAGGGAATACGCGTGATATCTAACCTAAAAAAAACCACTTTGCTAGGAAAAAAAATGCATAGCCCAGCTTTTTTTTTTTTGGAAAACCCTGATCCCCCCCCGCCCAAACACATACAAAAAGTTAATCATTTGTCTAATTATACGTACTAAAAATAAATACTCTTGTCTCTCACCTTGAGGTAATTTTCCTTCTCGGGCAGGACGGGCCAAGTTGTTTAATCATGACACCAATTAATGAAAGGTTTTTTTTTCTCTTTCTTTTTAGCAATAATAGTCTATTATCATTATCTTGTCAATATGTATATAAGATCAATTGCCACACCACCAATCATTTAAGATAAAAGAGAATTGGGAATAATAATTCAATTGGCCTATACTTGTTGCGAAGTTTCTCAAAGCCTCCCAATATTATTATATTTGTTTGTTTGTGTTATATATATTTTTCAATTTGATCTATTTTAATAAAAATAATAATTTAATTGTTAGATTATTAAAATTTAGTATATACAGATAGTCATTGAATGAATTAACATTACCAGAGTTACTTTTAAAATAACAAACACACAAAGTACACATATATACCCCTAATACCTACAATGAATATAGGAAACAAGGAATGAGAATCTTTATGTAAAAAAGAAAAAAAAGAGAGAAAAGAATTTATAAATTGTGGAAAATAAAATTGGGATATTTTGTTTATTTAAATATGGCTTCAAGTATAATACTAGCATAAGAAACTGTTGTCTTGAGGCAGGACATGACAAATGAACATGCAAGCAATTCGTTCAGTTTAGAAGCCTTGCAAAGAGAACAGCTGATAAATCCAATGCTTCTTACATAGTAAAATGACAGAAAATTTGTCGCAATTAAAATTAGAAAAGGATCTTCCAAACATATTCGTTACTTAGACAAGTTCCCATCTATACAGTGTTTTCTTGAAACAAAGCAATTCGTTTAACTTGAAGAGAATTGGAAAAGTGAATTTTAACTTATCTTTTGCCTTGTCTCTACATTTAAAACAAGACATAAATTCAAAATCTTATTTTTTCAGACCATGTTGTCGCAAGTGGCAGAGAAATTAATGGACTCTTCTGTTGTATGGGCAAATAAACATTGCCTATTTAGTATATGTAAGCCAACGGATAAAATTTTCTGATATCAACAAGTCCGGATCAGAATCCAAATACAATAGGCACAGTGGTATAAGACTCCGCTACATTCACATATAGAGAACGATCTATTTAGCGGGATAAACTTGTTCGATTCCTTCCGTATTCAAAATTTTCTTAGGCCAACGGTAGTCACGTACTGCGAGCGGAGTTAGTTTTTGATCCAGTGGGTTGAAGACACCCATGGTCTTTAACTTAGGAAAATAAAATCCAAATACATCTTTCCGGTCTTCTTTTTCTTTTTTTCTTTTTGTTTTTAAAATAACAGTATCAGTGATATGAACAAATAATCCCCAATTTGCTAAGGAAGTGAAAGGAAACAAAAACATATAAGATGGTCAATCAATAAAAGATAAAAAGGTTACCAAATTCAACTAAAAGGATCATCGCCTAGAATGCAATGCAGACTGTGTGCACTGAAAAGGAAGATTATCTTTTACCACTTTTGAGCTACCATCAAACTCTTGTCATTGACAGTGAGGGAAGCATAGTACTATTAATTAATATTATTTCTGAATTTTCGAAAAGAAGGGAAAATAATTGTTTCCGTAATGTTATAGCTAGGTACGGCTGAAAAGGCATGAATCCCTGCTTTTCTTATTACTTATATCTGCCAGTACTTTTGCAGCTTCCCCATCTCACAAGAAAAAAAAATACAAAAATAAATTAAAGGATCTAGGAAGCACAGGACTACACTGCTACTGCCACTACTACCTACTGAAATTTTAGGCAGCAATACACAAAATCCTCACCAAAAGATTCACTCTAACATTGAACTTCTCTCAGCAGCTTCTATACAACACTAGCATAATCATGGTGATGATCACAGGATCCTTATGAACAAAAAAAAAAAAGAAAAGAAACCCTTCTATATAAATTATATTACCAAAATACCCCCGGTTTCCCCTCATTCTACATTAACCGTGCATATTGCTAGATAGAAAATGATGAGAAAAACGTGGGTATTTTGGTTATGAGCTTAAGTTAACCAATATATATATATAACAAAGTACTAAAAAGAAAACATAGATAGACAATTAATTAAAGAAGAAAAAAAAATTGGAAGTGGGAATTCTACTTGTTAATTGTGGAGAGGATCAGGGCAACTGGGCACTCTTCTCTTGTTTTCATCAAGTCCCTTTTGGGTCCCATTGTTGAGGTCAAAAGTCCTTCCACTGAAGTGCTTATGCAACAGATCCTCCTTGACCTTCTCATCCTCAATGCCACCATGGCTGAATTTCACTTTGGCCATTGAATTAGATGGGAATACACGAATGGCCCCAACTTGACATGAGTACCAACACACCCACATTTGCAACATTGTGACACCCAAAAGGACCACTAGAGAGAGGTGAAGGAATCTCCTGCTGCCAGCAAAGAACATGGCTGGAGAATAATAAGCCACATAAAATTTGAACCCTTTTTTTTTTTTTGGCCCTTGACCCCCAACACTCCCAAATTTCACACACAAATTGTTCAAATTGTTGCCACAAGGCAAAGTGGCTCCACTAGTGAAGGGCGTTGAAAAGGAGAAGAGAACATAAGGGGAAACTTGAGTTTGTGTTTGTTGGCAAAGTGGTTGTTTGTGCTTTGTGTTGGGAGATTTTTAATCATATAAGAAAGAGTAAGGTTGTGATTTTGAGAGAGCCAAAACCAAAGAGAGTCAATTGACGGCTAGCAATTTTGAGTGAGAGAGAGAGAGAGAGGGAAGAGATGAAGCCTCGGTCGTGGCCATCACAAACTGGCCCACGTGAAGAAAAACGCGCACAGCACGGAAGTACCGTTATATACATATATTAATTTTCGCAAATTATTAGGTCCTTCCCATAACAAGCTCTCACTATCTCCTTTATTGTTTTGTTTATTATGATTTAATCATGTCGTATTATTCTTTAATTATTAATGTCGTGAAGATTTAACTAAAATGCTAAGAAATGTACACACAATTTATTGATTCTCTTTAATTATTGATTCTCTTTCTATTTTCTTCTGTATTTAATTCTGAAGAATTAGATTTAAATCTCAAAATTTTGACAAACATTACTGTGTTCAGAACAAAGTACTAATCAGATTCGATTTCTAATGAATTTTACAAAATGAAGCCTGAAAATGTAAACATGATCAAATTGCCTCTAGAAGACTATTAAAGTAAAAGTTCATAAAGATAGTTAAAAACTTAGAAAAATATATATATTTAAGCTTAGAATGGTGATTAAAATAATAAAAATAATTTTTAGGATTTTTGAGAATGTTCTCAAATTCTTCTGAAAAATGACTAAAATGTCCTTGGCTAACTACATAGGCTTAATTAGTGTTACAAAATGGAGAAAAATAATAAACCATATTTTTAAGTGTAGAATGATTGTATAGAATTATTTTGATTGTTCAACATAGAATTAATAAAATTACCCTAATTATGTAACACCTGTATTTCTAACTATATGCGTACTTTTTTTATGTATTCAGTATTTAATTTAAACAGCTGGATGAGAATCTCAAAATTATGAATATATGGTTGTGCTTTTGAACTTTTTAAGAATTATTTGGAATTATTGTGTAAAATGATCAGATTACCCCTAATGGTTGTAAATACTCTACTGGTATGTATATTTTAACATAGAAATTTCTAGAAAAATTATTCAAGTTATATTTTTTAATTTTTTAATAAATGTATAAAATTATGAATTTAGAAGTTATTTAAATAAGAATTAAATCAAATTTACCTAAAAACTGCTAAATTAACCTAAGGTAAAAGGTAAAAGGTTGTTGGTGTGAAAATTAGTTGATTGATCAGTCGTTGTGTTGGCTAAATCAATTCTACACTATTACAATTTTACAAAATTTACAAAATATACGCATAATCAAAACTCCAAAAGTAGGCCTTCAGCCAACATGGTCATCATAGAGGGTGCGATATCGAGTTGTGCAGTCCCAATGCCCAGGATAGCAACCTTGAGCCATGATCTCAACACATAAACACACTTATGAACCCTGACAAATACTTAGCATTGCGAAGATTGGTGAAAAGTATTCCTTCAGATATTTAGCCTATGACTTGGCTAACTCTTGAGAATGAAATATGTAATGCTACCTTGGTATATAAGGTATATGTACTTTCAATCACTTCCCATATATAAATTCTTGACAAGGAATATGATGTGGTATATAGGCCGTCATGCATTCATTGTATAAGTAGTATAATACTTAGAACCATTCCACATATCATTATTCTGTGATATTTGTGATTTTGTGACATATGACTCTAAGAAATTATTTTGTAACATATTGATTTATTAATGAAATCACCTCACTCCTTCTTTGTTTTGTTTTTTGTTCTTTATTATTATTGCATGGCATGGTATGTCGTTATGGATAGTGACTGGTATAGATGGCCCAAGATCCTATTTTCAGGAAGATGAGACCATGTTGTTTAGCGAGTTCAAGATTAAAGCAACGAGGACTAGTTGATAAACATGACAAACTGTCACACAACTATTAACTATTATAATAGTTTAAGAGTATGGTAGAGATGTTGATTGCTCTAATCTACTACCCTAATTTTTTTATTATATTTTTGGGGTAGAACTATAAAACAATTATAATGATTTTTTTGAAATACTAACTGTGAAATGTAAAATAATGAAACAATGAATACTAACTGCTGACTTATCTCCTAAAAAAAATTGTTAACTTATAAGAATTAAGAAGCAATGAAGCAATATTAAATTAATGATTTTAAGGTATCTTTTTTTTTTTGTTAAAAGTTATAAAGAGGTGACCATAGGTTTTTTTTTAATCACTTAACTCGATGACTTAATTCAACCCAACCTAATAAAGTCTGGTTGGGTTGCTAAAAAATAAAAAGGTAAACCTAACTTAACCCAACCCAACACAATTAAGTTTGATCGGGGGCCTTTGCTTCGTGCAACCCACGTTTTGCTTCCTACACCATAACCCGAATGGACCAAATTACCCTTTGCTATCTCTTTTCCTTAGCAACCGACCTGCTCCTCCCACTTCCTAACCTCTCGATTCTCTCTTCCTCTTTGGTTCCTCTACTCTTTTTCTCGGTCAATTATTAACCCATTTCTCATCAAATTTCCCCACTGATCATGGTTTGACTAATAGATGGTGTTGGAAAGGGCCATTCCGAATTATGGAATCTGGATCATAAAACAAAAAATCATTTATAGATTAAGAAATTTGTATCGTTAAACAAAAAACAATGCACTTTCGGATCGCCCATTCTGGAATTATGCACACATAATTCCAGAACAAGTAATCCAGAATATATGTTGTTTTCTGGATTACTTATTCTAGAATTATGTATGCATAATTCCAGATTGCCCAATCCAGAATTATGCATACAATTCCAGAATAAGTAATATGGAAAACAACATATATTCCAAATTATTTGTTCTGGAATTATGTGTGCATAATTCTGGAATGGGCAATCTGGAAGTGCTTAGTTTTTTGTGTATTCCAGATTCTCCAATATGAAATTCTATCCAGATCCAAAAAAAAAAAAAATTCTTGGAACTTACCTCGAACAGTTACTTCAACGCAGAGCAACGAATGGTGACCCATGGAAGGGCGAAGGCTTTCAGACGGAGGAAAAAAAATAGCAATTGTGGTGACGGAGGAAAAGGGAGCAACTGTTGTGGCGCAACCTTTCAGATGGTGGTTCCATGGATGGAAATATCAGGATATTTGAAAATAAGTGCAGGTAGCAAAAAATAAGGTATAGGAAGCAATTACCTTGATTGGGTTGAATTGAAAATTTGACTAAATTTAATCCAATAATTCCAGAGATTTGACAGTTAAGAAAATAAAATCCACGATAACAAGAAATCCCCAATAATTTTAATAACCCTTCGATCGTTTTTGAGTCGAGATCTGCATATATTTAGCTTCTTTGCGCCATAGTGCTCGAGGCTGAGGGGCTGTGTGCCCTTCGATTGTATTTAGGCCGAGCACCTGCCATGGCCCATGACTCGATGGCC
The DNA here is from genome assembly GCA_026413185.1 of Pueraria montana var. lobata. Lineage (NCBI taxonomy): Eukaryota > Viridiplantae > Streptophyta > Magnoliopsida > Fabales > Fabaceae > Pueraria > Pueraria montana. The sequence goes on from CM048651.1 coordinate 26,342,762, forward strand.
GACCGACCAAGACCAAGCCCTACTAGCCATTGATAAGAATAATATATTCAAGTATAGTAACTATCTTATCTGTTATTTTAAGAGATTACGGGATATGATCCAAATTATATCTTATCTCCGAGAATCATGAAGATAGATTGACATTGGATACTAGTATAAAAATAACCCTTGACCTAGAGACTAGACAAGTTACACATACACACTTGAATGCTTCTGACTAGGTCTCCCAACCCCCTAAGATAGATTTATATCGGAACATAATGAAAAAAAAATCATATCATTTTTTGGTCAGCAGTGAAAATCCATTAAATTGCACAAGATGTGCTAACAAATATTACAGAAATAAAATGCTATGTTCTAGCATATCCATCCTATCTACCAACCTCCTAAAAACAGCCCCTATCAAGTTTTACATCCAAAAGAATATAATCTGGTATCTACTAGCAATAAATGTATGGAAGATTTTGAATCTTAACATATACATCCATTGTTGCAGATCAAAAGATTCAATACTTTCCCAAAAAATGCCAAAACATTCCTGCTGCTAACAGGATCCATCTATTACCCCTATGTCCAACAAGACATCACATCATCCATGTAGCAAGTAAGCAATTCAAAATGCTCACATACCACTGCTGATAAGTAAAGCAAAAGTCCTTTTGATATGCTTTCAGCCACGTTCACGTTAGGAACATGATTTTTTGCATAATTGCTTCTTCATCAAACATTTTTCCTTCAAAAATCACTGCATTTCTCTGTTGCTAAATACTCCATGTAACTGCACTCCAGAATATAGGCCAACATTGCCTAAACCTGCTACCATTAACACCATGTGAGTGTTGCCATAAATGATCTGCAATAAAAAGTGGAAGAGCAGTGCTGAGGTCAATTAAATTATAACATTTCATCCAGATATGATACACCACTCTACAATTGAACAAGATATGTGTCATATTTTCCTCCGGATGATGACAAAATGGGCAGGAAGCATCATCATTTTCCAAATGTACCTATCTTCTTCTAAGATTATCTCTTGTTGGAAGTCTATTAAGTATAATTCTCCACATGAAGAAAATCACCTTTTGTGGAATTTTGAATTTCCATAAAAATTTAAAGATGTCCTCCTCACAGCTTCCCATTCTTAGCCGATATAGAGCCAATATGAGGAACGCACTGTATAAATGGCTGATACATCTTCCTTCCATATCCATTGATCCTCTCCTTGTCCTACTATTGGCGCTGCCCACCAATTGATAAAATTCTTCAACCATATTTCTTTCCCACTCAAACTAATCTCTCCTCCATCTAAAGTCCCACCTCCATATTCCTTGTTCCCGCTTTCCCATATTTACAATGACTTTCCTTTTTTGTTCGGAAATTATGAACAACCTTGCAAACTTGTTTGCCAAACATTCACCCCCTACTCACCATTCCTCCCAAAATCTAGTATGTCTCCCATCCCCAACTTTCCATTCTATCATATTATCAAACCACATATCAAGATCTTTCCCCCCACAAACGTCCTTCACATCCCTCCACCAAATGGACTCATTTCCTTTATTTTCAACATCTCCCACTCCTTGCCAACCTTGATATTTAGATTGTAATATCTGACTCCACAACGCCTCCCTTTGATGGAACATGTTCCATTTTCCTTTTGCAATGAGTGTCTCATTAAACAAACAAATGTCTTTTACCCCCAACCCACCATGATCTTTTGGCTTACATATTTTTTCCCAACTAACCCAAGAAATCTTCTCCCTCCCATCCTCACAACCCCACAAAAATCTTCTTTGTAGACCAATCAATTTCGAAGACACCCCTTTGGAATTTTAAAAAAAGAAAGAAAGAATAAGGGCAAAGAGGCAAGTACCAAATTGACCAAACATATACTCTCGGCAAAGGATAAATGTTTATGTTTCCACACTGGAAGCTTCTTATGGAATTTGTCAATAATAGGATCCCATGTCTCCTTCCTCCTTGGGTTGGCACCAATCGGAATACCCAAATAAACAAAAGGAATGGTCAAGACTCTACAATTCAAATAATTTGCATACCTCTCAATATCTTCCACCTCCACACCAATTGCCCCAAACCTACTCTTACAAAAATTGACTTTTAAACCAGAAACAAGTTCAAAGCATCTCATAATACTCTTGATCACCACCACATTATTTAAGTTCATATTACCCACAAAAATTGTATCATCCGCATATTGCAAAAGACTCACTTCAACACAATTTTTTCCAACTTTGAAGCTCGAAAACAACCCTTTAGATGTGGCCTCCCTCATCAAACCACTTAGTCCCTCCGCCACAATTGTGAATTGAAAATGTGCCAATGGATCCCCTTGTCTAATACCCCTCTCTACCATGAATTCCTTGGATGGACTTCCGTTCACAAGAATAGAAACCGAGCTAGATATAAGGCACCCTTTTATCCAATTTATCCATTTTCCATCAAAGCCTAATCTCCTCATCATGTAAAATAGAAACTCCCAACATACCAAGGATAGGCCTTTCCAAAGTCTACCTTAAATACCATGCACTTTATTTTCTTCCTTCTTGCTTCATCTACAACTTCATTTTCTATTAACACACTATGCAAAATGTTTCTCCCCCCCCCCCCCCCCCCCCAAAAGGCACATTGTCTTTGATCAATAACACCATGCAACACTTTTTGTAGTCTCTTTGCCAAAATCTTAACCACAATTTTGTACATACAACCCACCAGGGAAATTGGTCTAAAATCATCCAACCCTTGTGGATCATCACATTTAGGAATAAGAGAAATAAAAGATGCATTACCTCCCTTTGTGAAAGTACCGGAACCATGAAAGTCCTCAAGGAAGTTAATGACATCCTTTTTCATAACATCCCAAAACTCCTTAATGAATTTGAAATTAAATCCATCGGGTCCTGGGCTCTTTGAATCACATTCCCAAATAGTCTCCTTAATTTCTTCTTCCCCAAAATTAGCTACCAACATTGCATTATCTTCAGATGAAATCCTTTCAAAAGCCACTCCATCAAGACGCGGTCTCTCCCGTTGCTCTTCACTAAACCTTTTTTTGAAGAAATTCCACGCTTCTTCCTTGACTACATTTGGCTCCTCACTCCAAGCTCCACCTACATGAAGTCCTCTGATCAAATTTTTCCTTCTCCAATTGACCATAAAGTGAAAATATTTTGAGTTAAATCCCCCTCCCTAAGCCACTTTGTTCTTGACTTTTGTTTGAGCAACGATTCACTGTACATTACATTCCTCCAAAATTCTTCTTGCAATCCCCTCTTGTCTTCTAACTCCTCTTCGGTTAGACCCTCTCTTTCCTCCTTCTTATCCAAATCATTCATCTTTTGTTCAACTCTTGCAATGTTTTTATGAATATTACCAAAATGATCCCGGTTCCACTCCTTCAAGCAAAATTTCAACCTTTTCAATTTCTCCTTTAATACATATGATCCCCTCCCGACAACTTCAAGGTTTTCCCACTTATCCACCACAAAACTTGCAAAAATCTTCTCCTCCAACCAACAATCAAGGGATTGAAAAGGTTTAGGTCCTCAATCTATGTTGACATCTTTCAAAATTAGTGGACAATGGTCAGAAATATTTCGATCCAACACATATTGAGTGCTACCATTCCATTTATTAACCCACTCCCTTGATACCAAGATTCGATCAATTCTACTTCTTGCACTTCCATTTGGTTCCATTTGGGCTAAACCAAGTAAAATTTCTCCCAACCAACAGTATGTCTTCCACCTCCATATCTCTAACGAAATGGTTGAATTCTCTTCTTTCGCCTCTTCCAAAGTCAAACATGCTCTCACCTTCTCTTTCACAAGATCTTCTTACGAAATTAAAACCCCCCACCAAACACCAAATTGAGCTCGTACTAGCTGCCTTTATGTTTTTCAACTCATCCCAAAGCCTCCTTTTTGACACCAAATCACACGAGGAATAGACATTAACAATAATAATATGATATCCTCCTTCCTTCCAAACTCCCTCCAGTCCAATGAAGCCATCACCTTGAAAAGCATTGATAAGTTCAAAAAATTCTTTAGTCCATACACATAGCAAGCCCCCTGCTGTATTAATTGCAGGCCACATAACTATTTGATTCATCCTAAATTAAAATTAAGACTTTTCAATCGTGGATCTAAACATACCCTTAATAATAGTTTCACCCTATACGCTAGTCTTCTACTGGAACGCGTGACTAAACTTGTGGTAAGTTGCATTAGTCTTGCATTTGAATTCTAGATGTCGGGGTGGCGAGGAACATTTAGACAGAGAGAAGAGAAAAATATTTGGCAGTTAACACCGCAATACTTTTTTTTTTTTTTTTCCTGATATGAAACACCGCAATACTTTGCCGACTGCAGCATTTAAGTTTTGAAATATCTACCTTCCGTGGCTACATTTAGAAAAAGAAGGAAAGCATAATTTTGTATTACCAAATATTAATACTATTAATGATAAAAACATATTTATTAATAATTCTCAAATTTGAAGTCAAACTGCTTAGCAGTTATGATAAAAAAAAATAAAAAAAAAAATCTGCTTAGCAGTTAGCATGCAGCCATAAAGCATGTTACAGAAGTTATAAACTAAATAATTAAATGTTTAACATAACATATAAATGTACGACAGTGAATCTTTCTCTAGTATAATATTTGAAGAGAATGAGCTGAGCTTGAAGAGTGAAACACACATACATTTTTTATTCGTTTTATTTCTGTTATCTTTAAATGAAGAGTGTTATTAAGAAAAGCATGAGTGCCTCAAGAAAGCAAGATATTATTTACCACTAGCTAGTCTGAAGGATAAGGATGCTTGTTCCTTTTAAGCAATATCTCATTTAGATGTTGAAATTGGAAAAAAAAAAAAACTTGCCAATAGTTCAATGACTCATTCGGATTGGTCCCGTTAGTGGATATCTAGACTAAAAATTTATTCAATCCATTATTTTTCAAGATATTTTTACACCTTGTAAATGTAAAACTAATTTGTTAAAGCGAAGCAATATGATTAGGGACTCTCCACAAATGACGTCTCCGTCTTTAATTTATTTTGATGTAGCTGTTCTTATAGAATGTATGGACTTACAAAAACTCAGTAATAATTGTCAATTAATATTATAGAGAAAACTTGTGCTCGAGTGGACTACATCAGTTTTTTCTTTTTTAAATCAAACCCAGCATAAAAATTGCTTTCGGACTATGTGCCAATCCAAGGTCAATCCTTTCTATGAAATTCCCATACATCATGATATATATATTTTTTTAATATACTTATTGTAAAAATTAACAAATTTACTATACATGATATTTTATAATTGAATAACAATGTAAAATCTTTTTACACTATCAATATATAGACGATTTTCTCAAAATGTATTAGATATCAGGATTTCTTTTATATTGGTATAGTTTTATTTAAAGAAAATTAAATTGTTAATATAAATATATTTTTATCTATATTAACAAATTAACAAAAGAGGAGGGATTCACTTACTCCAAGAATAAGTATAAGAGACTTACTCTTCATCCTCACCATTCATTTTCTTGAAATCTAATGGTTAAGATTAGTTAGTCATTACAACCATTAGATTTCAAGAAAATGAATTATGAGAATGAAGAATAAGTCTCTTGTACTTATTCTTGGAGTAAGTGGATCCTCCTCTTAACAAAATGATACATTATCCTGTAATTAACGAAATTAAAAAAGTAGGATGAAACAAAGAAAAGTGATACATTATGCGCATAGTATAATGTACCCATATATGTCTATTTTTTTTTTTTTTTTTACAGACATATATATCTATTTTGATACTAACGAAATTATGTGTTAGTATGATACATCATCATATTATCAGTAGACTCACAATTTCTACACTAATAGTTTAATATCGGTTAGATAATAACTAATCAAGAGTTTTGTGGTCATCATTACCAACCTGAAAGTACAAAAAAAAAAAAAAAAAACTAAAATTTTGAAGTGATCAAATTACTTTCTAATAGCATGACACTATTATTCATGGATTGAAGAAAATGATTATACACAATAGAATTAAACTACTTTTTTCTAAGTAAATTAAATTTAAACTTTCTTAATTTAATTTTTATGTTACATAAAAATAGTGCTGAAGTTATCATGAAAAAGGAAACAAAATGAATAATATTGAAAATATAGATAACTTAATTAGTGGAGTGCCCTTATAGTTTTTTTTTTTATATGTAGGAATCGAAAACAAATAAGTATTAAAGAGTTTACAACAACTCACATACTCTGTTCAACTAAATGCTCTTATAGTTACCTTACATCAGCTAATCATTATTTAGATCAACAATGTATTTTACTTTCGGCTAAATTTAAATTAGCTACGATTAAATGAGGCAGGAAATTAAGGATCCTAAAACCAAAATAAATAAATAAATTAATGAAAAATACACAATAGAGAGGGGCGGCGAGGAAGGTGGGCCGCGAATCACGCAGTTGTGTTGGGTTTGTCACTGTGTGTTGAGCCTTTGACGTACGCAAGAAGATGTTGCCTTTGTTGTTGCTATTCTATTCCATTGCCAACCGACCATAGTACCTTGTTGGGTATCAATTACCAAATTTTGATGCATTCTTGTGAACCCATATACATTCATTTTCCTAGAATGTGATATTCCCTAATTGCATAGAAGTGATAATATTTTCTTTCGGGAGAAGTGGGTTGGGTGGGAATAACTTCAAACTCAAATTAAAGGATGAGCAAAATGTGCCTTGTAAGTTGAGTTTTAACTAGGAATGTGCTATTCTCAACTCGAGCTAATAAGTGACGGTGAGATTATTTGTTAGTAGTGTCGGGATTATGGGCTATATGGTCCTAAAATATGCGATCCATTTAAATATGGAATTTTTCAATCCGATTTACCTAATAAGCAAGTTTAACGTGGTTTAGTTCGAGAGTTATCGGGCTAACATGTGGATTTTTTTTAATGTATTAGTTATTTATTGTCAGGGACGGATCCAGAAGAATCCGATTAGAGGGGGCTATTTTTTTTTAATCATTTAAATAGGGGCTATGTATTTCCACTCCATTTTTTTTGCTAAGTACACTCCCTTTTCTTTTTTTTTTAAAATTAAATTACTTAGATAATCTATTCCTTTCAAACCTTTTTCTCTCCCTCGCACACTCCCCTTTTCAGCGCAACAACACACTCCCTGTTTCATAGCAACAGCACCCCCCTCTCTTTCACTCCTTTCATCCCTTCCAATTTCTTGCTTTGGTCTTCCTTTACTCCTCACTTGCTCAATCTCTTACTCTAGCGTTAGGGCTTTTTCATCCTCCAAACTCCAATGCAATATGCTTACACTCCCAAGTACTTTCCTTTACTCCTCCCTTGTTCAACCTCAGTATGTTTATTCAAGTTGTTGCAATGGAGTGTCTCTTAGTGCCGTCCAGATTGAAAGACCAATATCAATTATATGTTTTCTCCACTTCAATTGCTCACTATTGTACAAATTTCCCTTTATATGGTGTTTTTAATGGTCTTAATGTTGTGCTTGAATTTTTCCGGATGTTATTCTTAACATTCCGGAAAGTACTTTCCAGAACACAAAACAGTATTCCGGAAAGTACTTTCTGAAATACAGTTTTATATTTTAACATTTTGGAAAGTACTTTCCAAAACACAAAATAGTATTCTAGAATAATAATTATATATGTTAGGGGTATAAAGGGTATATATGATAATAACAATTAGAAGAAGAAAAACAAATGAGAGTGTACTTAGCAAAAAAAGGGAGTGGATATAGCAAAAGCCATTTCGTTAATAAATAATGACATTCAGAAAAATTATTTATCGATTTTACACATAGAATTAAAATTGATTTATATTTCAAATGATAAAAAATAGGAGTGTATATCATACTTTGTTTCAAAAGATTCCGCATAACATTCAATGTTGAATGTAAGAAGTTTTGGTTTGATATATATAATATACATATAAACTTGAGGGAGGGGGGGGGGGGGGGAGGCTAGAGTTAGGGATGGTAATTGGTAGGGTCTGAGTAGGATACTATAGTATCCGTCCCTATATCCGCGTTTAAAAAAATACCTATATTCGCCCCCATACTGCCATACCCACGCGGGTAGCAACTTTAATTCTCATTCCCATACCCATTGGGTACCTATATACCCATATCCGCACTTTATTTATGTATAAAGTTAATAAAATTAATAAAAAATATTAATTAAAAAATTACTACAAGTAAATTGAAAATTCACTCTTAAATAATTCAAACATAATATTAAAAACAACCAAACATAATTTTGAGTCGTTCAAACTTAAGTCATAACTAAACAACATTTTAAAAATAATCATCCAACATAATAATTCTTAAACTTAATGTTCTAATTCTTTGTAATGTTCTCTATAAAATTATATCTAAGGTCCTGGCCAATAGAATAAAAAAAATGCTTCCCAAATGTGTCTCTCAAGAACAATCAGCTTTTGTACAAGGGCGTTCTATACTGGATAATGTTATGGTAGCCATTGAGACCATCCATCACATGAAATGCAAAGTCAAAGGTAAATTGGGGGAATTGGCTTTGAAAATTGACATAAGCAAAGCCTTTGATAAAGTTGATTGGAGGTATTTGAATGCCATTTTATTGAAGATGGGTTTTGATCCTAAATGGGTTGGATGGATGAGGATGTGTGTGGAATCTGTGGATTTTAATATTTTGGTTAATGGAGAGGGAGTTGGACCTATTTCACCAGGGAGAGGACTCAGACAGGGGGATCCACTGTCCCCTTATTTATTTATTTTGTGTATGGAGGGTCTATCCAGTCTTTTAAAGAAAGCAGAAGGAAGGGGTGACATTCATGGTATTAAAGTGTGTAGGGGAGCTCCTCTCCTCACACACTTATTTTTTGCTAACGATTGTTTTCTGTTTTGCAAGTCTATTGATAAAGAAGTAGAAGTTATTCATCATATTTTACATGACTTTGAACTTTCTTCAGGTCTTGCTATGAACTTCCAAAAGTTTGAAATTTTTTTCAGCATAAATACTTCTCAAAGCTGTAGAGAAAATATATCCTCTTTTCTGGGAGTCACAAAATGCATGGGAACTGGCAAGTACCTTGGCATGCCCTCCATGATCGGAAGGAAGAGAAAATCTATTTTCAGATATCTCAGGGACAGAGTTTGGAAGAAGATTCACCACTGGTCTGCAAAACATCTTTCTAAAGCTGGTAGAGTGGTTCTCATAAAGTCTGTAGCATAAGCCATCCCTGCTTATTGCATGAGTATTTTTCTTCTCCCATCTACTTTGCAGGATGATATTCAGAAAATGATGAATTCCTTCTGGTGGGGTTCAAACAAGAATTCTGGTAAAGGAATTAACTGGCTGAGTTGGGATCGTCTTACTATGAGGAAGGAGCATGGAGGTATGGGTTTTCGTCATTTACATGCTTTTAATTTAGCCATGCTAGGGAAGCAAGGTTGGAAATTTATGTCTGACCAAGATGCTATTGTTTCACGTGTTTTCAAATCCAAATATTTTCCTAATGAGGACTTTGTGAATGCTCGGTTAGGAAACAATCCGAGTTTTGTATGGCGTAGTATCTATTCTTCACGGGTGTTGGTTAAAGAAGGCATGAGGTGGCAATTGGGTAATGGTCATAAAGTGAATGTCTGGAATTCTCCTTGGCTCCGTGCAGCTGAAAATCCATACTTACAATCCCAACCTGCTGCTGGATTAGAAAATTTAAAGGTTAGTGACTTGATTGATCAATCCTCAGGCACTTGGCATGAGACACTTATTCATCAAGTTTTTAATCCTCGTGATGCTCAGAGTATTTTGTCTATGCCTATGTTTTTATTGAATAATGATGATGTATTGATTTGGAGATTTAGCAATGATGGAAATTTCTCTGTAAAATCTGCCTACTACTATGTTACACAGCACATGGTTGACAATGAACATTTTTGTGAGGAGGGTGATTGGATGTCCATTTGGAGTCTTAACATACCGCAAAGAATGAAATTATTGATATGGAGGTTAGCGAGAGGATGTATTCCCTCAAGACAGCGTCTTCTCTCCAAGGGAGTGCAATGTTCGATTCTATGCCCATTTTGTGAATCAAATATTGAATCTGACTGGCATATCTTTTTCGGTTGTGATTTTGCTCGATCTGTTTGGGCTCATTCAGGATTTTGGTCTCATATGCAACATTCAATAAATAATGCAGATAATAAAAGACAATATGTCTTTCATTTGCTGTCAACTCTTAATTCTGATGATCAAGACAAATTTGCAGCCGTATGTTGGTGTCTCTGGAAAAGAAGGAATGGCAAATTTTGGCAAAATGAAGTGAAACCCATTGCTATTTCTTTTCAATTATCCATGCAAACATTACGTGATTGGAAATCTCTGCAGGCTGGTCAAGATCCAAATTTTTTTCACGTAAATCTCAACCATGGTTCAGATGTAGTTTGGCAAAAACCATCAGTGGGTTCCATCAAATGCAACATAGGTGCTTCAATCTACAGTGTTCAACACAAATTTGGAGTTGCAGCTATCATCAGGGATCATCTTGGCCAATTCATATCAGCGAGAACAGCCTGTTACAATGGATCAGTCACTCCTCAGGAAGCTGAAGTAGCAGCTCTTTTTGACGCTATGAACTGGATTTTCTCTTTGGATCTTCAAAATGTTATATTCGAATCTGAAAGTAGGTTGGTGGTGGGCACCATCAATTCCAGCAGCTTCAAGAATAATGAGTTTGGTTCTTTATTGAAAAACTGTAGTTCAAAACTCAGATTATCGCAAAACTTCTCTGTTAAGTTTGTCCGGAGGCAAGGAAATCAAATTGCTCATACTCTAGCAAGGGCGTCTAGATTTTTTGCTAGTTACCATGTTTTTAATTACATTCCAACTTGTATTTTGTCCTTTATTATGAATGAAATAATATGAGTTTCTTCCTTAAAAAAAAAAACTTAATGTTCTAATCGTTTATCAAAATCATTAAAAACTTGGACATTATGTGATGACGGTACTCCCCAAAGCCTGAAAAAAATACATTGAAACTAATTGGTTTATAATTATATATTATAAATTGAAAAAAGAAAACAATAAAAAATTACATTTTGTACTATATCATAAACAATACAAATTTAGAGTATTAAATAAGTACAAACAGAATAAATCTACACTACTAATTGAAGCACTATTATGTAAAAAGGAAACAATAAAAAATTATATTTTGCACTAGATCATAAACAATACAAATTTTAAGCATTAAATAGGTACTGTACAATTCTGCACTACTAATTGAAGCACTATTATGTTTTTTTTTTTTAATTATCAGCCAACACCCTTGCTGTTAATTATACATCACCAGTAGTCTGTTTTAATATATATAGTATCCGTGTGATGCACGAATTTATTGAGGAGAGAATGAATTTTTTATATGTATAAAATATGTTGATAATGTTGTTAATTTGTTATATTACTTAAAAAAATGTAAAACTAATTCAAATTTTTGCAATAAGGAACTTATTCATTAATAAATAATAAAAGATAATTAGATGTGTTTATTTTATAATACAACACATTTCAAAAAAAATTATAATACAACTATAAATTTAAATTTCACAATGCCACTTTCTTGAAGTAAATTTTTTTTCTCTATATAGACAAATAAAATTTTATAACAAAAATAAGATGAAAATAATAAGAAAATTAATTTTAACTAAAAGAACTAACATATTGTTCCATTAGTTTTTTTTTTTATGGAATTCATTAATTTAACATCTTGTAAAAATATTGAAAACAAAATTAAGCGAATGAATGAAACAATATAAATTTAAGAACATATATTTAAATGATTACATATAAGCACAATGTTGTCACATTCATTTATATTAAATTTGATATGATAATGTAATATTTTATGTTTGGAAGAGACATTTTTTAATATTTCGAAAGAGAAATTATAATTAAACTTAAAAATTAAAAATAGCAATTTAATATATTTTTTGATAAACAACAATTTAACATTTTCATTATAATTTTAATAAAATTTATTTGAATAACTATTGTCTTTTCATGTATTAAATAATATAAATAAATGATCAAATATTTATTTATTTTTTAAAAGATACATGTGTAAAAAAGACAATTGAGAATCACATCCATCTATTGTCACAAATTCAAATCAACTACATAAATATATATAGCATGTTAATCTTTATTTTACAATTTATATTTCATTTCATTATTTCTTTAAGATATATAGCATTAATTTAATAATAAATATGTAGTATTGTCCCCTTTATATTTACTACCATTCATGTTTAATTGATTTTAATTTTTTCAGATACTTAGGTGATGAAATTATCTATTTTATTTGAACAAATATTTAAAATATAACTAATATCAAAATCAATTTAAAAATAAATTTAAATTTGAAATATAGATATAAATATTTATATTAAATTATTATATTAACAAAAAATAAAAATTATAATAATGAAAAATAAAAAAACTATTAAAACATTAAAATAATTTAGAACCTAAATTTAATATGCATAGAGAAAAAAAATAAACAAACACATGAATTAGTATTAGAGAATTGGTTATAAAATTATTGAATAAAAATTTAAACATCACAAAATTATATTGTTGTATTTATAGTTGAGTGTAATTTAAGAATTTTAGAAAAATGAAAATTAACAAAATAAGATACTCTTATTTATATTAATATTTTGCCATAATTATTTTAAAATTTTCAAATTGGTTTCCTTTTCAAATTTCTTGCAATAATAATGTTTTTCTTACCATTTTTTTTTGCAAAAAAAAATTATAATCATTTTTCAAATTAATTGAGTGTGATTTTAATTAGTAATAATATTCACCATACTTTTATTTTATTACTAAGTCGAATATTTGACATGTATGCATCATTGAGTTTGCAAGATGATTAATTGAATGTAATTTTGTAGTTAAAAAATTGCAAATTTCTCGTTATTATAATTTCTTGCTGTAATTGTCTCACAATTTTGAAATTGTTTCCGTTTTCAATTTCTTCCTATAATAATAAATTTCTTTTCATAATTCTTTTCTATAATAAATATTTTAACTTTTCAAATTTGTCATTAATTATTTTAAAGTTGTTTCAAATTATTTGGGTGTGATTGGTTGATAAAACTATTCACATCGTTATCTTTTTATTATTATATTGAATATTTGACACATTTGTGTCACTATATTTGTCAAAGACTTGCAGATTAATTGAGTATAATTTTATAATTTGAGGAAAATTAGAAATTAAAAAATAGAAAATAAACATATTATTATGTTATTATATCAATATTTTTCTAAATACTTTTGGCATTGTACTCTAATTTAAAGGTTTAATGTTATTATCCATTTCATTGTTTTTCATCTCATATATGATAGTAGAGGGTTCACTTTCATCATACACTATATTGTCATTCACATGATACAATATTCATTGCTTGATAATTAATACGTCTTTACTACATAATTAGAAATTTTGAATAAAAAAACATATAAAGCAAATAAAAATAATTAGGAAGCAAATATGATTGCATGTCTTCCAAATATTTAGAGATGTCAATACCTGTCAAATAAAAAAAATATAATAAGTCAACCAAAAAATAAATAAAAATTCAAAAATGTAAAAAATCTCAACAGAGAAAAATCAATAAAAATATATATAAAGTTACATATAAATAATCGATTAGTATAACACTATTTATAAGGGGGAAAGCATGAAGAATTTTAAAAATTAGTAAGTAGCATGAATATTTCACAAATTTTCCCGTGTTTACTGTCAATGTTTCATCTCTACTAAACAAACTGAAAAGATGAGATAATAAAAATTAAAACAATGGGACATGTAAGGTGTGGTTGAACAAAAAAAAAGAGAAGTAAAGTATAATAAACAATGAGACGAAGAAATAATAAAAAAAATCAACTTACTCATAATGTCTTTCCTATTTTCGTCAGAGATGTCAATACCTGTTAAATAAAAAAAGAATATAATAAGTCAACCAAAAAATAAATAAAAATTCAAAAATATAAAAAAATCTCCATAGAGCAAAAACCAATAAAAATATATATAAAGTTACATATAAAATGGATTAGTATAACACTATTTATAGGAGGAAAAGCAAGAAGAATTTTAAAAATTAGTAAGTAGCATGAATATTACACAATATTCCTTGTGTTTATTGTCAATGTTTCATCTCTGCCAAACACACTGAAAAGGTGACATAATAAAAATTAAAACAATGGAACATGTAAGGTGTGGTTGAAAAAAAAAAGTAAAGTATAATAAACAATGAGGCGAAGAAATAATGAAAAAAAAATCAACTTATTCATGATGTCTTTTTCTATTTTTGTCATTAATGGTGAACTTTTCTAGAAGAGCCAATAATAAGGATAAAAAATGCAGAAGAGTAAACATGCAAGGTTGAAGGAAAAGAAGAAGAATATATATACTCGTTGTAATCATCCTAGTTAATTAAAATTAATTAAAATACCTTAATTAAAAATATCTTAATCAATTATCAATCAATCAATTATCAATATTACTCAAAAATTCTGACGCTCCTTTAAAAATTACTTTATTTAATATATAATTGTTTATGTGTTTTAGACTATATCGCACATATAATTGAACTGAATATATAATATAATATAAAATCAAATCAAATATCAAATATCAAATAATAATAATATTTTTAAAATCGAATAAATTAATATCAGTAAAATTTTAAAATTACTTTAATTGAAATATTGAATATATTCAATAAAATTTTAAAATTACTTTAATTAAAATATTAATCAAAATATAATTTTAAAATTTCGTTATTCGTTATTTAAATCTGGAAAGAAAATTATAAATTATAAATATATTAAATGTCTTATAAATATTAAGATTGTGATTGTGCTAATTAATAATTAATTAATTGATTAATGATACTAAAATTAAGAATGAAATATCAATCAATTAATCAATCAATATATTATATAAAATGTCTTCAGAATGTGACACGTGGACAACTAGTCCTAGTTAGCAACTGTGTTTTATATAATATATAGATAGATAGATATAGATAGATATATCCTCTGTCTTATTGTTACATTCCATTGGCAGTTTGTTTTTTTTATATTGATTCCACTGGCAGTTTCGTTTTCACATATTTAATAACAAAGACATCCAGCAAAATACAAAAGGCATTCCTATATTTCATATATTATTCTTTGGCATTATACCTTTCTAAACAACAGTGGTTAGTATAAAAGAAATGAATCCTCCTAATTTTTATACACGATGGAAATTCAAGTTCTTTAGTTTAGCATTGTTCTATTTCTCTCGTTATGAATAAAACTGAAAATGTAAGCTTGATTACCCTATGGAATACTGAAATTTCTATTGTTATTAACCTTAGGGGACGTTTGGTAGGGAAGAAATTTTTTCATGCCCAGAAATCATGATTCCTCGAAATATGAATCCTAGGAATCATGATTCATGGAAATGAATAAAATATGTTTGGTTGGTTATAAATATTTTAAAGGCAGGGTAATCATGGTATATATCCAACAAACTTTAGTTCTTCTGTTTTTTTTAGATGTCATAAAACACATTGTTACTGTTAGTCATAAATTAAGAATTAGGAAATATATAATTTTTTTTACAGAAAACATATATAATTATTTACATAAGTAAAATATTTTAATTAAAATAATACACACACACATACTAGGTGCAGGGTGGGGTGGGTACTATAGTACCGGTACGCGCACCTATCCCCATTAAAATTTGCGGATAAATACCCTCCCCTATACCCAGTCCCAATAAGCAGGTATTTACCCTACCCATGTGCGGATATTTTTGCAGGTACCTGTAGGGTATGGGTACATTTTGCCATCCCTAGCTAGAGCCCCTGCCCGCCCCCCATAAATTCGTTCCTTGTTTATTATATTATGAAATTTAATCAATTATTAATAAGTAACAAATCATAAAACGACAAAAAAAAAACATAACTCTTTTAGGGCCCGTTTGTTGGCTAGGATAGAATTCAATATAATAGGATAACTAACCTATCCTACTATAATCAAGTATTTGGTGCACCAATAGGATATGATTTGCTTATCCTATTGCCTATCCTATCCTGTTGGTGTAATGTATTTCTTATCCTGAGAGGGGAGCTGGGGTTAGAAAGCATTATGATAGGATAATCTTTCTCTCTCTCCCTCCCCCAATCGCCACCATCATCACTGTCATCATTGTTGTCGTCACTGCCATTAACCCTATCACCATCGCCATTGTCGCCACCACCACCACCACCACTTTCACTACCGCCATAGTCACCACCACCATCACCATCACCGCCACCACCATCTCTGTCATAGTAAGCACCACCGACGTCACCACCACCACCATCGCTGCTATAACAACCACCACCACCTCTGTCATTGGCACCACTCCACCATCACCACCACCACCACCATTGCCGCCACCATCTCATCATTGTTGTCGTCACCATCGCTGCCACCACCATCACCGCCATTGCCACCACAACAACCACCACCACGATCACCATTGTTGTCGTCACCATCACCATTGCCACCACAACCACCATTGCCACCATCACTCCACCATCGCTGCCACCACCATTGTTGTTACCATCCCATTTTTTTTCTTATTGCTCATAAGACTCACTTTCGTATGATTTTCACTATATGTTTATGGCCTTTTTTGTTTCAAACAGTAGTTAATTCCTATAATTTTCATGTAGGTGAATCTAATGAGACAAGTTTCACATCTTGAATCAATCAAAAAAAGGTTCAAAATCGTGTCCAAAAATCGAAAACAATAAGTTTTTCAAAAGTACCAACTTGTCGTGAATTAAATAAAAACGGGGACCATTTTAGAACTTTTAAAAATTAGGGGACCAATTTAAAACCAAAAAATAAATTAAGGGACCATTTGTATATTTTAGCCTACAAAAAACAAGCATATGCATAATACACACACATATATATTACAAGGATATAGAAAAACCTGACACAGGAGAATCAAAAGGAAAAAGCAAGCTTACTCTATTCTCTTCTACAACATGCTTCGGCTTGTGTGAATGGTCACCAACACTTCCCTTAGTAGCTTCTAATTTTGGAGTTATGTCTTCGGAAACAGTTTTCTTCTGGAAATTATATGATGTTAATAAATTCAGAAGAGATCCTTGATATTATTTTTCATTATTTATCTACAAAGGAAAGAGTGAAATCAGGTGATAAAATTGTAAATGTTGGAGTAATTAATCTCATTGGTAGATCACCAATCAAAACTCTGAATAAAAAAAAGGTACACGTAACTATTAGTAATATCACATTTCTATGAGAATCACGTGTATAAATTCAAATTTAAGTGTATTTGATAAAAAATACCAAATTAAAACTTAAATTTAGGGTTAAATGATTCATTCAATTGATTAAGCAGTAAGTCTCATCCTCTCATTCATTTAATATGAATATTAAATACAACAATTGATAGCATTCAGTTAAAACATTTTCTACAGCCATTGATGAAAAATAATGGTTCGGTAACGGAAGCTGTTAGTATAGTATTTAAATGCACATCTAATTACTCTTGGTTGGATAATGCAGCAAATAACACATTATACATGCATGAGTAGATTAACAAATCCAGGACAACAATAATCACAGATACTATAATGTTTAATAAAATCAGTAATAAAAAAAAAGGTGGTGCAATCGGAGGCATGTGTCTAATTAAAGGAGAAGGTAAATACTTATTTTTAGTTTATGTCCAACAAATTTCATAAGGATCAAATTGGTATGCTCTATGCACAAAATAGAGATGGAAATTGGAAAATTACGGAGATAAGAAACCAGATCATGAGAGTTTCTCTAAATCTAAGACAGACAGAAATTAGACAAAACACATAGAAATTTAAACATTTTTTGTATGTAATCAGTAATGAATTTCAATTACACTTGTAATGGGAGGATTTTCTGAGTGGACACATTATTCTTAGATGTACTTTTAATTTTTATTTTTAAACCAGTGCTGGTATCAAGTATCAATTAGATATTCACTATGTTCTGAGTTGAGTTGGGTAGAATTGTTATGAGCAAGAGAATTCTCCTTCTAACGTAACTACTTCAAAATATCTAATTAAGTTAAAATAACACTCTAACATCTGTTCTTTGCATTTGGTGGCATCTAACTATCTATATTTTGCCTTTGATAGTTTTCGTTAGGCTGTAAGGCTCACTAATGCCAATTACTAAAGCACGAGACTCATGTCACAATATATATAAACACATATATATAAATCAATTAGATAAAATAAATCTCAAAGTCAAGGATCAAGTATTAGAGCGTCAACCAGAACATGGCCTTCTACCCCATTTTCCCGACTATCAAGACCTTCTATGTCCTCCCATCTATAGTCTCCCTACCAGCAACAACCATGTGTGTGGCTTGAGATATTTGTTGTTATATTTTTTTTTTTTTGCTTAATATGTTGTTATATTATTAAATTAATTTCAGTATAAGTATATTTTTTTCCTTTATAATATCTTCTCACTCAAATTCATTGAAGACTTTTTTTATTTAAGTAAATTTAAATTTTTCACCTAATTAATTTAGATTCAATTAAATTATAACATATTAAAATTAATTCATCTGTTTGTTTATTTTTTTTCTCTATGCACATTAAATTTGGATTTTAAATTATTTTAATGTTTTAATGGTTTTTTATTTTCATTATTATAATAATTTAATATAAATATTTATATCTATATTTCAAATTTAAATTTATTTTTAAATTTATTTAGATATTAGTTATATTTTAAATATTTTTTCAAATATAATAGATAATTTCATCACCTAAGTATCTAAAAAAATTAAAATAAATTAAACATGAATGATAATAAATATAAAGGGGACAATACTACATATTTATTATGAAATGAATGTTAATTATATATCTTAAAGAAATAATGAAATGAAATATAAATTGTATTTTATTATATATATATATATATATATATATATATATATATATATATATATATATATATATATATATTTGGTTGATTTGAATTTGTGACAATAAATGGATGTAATTCTCAATTGTGTTTTTTCACATGTATCTTTTTAAAAAACAATAATATTCGATCATTTATTTATATTATTTAATACATGAGAAGACAATAGTTTTTTAAATAAATTTTAATAAAAATGTTAAATTGTTGTTTATCAAAAAGATGTATTAAATTGCTATTTTTAATTTTTAAGTTTAATTATAATTTGTCTTTCAAAATATTAGACAATGTCTCTCCCAAACACAAAATATTACAAAATGATTAAAGCATCTACAATGCATGATTGCTTAAATGAGTTGTTTATCTTAAATTTGTGAGCCATACAATGTCGTATAGATTTAAGAACTTTACACAAAAAATTACTCCAATGCTAAAGTTACTAGAGTGAGTGCTTAACTTTTACCACATTAAATTTTGTAACTAAAAAATGGTTCTTTAATTGGTAAGAATGAATTAAGCAACGATTGCTTATATAAGCAACCTACTTAAGCAACGCACTGCCAAGTCATCTACTCCAATGGTAAAAATTTGTTAAGCAACGTTACTTAACTTTAAGCAACTATGTAAGTAACCGCGTTGGAGATGCTCTATTCATTTAAATACGTGTTCTTAATTTATATTGTTTCATTCATTCGCTTAATTTTGTTTCTAATATTTTTACAGAATGTTAAATTAATGAACTCCATAAAAAATATTTTAATAGAACAATATGTTAGTTCTTTTAGTTATAATTAATTTTCTTATTATTTTCATCTTATTTTTGTTATATAGTTTTATTTGTCTATATATAGAAAATTTTTTCTTCAAGAAAGTGGCATTGTGAAATTTAAATTTATAGTTATATAATATTTTTTTTAAAAATGAGTTGTACTATAAAATAAACACATTTAATTATCTTTTATTAATGAATAAGTTTTTTATTGTGGAAATTTGAATTAATTTTAGATTTTTTTTTAAGTAATATAACAAATTAACAATATTGTCAACATATTTTGTACATATAAAAATTTCATTTCATCCTCAATAAACCCGTGCATCGCACGGGTGCTATCTAGTGTGTATATATATATATATATATATATATATATATATATATATATATATATATATATATATATATATATATATATATATATATATATATATATATATATATATAAAGTGCTATGGAATAACAAACCAAATATATATATATAACTTGAATTTAAATTGTAACAACTTGCAACTAATTGTTTTATCATATCAATAGTCCAACACGCCCCCGCAAGATGGTGGTGGCAAAGACAATGCCAATCTTGTCCATAAAAAATTTGTGGCGCAAAAATGCAAGATCTTTGGTGAGGAGGTCCGCACGTTGATGACGAAATCGATCAAAGCCAACAGACACAAGCTTAACCATTATGCAGAAGCCATAACACAAGGCTTAACCACTTAACAGAAGCAAAAACCAATGAGAATGCTTAACCACCATAAGGTAGAAGCAATATGCTTAACCATCAAGAGCAGAAGCTATATAATGCTTAACCAATCAAGACAAAAGCACAAATCAATGAGAATGCTTAACCACCATAAGGCAGAAGAAATAAGCTTAACCATCAAGAGCAGAAGCCATATAATGCTTAACCACTCAAGACAAAAGCACAAATCAATGAGAATGCTTAACCACCATAAGGCAGAAGCAATAAAGCTCAACCATCAAGAGCAGAAGCCAAACAATGCTTAACCACTCAAGACAGAAGCACAAATAAATGGGAATGCTTAACCGCCATAAGGCAGAAGCCATAAAGCTTAACCATTAAGAGTATAAGCCAAACAATGCTTAACCACTCAAGACAGAAGCACAAAACAACATCCAATGCTTAACCACCATAGACAAAAAGTCTTGGCATTTTCAATGTGAGTGGGTTGGATTGGATATAGATGCACAATCAGAATTGATTTTGGATGGAGGATATGATGTGGTCCTCATTACATAGTCAGGAAGTTCATTGGCTTCAAGGAGATGAGTCATTTGCTTGTATCACGTATAGTAATTTGGCAGAGATTAAATTTAATGGGTAGATTGGAAGCAATGGAGAATGGCCATGAGGGAAAAAAAAGGATCGATTTGGCTCTTAAGCTCCTGACTTTGTGATACCATATAGAAAGATGATAGAATTAGGATTTCATTGATCGATGTAATATAATCTTTTCAAAATATACTAAAATATGAATCATTTGATTACTTTCTTATTGTTGTTCAATTTTGACAAAATTTGACATAGGCAATCTTGGTAATATATAGATACAATTCAAGGGTTGAATCGATAAAAATCATATTCTATATCAAGTTACTGAATGGTGTAATTGTTGTTCAAGTTATACCAGTGTAATTTGATCCCTCCTCATATATATAAAGTGCTACTGAATAACAAACCCTAATATATCTATAATCTATGGAATAACAAACCAAATATATCTATAACTTGAATTTAAATTGTAACAACTTGCAACTAATTGTTTTATCATACCAATAGTCCAACAATTAGTACAAAAAATCGATAGAAACACCAGATCTAATAAAGACACTTTAAGATATTAAAGTAAAACTTTTTAAACTAAAATTAAAAGACCAGATATTTTAGAAAAACAAAAAATCTGACCAACCCGAAGGAACAAGTAAAAAAAAAATGTTCAAACCCAGACTTGCCTATAAATTGATGATTATAAATTGGTTGCATCCACAATCCAATAACAAAAAGAAAGTTTACTGTTAGGGTGGCCTTGATTTGTGGCAATCTCCATATTTGTCCATTATTTCCATATGGGGTGGGTTATAGTTCTACTGCCATATTTGTTGCTTCTTTATTCTCCTACCTTCACTTCCTCTTTGTGCAACCATCATGACAGCTCTGCCTTGCTACTTTTCAAAATCTCAGCTACTGTCAACACTTCAAATGATTATCCGTGGCTTCCTTGTTCATCTTTTCCTTCCAAAACAAAAACCTGGAAAAATGGAACAGATTGTTGCTAGTGGGACGGGGTCACGTGCGACGCCATGTCGAGCCAAGTCATTGGTCTTGACCTTGGCTACAGTCATCTTACAGGTGAGTTCCATCCCAATAGCACCATCTTCAAGTTAAGACACCTTCAACAACTCAACCTCGCTTTTAATGACTTTTCTGGGTCTTCAATATGGCCTGTTTGGTTAAGCTTATCCAGAAGTTCTTCTATGAGAAGAAAATAAGAAGAAAAACATGAAATGAGCTTCCTCATAAGCTAAAATTAGCTTATGTGTAAGCTAACTTGTAGAAGCTTTCTCATATAGCTTTTCTAGAAGATGTGGAACTTTTTACAAATTAGCTTATGTATAAGCTAATTTTAGCTTATGGAGAAGCCCAATTCTTTTTTCACTTCTTATTTTCTTTTTCTAGAAGTGCTTTTAGATAAGCTAACCCAAATAATCACATATTCTGGAATTGGTGATCTTGTGAATCTCATGTGTCTAAATTTATCATACTGTGCAATTGGTGGTGACATTCCCTCCACATTCTCTCACCTGTCAAAATTAGAATCACTTGACCTCAGTAGCTACTGGACAAGTGATGATCCCAGCTACCCGAGACTGAGACTTGATCCATTCACTTGGAAGAGACTCCTTGATAATGCAACTGATTTAAGAGATCTTAGTTTAGATGCCGTTGACATGTCTTGTATCTGCGAGAACTCTTTGTCATTGCTAACCTATCTGTCATCCTCTTTGGTCTCTCTCAGTCTCTTGGGCACCAAATTGCAATGGAATTTATCAACTGACATCCTCTGTTTACCCAATCTTCAAACACCAAGTTTGCGTCATAATGAAAATCTCAGAGGTGAACTTCCAAAGTCCAATTGGGAGTACTCCACTAAGGTACTTGGATCTTTATGGTATAGTTTTCTCAGGAGGCATTCCTGATTCCATAGGCCATTTGAAGTCTCTTGACACACTGAGTCTTCTGTATTCCAATTTGGGGGACTGGTTCCCTCGTCATTGTTTAATCTAACTCAACTTTCTGTGTTACGTTTATCAGATAACAAATTAGTTGGCCCGATTCCAAGGGAAATCAATAAACTTCCAAAATTATCCGTGTTAAATTTGGCTCATAACATGTTAAATGGAACAATTCCACGTTGGTGTTATTCTTTGCCTTCCTTGTCATGGTTTATTCTTCATGTCAACCACCTCACGGGGTCAATTGGTGAATTCTCAAATTATTCTTTGGAACGTTTGTTTCTCTCTAATAACAAACTGCAAGGTAATTTTCCAAATTCAATCTTTGAACTCCAAAATCTTACTTATTTGAGTCTGTCATCAAATAACTTGAGTGGTCATGTGGACTTTCATCAATTTTCAAAGTTTAAGAATCTAGTTTCTCTCAACCTTTCTCAGAATAGTTTTCTCTCTATTAACTTTGATAGTAGTAGTACCCTTGACTACATGTTACCTAACCTTCAATACATATATTTATCTTCCAGTAATATAAATAGTTTTCACCTCAAAATGTGCAAAGATTAATCTTTCTAATAACAAAATTTGTGGAAGCATTCCCAGATGGTTTCATGAGAAGCTCTTACACTCCTGGGAAAACACTTTTTCTATTGATCTCAGTTTCAATGAGTTGCAAGGAGATCTTCGAATTCCACCCAATGGCATTCAATACCTTTCAGTCTCAAATAATAAGCTGACCGGGAACATTTCTTCAACAATGTGCAACGCAAGCTCCCTCATTGTACTCAACTTGGCTCACAACAACCTGACAAGCCTGATTCCACAATGCATGGGAACATTTCCTTATCTTTGGGTGTTGGATTTGCAAATGAACAATTTTTATGGAAACATACCTCAGAATTTTTCTAAGGGAAATGCATTTGAGACTCTAAAGTTGAATGGCAACCAATTGGATGGAGCATTACCACGGTCTTTGGCCCACTGCACAAATCTGGAGATTTTGGACCTGGAAGACAATAACATAGAGGATACATTTTCCCATTGGCTAGAAAGCCTGTAACAGTTACAGGTACTCGGTTTACGTTCGAACAAATTTCAGGGTCTGTTTGATTTGCTAAAAATTATGGTACTGGACAGGGCAAAAACTCAACTTTTTGTTACTTAGAAAATCATGGGACAACCTTTTGTCCCAGATACAAAGTATTCAAAAGACACACATACACCATTATCTACATTTGAATTTGAATCATTGCATTTGAATTCTCATTATTTGCTAGCTACAACAACCTTATCATGTCATGTATTTTGAATTTACATTATCTATTACCTGCAACAATCTTAGCATGTCATATATTTTGAATTCACATTATCTACTAGCTAGCTTACTTGTATATATTTTGTATTTTGAATTCACATAATATATAATAATAATACAAATTATATTAAGATAATTAATATAAAAAGGTATTTTAGTAAATTTTATATTATTTTCTTTGTACTGTCCATTATTCATCAAACAATGTACATGATAAAAAATTATCCTATAACTCAAGTTTTTGTCTTGTGCTGTTCTCTTTGTCCTGTACCGTAGTGTAGTGTGTATGAAACGCACCCTGAGGTGTCATCACTTCTTTTGGTACCAAGCATCCACTTCCCAGGTTAAGAATTTTTTATGCCTCAAATAACAATTTTAGAGTGGGCCCTTGCCAGCAACATACATATCAAGAACTTTCAAGGAATGATGAATGTGAATGACAGCCAAACTGGTTTGAAATATATGGGTACCGGCAGTTTCTATAACGATTCTGTAGTGGTTGTAATGAAAGGTCAATACATGGAGCTGGTGAAGATATTAACTGCTTTCACAACCATTGATTTATCAAATAATATGTTTGAAGGAGAACTTCCGAAAGTCATCGGAGAATTAATGCATTCTCTCAAAGGTCTTAACCTTTCTCACAATGCAATCGATGGTACCATTCCACAATCCTTTGTTTATTTAAGAAACTTGGAGTGGTTGGACCTCTCATGGAACCGGTTGACAAGAGAGATTTCTACGGATTTGAATTTTCTAGCTGTCCTGAACCTTTCACAAAACCAGTTTGAGGGTATCATACCTACAGGTGGACAGTTTAACACATTTGGAAATGATTCCTATGCTGGAAATCCTATGCTATGTGGATTCCCTTTAATAAAATCCTGCAATAAGGATGAAGAATGGCCACATTCAACATTTCACCATGAAGAATCAGGATTTGGCTGGAAAGCCGTAGGCTCGTAGCAGTGGGATATGTATGTGGGGTGGTATTTGGAGTGCTTTTGGGATATAATGTTTTCATGACTGGGAAACCCCAATGGCTTGTGAGACTTGTTGAAGGTGTGCTTAATGGAGGAGTGAAAAGGACAAAATTATCATAGTTTACTCTGTGTGTGTATGTTTTCTGTAATTTTAACTTCTGTCTTTGTGGAATAATTAATGAAATCTTATCTCTCTTAAGTTAACTATTTCAAGTTGTTTGCAAATAAGAAAATATTTTGATGAATCTTTTCTGTATTTTCCCCTAAATTGTTTAAGTATAGTAACCTGCATAAAAATCAAGGAAAATTCCCACATTCAACCTTATATCAGATCACAAAATTGGCATTATATTAGTAACATATATGTACAGTTTCGTGGAAGAATTTAGGCTAACACAACTAAATGTACAATTGTATCACAACTAAATGGAATAAATAAATATTTTCTCTTCAGGCATCATGATGACTGCATTAATTTAAGACCACTATCTTTGGCTTAATGAACGGACTTTATGCAAAATTCCAACCAGAAAGAGTAGAATTTTCTGGTTAGCTAAATCACAAGGCTATCCTAGAAACAAAGTCCTCAGCAGCATGGTACTCTTCCTCAGGTTGACAATAACAGTAAATGATGGAGCATTTACATGGAAGTTAAGAGGCTTGAGTTAAAACCTTCTTCAACTGTATCTGTTCTAGAAGCAGATATTGAAGTTGACATCACACCTTGGTACAGTAGATAAGAGAAGTTTGTGTATTTGAAATCATGGTTCTAAATTGTGGTTGCAGTGAGTCAAAAAACCTTTACACTGCGAGCAATTGCAGGAAAATGTGGCTGATGTGATCACAGTTGTGGTCGCAATGCGGTTGCGGTGATGCGAAAAACCTTTACATTGCAAACCACAATTTAAAACCATGCTTGGAGTTACAGTCAAATTAATGATGTATTTTTATTGCTTAACAATGTAAACTCATTATGTTTTATATTTCAAAAATTAATTCAAAAATATAAAAAAAAGGGGGTGGGGGAAAGTAAAGCAAATAGAATTAAAGTAAATAATGTATGTGGGAGAGTGCCGGATGAAGACGTGAGTACCGGAATCCACCGTAGAAGGAAGCTTGGCCGTTGTCATATGGTTGAACAAAGGTTAATTTTTTTTTCTTTTTTAAATGTAGATATAACAGAAACAAGATTCCATTGTCTACATATACACAACAGAATCATGTTTCCACTGTGTATACAATTTGTAATATATAGCGGAGACTTGTTTCCGCAATGTATGACAGACTGGAAATTATTTTGACAATGTAAAAATTTGTCTAAATAACAGAAAATTATTTTGATAATGATTTACAGATATTATTGTATTTAATATCAATTCAATAAAATTAAACATTAATTAAAACTTTAAAACATCAATTTGAATTTTTGTTGTAGTAGCTGTGGAAGGGCACGGTTCGTCCCTACTTTACTCCCTACCCACCAAAGGAACAAATGGTTGAAACCCTGTCAAGTAGCCTAGCCTATTAATTTTTTTATGTTTTTATTTTTTTGTCAGTGCCTAGCCTATTAATTAAACATTATCAATGGGTTGCATCCAAAATAATCTATTTTCTATTTTTGAAAGGAAGAGCATAAAGAGGAAAGTTTCTGGTTAGGCTTGGCTTGGTTTGAGCCAATCTCCATATTTCTTCCATATGGGGTGGGTTCTACTGCCGTACTTTACGTTCCACTTGTTGCTTCTTCATTTTCCTTCCTACACTTGCTCACTATGCAACCATCATGACAAATCTGCATTGTTACAATTCAAAAACTCAGTTGTTGTCAACTCTTCACATGATTATTTGTGGTTTGATATTTGTTCCTCTTTTTCTTCGAAGAAGATAGAGTCTTGGAAAAACGGAACAGATTTTTGCGAGTGCGACACCATGTCAGGCCACATCATTGGTGTTGACCTTACTTGCAGTCATCTTCAAGGTGAATTCCATCCCAATAGCACCATTTTTAGGCTAAGGCACCTTCAACAACTCAACTTAGCCTACAAGGATTTTTCTGGGTCTTCACTATGGCCCTTGGATCTTTCTGACACTGCTTTCTCAGGAGACATTCCCCATTCCATAGGCCAATTGAAATCTCTTAAAATACTAGTTCTTAAGGGTTGCAATTTTGATGGACTGGTTCCATCAACATTGTTTAATCCAAGTATCTAACTCAACTTTCTCTTTTAGATTTATCATATAATAAATTAGTTGCCCCCATTCCAAGCGAAATCAATAAACTTTCAAAATTATTGTTTTTAGATTTGTCCGATAACATGTTAAATGGAACAATTCCCCGTTGGTCTTATTCTTTGCCTTCCTTGTCATGGTTGGATCTAAGTGACAACCACCTCACGGGGTCAATCAGTGAATTCTCAGCATATTCTTTGGAACATTTGTATCTCTCTAATAACAAGCTGCAAGGTAATTTTCCAAATTCATTATTTGAACTCGAAAATCTTACTGATTTGAGTTTGTCATCAAATGATTTGAGTGGTCATGTGGATTTTCACCAATTTTCAAAGTTTAAAAATCTAGTTTTTCTTGATTTTTCTCACAATAGCTTTCTCTCTATTAAATTTGATAGTAGGGTTGATTACATCTTAATGTTATCCAACCTTGAATACTTATCTTTATCTTCCTGTAATATTAATTTTAACTTTGATGGTAGTGTTGACTACATGTTACCCAACCTTGAACGCTTATATTTATCTTCTTGTAATGTTATTAGTTTTCCCAAATTCTTAGCACCACTTCAAAACCTGAAAGTATTAGATCTTTCTAATAACAAAATTAATGGAAGCATTCCCAAATGGTTTCGCCAGAAGCTCTTGCACTCCTGGAAGAACATTAGTTATATTGATCTTAGTTTCAACAAGTTGCAAGGAGATCTTCCAATTCCACCCAATGGCATTGAATACTTTTTAGTCTCAGATAATAAGCTGACAGGGGACATTTCTTCAAATTTTGTGCAATGCAATTAGCTCCTTATTGTACTCAACTTGGCTTCCAACAACTTGGCAAGCCTGATTCCACAATGCCTGGGAACATTTCCTTCTTTTTCAGCGTTAGATTTGCAAATGAACAACCTTTATGGAAACATACCATGGAACTTTTCTAAGGGAAATGCACAGTCTTTGGCTCACTGCACAGCACTCGAAGTTTTGGACGTTGGAAACAATAACATAGAGGATACTGTTGTGCATCGAGGGGGGCTAAGACACCGGGGAGATATTCACTAATGGGCCATGAGCACACCACATAAGTGAACCTGACACCACCTTCAACCCAAAACCTTAAGGCATTAGGTTTGTGGGTCTTCCTCACTTATATGTTGCTCAACTTGCCCATTCCTACCCAATGTGGGACTTCACCTTCACACTTGTACTCCAACAATCTCCCCCTCAAGTGTGAGTCTCTTCCACATGGTAGCTCCCCCTCAAGCGGAAGCCATTTTCACCACGAGTATCCAATGATGGCACCTTTAGAGCTTAACCATGGCTGCCACCATGCTTTAGTACCTTGCACCGTCGCGCTCCACTGTTTCACGGCCACGGGACACGCTGCCTGGCCTCCATGTATGGACCCACCGCCAGGAAGACTTTTGATACAAGGGATCCCCATGTCCATGCCTGGATCCATCGCCAATCCATCTTACTCGTCTGAGCCGGTCACCTGGTCGAACCATCGGCTCTGATACCAATTGTTGTGCATCGAAGGGGGAGGAAACACCGGGGAGATTTACATCAATGGGCCATGAGCACACTACATAAGTGGACCTGACACCACCTTCAACCCAAAACCTTAAGGCATTAGGTTTGTGGGTCTTCCTCACTTATATGTTGCTCAACTTTTCCATTCCTACCTAATGTGGGACTTCATCTTCACACTTGTACTCCAACAATCTCCCCCTCAAGTGTGAGTCTCTTCAAAACTTATGTAGTGTGCTCATTGCCCATTGGTGTAAATCTCCCCGGTGTTTCCTCCCCCTTCGATGCACAACAATTGGTATCAGAGCCGATGGTTCGACTTGGTGACCGGCTCGAACGAGTATGGTGGATTGGCGATGGATCCGGGCATGGACATGGGGATCCCTTGTATCGAAAGTCTTCCTAGCGGTGGGTCCATACATGGAGGCCAGGCAGCGTGTCCCGCACCGTGAAACGGTGGAACGGCGGTTCAAGGTACTAGAGTGTGGTGGCAGCCATGGTTAAGCTCTAGAGGCGCCATCATTGGATACTCGTGGTAAAAATGACTTTCGCTTGAGGGGGAGCTACCATGTGGAAGAGACTCACACTTGAGGGGGAGATTGTTGGAGTACAAGTGTGAAGATGAAGTCCCACATTGGGTAGGAATGGAAAAGTTGAGCAACATATAAGTGAGGAAGACCCACAAACCTAATGCCTTAAGGTTTTGGGTTGAAGGTGGTGTCAGGTCCACTTATGTAGTGTGCTCATTGCCTATTGGTGTAAATCTCCCCAGTGTTTCCTCCCCCTTCGATGCACAACAGATACATTTCCCAGTTGGCTAGAAACTCTGCAAGAGTTACAGGTACTCGGTTTACAATCAAATAAATTTCAAGATGTCATCACTTCTTTTGGTACTAAGCATCCATTTCCCAGTTTAAGAATTTTTTATGTCTCGAATAACAATTTTAGTGGGGCCTTGCCAGCAGCATGCATCAAGAACTTTGAAGGAATGATGAGTGTGTGTGACAGCCAAACTGGTTTGCAATATATGGGTAACCACGATCCATATAATGATTCTATAGTGGTTGTAATGAAAAAGGTCATGATATGGAGCTCGTGAGGATATTAACTACTTTCACAACTCTTGATTTATCAAATAACATGTTTGAAGGAGAAATTCTGAAAGTCATTGGAGAATTCCATTCTCTCAAAGCCAAGGACTTAACCTTTAGCACAATGCAATCACTGTGGCATGGCCTGCAAAATACACCTTCCTGCAAAACTTGTAGGTCTACTACCATTGCCTGGCACATGTGAGACAAATCAATGTAGGATTTTTTTTTTTTTTTCTATCAAACACAAAATATCAAAGATTACCACTCTGACAAATTAGTACCCATTTTTGTAATCTAATAATAATAAAAAAAAAAGTTATCAAAAAATTCAAAAAGTTATTAGGCATCATTGATGTGAGACTCTATGTTATGGCACATTTCACTCAACTCTCCCACTGCAAAAAATCAACTACTTTTATGCAATAGCTTCACATATAATTAAGGGTCCCATCCTCCTTCAAAATCTTCCATGGTTCCACCAATTTCTCTATCTAAGTGCCCAGTTTCCTAAGTAACAAATAAACAAAGGCAAAGTTAATTTAATAGTTAACTGATATGTTTACATGCCATGATCAAATTAAAAGAAAAAAAAAAAAAAAAAGAAGGGATATCATCCTTGTTCTTGAGTGATATCCAGCGGTACGTTCGTCTCTCTTCTTTCTCAGAATTTGTAGCAACTTCTTCTGCAATTCAAACGAGCAGGGGTTAATAATGAATATGGTTTGAGAGTTATAAATAATTGGAGAATGTAATGAATTTCAGAACACTGAAATGAAAATAAAATGAAGGAGAAGGAACAATCAAAAGAGTGAGAAAGAAAGAGAAGGAGATAACAATGTGGGAGAAGAAGAGGGTTTGAGAGTGATAGAGATGGAGGAGATAGACACCATATTGAATCCAGAAAGGATAATACAAATTGTGGGAGAATGTGCGGTTACACCAATTTTTGTCTATTACTTAGTGTGTGGGGGTGTGCAGTTACTTCTGTTTTAGTTTAATATTTTGTGTTCACATTCTTTTCCATTTTACCCTTTAAAGGACACAGTTGAAAGAGTGAGTGTGCAGCTCCACGCCTGCGTTTGAGAGTGATAATACAGAAAGGATAATACAAATTTGCGGGAGAATGTGCGGTTACACCGATTTTTGTCCGTTACTTAGTTTGTGGGGAATTTTTTTTTTTTTTTAACGTGAGCAAAAAGAAAAAAGAAATGATAAAAGTTAATCAACTATGTGGGATGCAGGTGTTTGGTAACCTATATGAATGGGTGATGGGAAGCAACTTGGGGGGGTCAAGATCCTGTCCATGGTGACAAATGGTAATTGAGAAAGGGCCATTTAGAGACCTATGCACAACAACAATTGGAGAAGGTGCATTTTGTTTCGTACCGTGGCAGGTAGCTAGCGTTTGCAATTGAACTGCTGGGAGATGCATTTTCCATCAGAAAGAGGCACATATGTGTTTATCAGCAGATAGCCAAATTGTAATAGAGTGCATAATGTTTCTGCAATCAATTTCATTTATCTATTTTTAAAACATAATCAGTTTGGATATTGTCATGCTCAAATATTTGCTACAGTGGAATCTTTTTAACTTCTTTTTTTTTTAAACTTAATAAATGGAATGTTACTAATACCTTTTAATTATCAGTAATTATGCAATAAATAAGTTTAGCTATAATGGAATCTTTTTAATTTCCTTTTAAATGTATAAATAGAAGTTACTAATACCTCTTAATCATAAATAATTATGTAATAAATGATTTTCTTTTGAAATGGTAATGAATAATTTTTACGTGATTGTAGAGGAGAATTGGTGAGCTGATGACAAATGAGCCATTTGTGTATAAATAGAAGTTACTAATACCTCTTAATCATAAGTAATTATGTAATAAATGGTTTTCTTTTGAAATGGTCAATGAATATTTTTAGGTGATTCTAGAGGAGAATTGGTGAGCTGATGACAAATAAGCCATTTGTGTTTATATAGAAGTTACTAATACCTCTTAATCATAAGTAATTACATGTAATAAATGGTTTTCTTTTGAAATGGTCAATGAATCATTAATTTTTACGTGATTGTAGAGGAGAATTGGTGAGTTGATGACAAATGAGCAATTTGTCTGATGTTGCAACATATACTGTAATGACATGGCGGCGTACTATTTCGTTGCTCAAGATTTATGTATTATAAATAGATAGATAGATATAACAAGTCTTAACTCATCCCAGGTGTAGGTTGACATGCACAATGATGAAAAAGGAATCTCAGATGTTGCTGTTGAAAGCCAAACTGGAAATTCAAAAGGTGGTCAATCCTTGATGGGTATGTATGATAGCCTGTCTCTCCAACATTAACCAAATAGCATACCCTGATTCTGCACAAGGTCTTTCTCTGCCATTATTGAACCAAAATTATCCGTAGGCACTATTAGAAAAAAATTTCCACTCACTGCATTTGCATTAATATTCCTTTGTCTGCGTTCCGTAGTATATGGCTCATCAAGTTGATCCTGATTGTGCAGGAAATGATTAACACTCCTTCCTCCTCCACCGTCACTGTTTTTGTTGGATGCCTCTCTTGCTATGCATTTTGCAAATACCGATGCTGAGTTGATACAGGGCTAACTTGTCATTTTCACTGTGATACTTTGCTGGCACTTGGCACAACTACTCTTGCCAAACCCATTTCTCAGAAATGGGTTTGGCAAGGGAAGAGAAGTTGTGCCAAGTGCCGGCAGAGTATCCCAGCAAAAAATGACAAGCCAGTCCAATATCAATTCAACATTGGTATTTGCGATACGCATGATGAGGGAGACATCTGACAGTAATGGTGACAATGGAGGAAGATGGAGTGTTAATCATTTCCTACACAATTAGTATAGACTTGATGAGCCATATACTACGGAACCTGCATAGAGGAATGGTTGTGATAATGCGGCAAGCGGAAAATTTTTAACAGAGAATAACCATCTCATAACTCTGGTGAGTTTTTTTCCTTAGGTATTTCCCTTTCATCTAATGCAAGGGTTTTTCTCTTATTAGTGGAATTTGATTAATTTGCCTTCTTTTTCTTGGCTTTTAAATTTTCAACAACTGGAGATTGATTCTGATTGGAGAGAGTCACAAAGAGTTGCTGTCAAACTCGTCTGGACCTGCTACCATTATCTATTCAGAAGAAAGGTTAGCTCATCTTTCAATTTATTTCATATTATAATTTGTGTTTTCCGATTTTGAATCCATGGGAAGTGATGTGAATGGGAAACGGAGGAGTGGGAAGAATGTGGGTAAGGATGGGAGCATTGGAAGGAACGGTGCAATTGATAAAAAAATTAAACTCTAAAATTATTTTCTCAAATCGTTAGTGTGCGCTTTGTCGTTGATAAAAAAATTAAACTCACGTTGTTTCGATTGTAAATGTGTAATGCGTGCCTGGTTGGTGGAACTTTTTGTAACGTGTATAAATGTCTCTTTTAGTCCTTTTGAATGTGTGGAACTTGTGGATGGGTTATTATTAAGTTACAAAATCTCAGATTTGGCTTGGGTGAGTGCTCTGTTTTGAGATGGATGTTGTAATATATGTTTTGAATCTGGATTCTGATTTAGTTTATTACTGGAACCAACTCTTATTTTATGAGTCCACCACATGCTAACAAAAAAAAGTATTGGTATGGTTGATAGTTTTGTATTCTGATTTCACAGTTTTGGAAATTTGGCACTGTTTGGTGACTTAGGTCCAGGCTAGCCATTTGTGTTGTTTATTTGGATTTGGGATCTAATTTTTTTTTGGAAGGCTAATTGATTTGGGGTCTAATTGATTTCTCAGTTTTACTACTCTTTAATTCTCGATCTCAAAGCATGTGTGTGTGTATGTGTATATATATATCTTGAACTAAGTCGATGCATGCAGTTACATTATATGGTGTTTTCTTGCTTTGAAAAAACATTACACCAGCCACGAATTGAATCTTAGGGTGGTAGGGATACTATTCTTGTTGGTTGGAAACTATTCTACCAATATGCCACTGTGCTTATGTTTTGAGAGGGGGAGAAGATAAAGGGAAGATGGCAGTGGCGGATCTAGGACCCAGGAACAGAGGAGGCAATCTATTTAGAAAAATAAATCTAATAATAATTATCATATAAGAAGAGTGGAAAAATGAGATAATGAATTCAATCACATAAACTTAAGAGGTTAAATATAAAATTTTAAGATAAATACTTATAATTTTATTCAAATAAAGGGTGCATTTATTTATCTTCACATAAAAATAAGTCAGGAGGTTCAAACATATAAAATTAGGGGGTGCAAAATATAAAATTTTAAGAAAAATACATGTAATTTTATTAAAATGAGAGGGTGCATTTGCCCACCCTCAAATATATATAGGTCCGCCTATGGAAGAGGGAATGTTTGAGGAGAGAATGGAATGTAATTCATGAGGTCTGCTACAATAATACAAGGGTCCCATATGGATTTGACAATTTAGCTTTGAAGAGAGTGCACATAGATGTAAAGTCATAGATTTGTCAATGGGGCAAGATGGCTTTGTCATTTATTGCTAAAAATTACTTCTTCTTGGCCTATAAGGGTGGCTATATCTGGTGCATTACATGGGGCTGTCATGCACTCACTGGCAGTTAGGGCCATGTTTAGAAGAAATTTTGAGGCATAAAGACAAATTTTTTATAAAGACTTAATATAATAGAAATTATTAATCCTCATATTAATTTTCTAAATTTTTTAGCTGTAAAATCATATATCAAAGTTTTATAATCAAACAATTCTAACATTTCACTCTCGATGGATAGTAATTTAAATATAATAATTGTGCAAAGTAATTAAGAAGACAATAAAATGATAGAAATTGGAAACAAAAAGAATTGCACATTGATATTATCTACTCCAATAATTTGGCATCAACTACCCACTTTGAAGAATCACTTCAAGTCTTAAAAAAATGCAAAGATGAGGAGAAAAAAATAGAGAAAAATGATAGTACTAAAAAAAATTAAAATGACAAATCTATATATAAATTTGTTGAGATATATTATCCATTATGTTTAAGCATGTAATAGATACAAAAATATTTAAGCATGTAATAGATGCAAAATCAGTTTATTTCTCCTGTTGCAATTTTATAGGCAAAGTAAAATAGGTAAATCTGACTCTTGATTTTCTTAATTTTAAATGTTTAATACCCAATAATAATAGCTAGTAACTACTAAAAAAAATAACATCTATTATCTTTGTCCAATTATACGATCATTATAAGCTACAATCAATCATCATTTGTTTCCTACTATAATAACTAATATGATATAAGTGATATATATACATAATAACAATTGAATAAAAATGGGAGCCTAAGGCTGTGGCCTATCTGGCCTTGCATAATACACGGCCCTGCTGGCAGTCTCATATATTTGGATCAAATGTTAGTCCAAATTGTGTCATAGGGAGCTAGAATATGTGATTGGATGAATATAAGCTGTTGGTTTTTTAGGGGTGGGGGGCTTATATTTTCTCATGTCTTTATTGCAGAAGTGTTTTATCCTTGCTAATTGATTGGCTTATTTATTTGTACTCGTTGAACATAGCCAAGCTGGTACTACTTATTCCTAGCTTGTGTTCATATTAATATAATTCATTTTTTTTGCCTTTTCAATATATATATATATATATATATATATATATATATATTCATGTGAGTTTTCCTAGCTTGAACAATTATTAACATACAAAAAATCAATATTCTATTTTTTTAATGTTATGGTTTTTTTTAATCATTGAAATGATTAAAATATGTCTAATTTAATTTCTGTTACTAATTCTATATTAGTTAATTTTGGCCTTAATCCAAATCATCACTCAATATTTGCCTAAAAAATAACCGTCACTCATATAATCACTCTGTAGTGTTTACGGGAGCTTACAGGCATATTAGTTGCTGACCCAATTTTGGCCTTTCTATGAATAGTCTTTGGTAGCCCACTCTTTTCTTTTCTTTTTTTGTTAAATTGTATTTGGTTTAAATTAAAAATGATAATTAATATTTGATTTTAGTTACTTTATGTGTATAAATTTTCAATAAAAAATGAATACCTCAAACATCTAATGGCACCCATCAGATCTGAATTTACAACAACTATAAGTTATATAGACTTTATCATTGCATGAGTGTAACTACCTCCATTAGAGAAGGTGGATTGTTGAATTTCTGGTGTCATGCTCATAATGAGGAAGATTTATAAACAATACAGTTGTGTGTGTTTGCACAAAGGAATAGAAACAAGAAGAGAGTGAAAGAGGGTTATACTAATGTTGTTGGGTCAAAGAATTTGTAAAGCATAGATATATTTATAGTGTTATGAGGTAGGGGTGGAAACAGGCCAGGCTTTGGCGGGCTTGAGCCTGACCTACATCATAATTACTAAGCCTAGGCTTATCCTATTTACCTGTTACAGGACTTTTTTTAAGCCTTAGCCTAGTCTGTTTATGTGGCCTGTTCTATAGAAGGGCCTATAAACAAGCCAACGGGCCTAAATATGCTAACGGACCTTGTTCATCACATAAAATATTCAATGCTTTATAAAAACTAATATTAAATATAAATATTATATATATATATATATATGTATATATATTATATTCATGAAAAATATATAAATATATAATATTATATATATTATTATATAAATAGGCCAGTCTGTCAGGCTTAATTGGCTTTTTAAAAAGCCTAAGCCTGGCTTTATTAATAAACAAGTCAGGTCAGGCTAGGCCTTTGGCAGGGCAGGCCGCTGGTCCCCGACCGGCCGCCTGGCCTATTTCCACCCCTATTATGAGGTATATATCCATTATGATCAATTGTTTCAAAGCAATATTGGAGGAAAGCTTGAGATTTAAGTTGGTCTTCTGGTCAAAGAGGGAAGCTTGATATTTTGTTTTTTTGGTCAAGGAGGGAACTATATATAAAGTAAATAATTGAAAATATTAGTACTTCAAAACTTTCCAAATTGAATAATTTATCATTTTTTATATATTTTACACGTTGATGTTGGAATTATTTAAATATCTCTCTGAACAACTATTTATTTGGTGCTAAATAGTTGTTCAGATAGATAAATATATTTTACACCAGATAAATAGTTGTTCAAAGAGATATTTAAATATATTTTAATGTCAACGTGTAAAATATATAATAAAAATGATAAATTATTCAATTTGGAAAGTTTTAAGTATCTAAAATTTTCAATTATTTAACTTATATATATTTCCCTCCTTGACCAAAAAAACAAAATGTCAAGCTTCCCTCCTTCACAAATAAAGAAAATATCAAGATTCCTTCTTTGACCAAAAGACCAAATTAAATCTCAAACTTCCCTCCAATATACTGCTTTGAAACAATTGATCATAACAAATATATACCTCACAACACCATAAATGTATCTATGC
The DNA here is from genome assembly GCA_026413185.1 of Pueraria montana var. lobata. Lineage (NCBI taxonomy): Eukaryota > Viridiplantae > Streptophyta > Magnoliopsida > Fabales > Fabaceae > Pueraria > Pueraria montana. The sequence goes on from CM048651.1 coordinate 26,380,491, forward strand.
TTTACAAATTCTTTGACCCAGCAGCATCAGTATAACCCACTTTCACTTATTTCTTGTTTCTAGTCCTTTGTGCAAACACACACAACAGTATTGTTTACCAATCTTCCTCATCATGAACATGACACTAGAAATCAACAATACACCGTCTCTGATGGTGGTAGTTATACACTTCATGCAATGATAAAGTCTATATAACTATTGTTACTTTATGTGTTTAATTAAAAATGATAATTAATCTTTATTTTTAGGAACATGTAAAATGTGATAGTTTGATCATTTTAATTTCCTTAAAAAATATATTATTGTTAATTCATCACTCAGCTCATTCACAAGAAGTTATGTTGTGACTTAGTTATATCATAACAATAATTGCTACAACAAGTATGTTGTTACTAAACTGAGTTGAGAGTTGAGACCATATGTTACGTTAACATGCATGTGATCTAAAACCAAAAACAAAAAATGTACTTGAGATTGATTTAAGAATTTGATTTCAATTACATTGATGTTATCTACTAAGTCTAAATGGAACATGAATTACCTAGTATTTGGTTCTTCTAAATACTTGATATTTGGTTCTTATTCAATCTATTGGTTGTTCAGCAATGCACTGCTTCCTTGTTTCTCATAAACTTTTTCCTTTGTGAATATTTTCAGGAGCAAGTGCTGCATTTGGAGGCCTTGCTTCTCATAAACTTTTTCCTGAGTTTGCTTCAGATCCTCGAAATGTTCGCTTAGGGCTTGCTACTGATGGTTTTAATCCTGCTAGGACCCTGAGTTTGGCTTTAAATGCAGTATACTTGTGATCAGCTTGGATTGATAAAAAAATCAAACCAAATTTGCAATGGCCACTAGATGCTGGACGGTATGTGTCCTCCTCGATTTTTTTGTATCCTTTTTCTATATATTTATCTCAACCAAATTATTCTTGCTAGAGACAAGTGGATTCTATTCTACGTGGTGAAAGTTATATTTGTAGGATAACAAAGATAACCCAAGAGTATAACTTATTAAGGAAACAATCTAAGCACACAAGAGTTAACAAATTATTGGTACTGATTTTATTTTGTATCTGCATCTGCTGAATTTCTATCCTAGCTTTTTTGAAATAATTGAAGTCTATTTCCGGATGGTAGAAACCTATCCTCTCAATTTACAGAAGGACTTTGCGCATCAGTTTCTTCTTTTGTTTTGTTCCTCCCTTATTTTTCACTACATTTTTCTTTTGTATATGCATGAGGTATCTTTCTTTAGAATTTCACGTGTTCTTATTACCTCTATAATCTTAATATTTATTATTTTCTCAATATATTAATTTCAGGTTGAGATTCCAGAAAAGAAATATGAAGATAAATATAAACAAGTAGGAGATTATTATCCAAGTTAGTTAACTACTAAGGGAGCCACATTGAGTTTGCTTTGGTGAATGACGATCGCCCTGATTCGCCTAAGATCCTCTTAATTAAGTGGATAAGGAAACAAAATCAGATCCTCCTAAGATCACTGATCACACATATTAGAAAACCAGTTCAATCATAAATGTTGAGACAAAAATAGGCTTCATTTTCTTTCATCTGAATTGACTTTTGTGATTTGCGTTAACTTGGTTATATGTTTTGTAACTTATATTGAATATTGATACACATTATCTCTTCTTATATAATGAAAATTAATCTTTTTGTGTGCTAAATCAATATGCCATGCTTGGAATTGGAATATGCTGTGGGAAATATTAAGAGGTAAAAAGAGACTTAAAATTTCAGTAAGTGAACAACAGGCTATAAAGTGTATGGTGAAAAGGGTTATAGTTTTTGCAGACAATAATAAAGGTTAATGGATGAGAGAGTGGAAATTGGGAAATTATTTTTAGTGACCTTCTAAATTGCCATTAAACGTGCTCTATTTTTCCAACAATAAAACAGGTCTTTACCAGCATTCCTTATAATTGCCGGTAAAGCATTTACCGACCATGCATATAGTAGCCTAATTTATTACGAGTAAATGTTTTTGTGGCAATTTATATTGCTACTAGAAGGTATAATAATTGACACCATAAGTAATCTTTGGTGTAGTGGCTATAATAGTCGAAGAGATTAGTCTCATCTATTGACATCAAATCAACATTTCAGTTAAAAAATGTGTTCACATATTACAATTAATTCAAAGTTTTAGGTGGTTGAAGTCTGATATTCGGCAATAAAAAGAAAAATTAAGACTGTCAGAAGATTAATTAAAGAATGCATGTAAATGTATCATGTCTGGACCATAGCTACATAATTCATTCCCTCCCCCATAGAACCGCGAATTGGTTCGTGCATACCAATTCGCCGTTCTTTTCCGAACCGGTTCTTCAGAAATCGTCCACAAATTCGTGATAAAGAAGAATAAAAAATGATGAAAAAAATGAAAGGTCGCAACCATAGTTACATAATTCGCTCACTTCACCAAAGAATCGCGAATTGGTTTGTGCGTACCAATTCGCGGTTCGTTAGAATTCGTCAACAAATTCGTGAAGAAGAACTAGAAAAGATGGAAGAAAAAATTGCATATCGTAACTCCAACAAAACAAATCACTTGAGAGGTGAGAAGAAAGAATAGTGGAAACAAAAAGAAGTGGCAAAATCTCTGCAGCGTGAAGCCATAAGATGGGAAAACAAAGAAGTAAAAGCAAAACTCAAACTCAAAAGATTCGAAAAGGCGAAAGAGTAGAGAAAACAGGGAAGATGAAAGTTTCTTTTTCTTTTTTGGAAAAAAGTCCTTGGACACCTGCACAGTGCCAACACCCTTCCAACACCCTATATTTTATTAATTTTTGCTTGATGAGTCATCAAGTGGGTCCTTTAGAAAGTTCTATTAAAAAGTAATTTATGAAAAAACCTAAATTTAACTAAAAAATAGATGGAGCAGTAGAAGAAGAAACAGAGAAGGAGTGGGAAAGAGAAACATATGGAGAAATAAGGAGAAATAGGAGACTTGAATGAGAGGGAAGGGAAGAACACAGAAGGGCACCAAAGAAGAATAACATGTTCGCAAAGGAAAACTTCTTTTCAGAACCATCCTTGAAGCATTCCATGAATGTGCCACGACTTCATGCCGGAAACTCGCTCTCTAAAGCACTCCATGAAAAGCTGAAAATTCACTCTCTAAAGCACTCCACGAAAGGGTCACGACTCTGCACCCAAAATCTGCTTTCTGAAGCACTCCACGAAAGAGTACAACTTCACATCGGAAATCTGCTCTCGAGGTCTCAACTTGTTCTCTTTCTTTGATTCAATGTGGGGTTTCATCAAGTTGTTCTATATGGTGACTCTCTATTTGGTTGGGTTATGAATAAGATGGAAGTTGAAATTTGTTTTAAAATTTCTTTTCTTTTTGTATTTTACTTGATATTATTGTCTTTGGTAGAGATGGGATTAGAATTTAGGATTAACAAAGCATGGTTAAATTTTAAGGTAAAATAGATGGAGGGGCAAAATGAGCAAAAGAAATTGATATGTATGAAACTTTGAATGACTTATGAGATAAAAGTTAAGTTTTTATGGTGTGATATTTAATTGTTTTTGTGCATAAATCCCTTAGTTTGGAGCCTTATAGTTCGTGATTTTGTGGATTGGTAGCAGAAAAACGTGGCTACTATCCTACCACTTTTTACAGCTTTTAATCATGTTTTAAGTGAAGATTTTTTGTTGATTTAATCTCCCTTATGTCTCATTATGATTACATAATTAGTATGGGATGTTTTTGTGCATGAATTCCTTAATTTGGAGACTTATAGCTCATTAAGTTGTTAAACTGAGTTTATATTTTTGTGTGATGTTTATTTTTAACCCTTAAATGATATTGAAACTTAGTCTTGTAATATTTAATCCCACTACTGGTGAAAATACACAAATGTTTACCATACATTCATATACACAAATGTTTACCATACCTTCTAACACAAAATTTGTGGCTGCAAACATTTCCTTTTATGTCTATATTCTTGATGTGAAAATACTAAATGATTCCCTTTATTTACCTTGCTCAATTCAGGCTGACCAACAGATGCAAGAAAACGTACTTGCTGGCAAAGGAATAATGTTTTATCGACTACTAGAGGCTTTTTTTTATGAAGGTGGTGGAGATAAGATCAAGCTGCCTCCTTCTTGCTTCACAAAATTGTCTAAGCAGGGTGCTTTTGATAAGGGACAGGGACCCTTATACTTTCAGTTATTGTTAGTTCATGAAGAAAGCTCTTCAAGCATCCAAGCTACTAATAAAAAGAAACAGGGGAGGACCACCCATTCAGGAGTTTTACAATTCACTACTGATGGAGGTTCCGTGGGTCTTCCTCCTCATGTATGGAATTATTGTTTTCTGAAGGCACTCCAAAAGCTCCATTAGTTGAAGTTCACTATGTTTGGCTTCTAAAAGGGCCATATGCAAAACTTCAACTTGAAAGAGTAGGATTTTCTAACTTGCCAAATATTAAGGCTATCCTCGAAACATGTCTTTGGTAGCATGCTACTCTTTCTCAAGGTGACATTTTAACTGTAAACTTTGGAGAACTTGTTTACAAATTAATGGTGCCACCATGGCTTGCATGAATATTCTTTGTAGTTTGACATGATTATAAATTTAACTCTGTCCAGAAATATACTCACTCTTTTTATTCTCTCCTTACACATTGGCATCTTTACTCTCATTCTTTTTGGCAACACACACTGACAGTGTACAGAGCACCTGTAGTTGTTATACTACTCTTGTTATGTTCAATTTATTGATTCAACTCTCCCCTCTCCTACTGCTCCCATTATTTGTTATTCCAGTTGATATAAATATCGAAATAATAATGAACATTCTCCTTGATTACGAATCTAATAATTTATTTATTTATTTTGGATTCTTTATTTGATGATTGTACAATTAAAATGGTGAACCTAAAATACAACAATGAAAGGATTTTTTTAGTCCTTTTTAATAGTAACGAGGTCAATTTTTCATGCAATACAAAAATAATTATCTTTAACTAAATGATAAATTGAATTAACCTTGTATCTTTGTGTCATTAAACAGTTAATGTAAAAGGCATGTTTGTGTCAGGATACACTAGTAATTATTGGATCACATGTCCTGAGTAACATACTTGAGGCATTATTGTTCACTTTTACATGCTTAAGACAAGCAGTAGTTGTGGTAGTCTATCATCGGAGGAATAGTGTCAGAAAAAGGAATTTTCCCAAAAGCGGTTATGAGTTAACCATATACAAATATAAAGTTAGCCATATTTGTATTTGTGATAAATTAGTAAAACTTATGACAACTTTAATTTTAATTGAACAATAAGTATGATAAACCTTAAAATACAAAAATGATAGTCTTTTTTAGTCCTTTTTAACAATAACAAGGTCAATGTTCTATATAATACAAAAATAATTATCTTTTGTTTTGAAGAAAAAATAATTATCTTTTAACTAAATGACAAATTGAATTAACCTTATATTTGTGTGTCATTAACCAGTTAATGTAAAAGACATGTATGTGTCAAGAAGTACTAATAATCGTTGGATCACATGTTCTCAGTAACATACTTCACTCATTATTGTTCACTTTTACAGGCTCAAGACAAGCAACAGTAATGTTGGTCTATCATTGGATGAATAGTTTTAGAAAAACGAATTTGATGAAAAAGATTTCGAGTTAACCATTTACGAAATCAAAGTTAACCATATATTTTGCATTTGTGATAAACTTGTAAAATTTCTGACCACCTTAATTTTAGTTGAACAATAACTATGATGAACCTCCAAATATAATAACAAAAGTCTTTTTTAGTCTTTTTTAACAGTAACCACATAAAATTTTCATGTAATAAACTAAATGACAAACTAAATTAATAATCTATTTGTCATTAACCAGTTAATGTAAAAGGCTTTTTTGTGTCAGGGAGCACTGGTAACTATTGGATCACATATCCTCAATAACATACTTTAGCCATTTATTGTTCACTTTTATAGGCTTAAGACAAGCATTAGTAATGTTGGTCTATCCTTGAAGGAATAATGTGAGAAAAAGGAATTTGACAAAAAGAGATTATGAGTTAATCATTTACGAAATCAAAGTTGACCATATATTTTGTATTTGTGATAAACTTTTAAAATTTTTGACCACATTAATTTTAGTTGAACAAGAGAAATGCTATTTCGTCCAAAACACAACAGCCAAGTTATCGTCCGAACCAATCAAAAGTAGACATATGTCAGCTTTATTTTATTATAAAATATTCATTTATTTTAACTTTAAATTTTTTTTCCTTTCCAAACTTACCCTTAGTCTTACCACACCCTGACACCCACTCACTGTTTCGTATCCAAGAGACTTGTTTCTTATCTTCTAATTCTATAAAGAGTGAAGGACTCTCTTTCGATGAGTTTTATTCTAAATGACGAATTTGATTTTTGTGCACAATCTCAAGCATCAATGGTGGTTTTAAAGCTTTGTGAGTTGGTTGTCCATGGTGGAGGATATGGTGGAATGTAGTGGGTGGGTCTGTCACCATGGATGGTGCGATTTGAGCCTCCGACAACAAATGGCACAAAAATGAACCGTGCAAATATCAAGATCCTTGCTTTCTCTCTCTCTCTCTTTTTTTTTGTCCCATTGAAGATCAAGTTTTTTGATATGCCAAATTCCAAATAAATTCTTGTGGCGCATCAAGCACAAAATCAAATGTCACAGTGTGTGCATTCAATCAAATAGAAGATGGAGAGATAAGATAGAAAGAACAGAAAAGAAAAAAATGAGAAGTTGAGAAAGAGAGAGTGCATAGAGGGCCTTAAATGTGACAGTTGAGAGAGAGAGAGCAGAAGATAATAAACTCAAGGGGTAAGTTTGGAAAAAGACAAAAAAGTTAAAAAGTTAAATTCAAATAATATTTTACATTTAAAGAGATGACAAATGGCAAAAATAAGTGGTTCGACAACTTTTTCGATTTAAAGTGTTCGGAGACTGTATCATTTCTCGTTGAACAATAAGTATAATGAACCTCCAAATAATGAAAGTCATTTTTAGTCTTTTTCAATAGTAACCATGTAAATTTTTCATGTAATACAAAAATTATTATCTTTAACTAAATGACAAATTGAATTTACCTTATATCTGTGTGTCATTAACCAGTTAATGTAAAAGGCATGCCCTCATGATACACTAGTAACTATTGGTCACATTTCCTCAGTAACATACTTGAGGCAATATTGTTAACTTTTACATGCTTAAGACAAGCAATAATAGTGGTAATTTTTCCTTGGAGGAATAATGTCAGAAAAAAAAAAGGAATTTTTCCAAAAAAGATTATGAGTTATCTTTAACTAAATGACAAACTAAATTAACCTTATATTAGTATGTCATTAACCAGTTAATGAAAAAAGGCATTTTTGTATCAAGAAATACAATTAATTGTTGGATTACATGTCCTCAGTAACATACTTAACCCATTATTATTCACTTTTACAGGCTTAAGACAACCAATAATAGTTATGCTCAGTGATTGGAGGAATAGTGTTAAAAAAACAAATTTGACGAAAAGACATTTAGTGTTAGCCCTATACAAATCAAAAGTTAACCATATATTATGTATTTGTGATAAACTTGTAAAATTTATGACCACCATAAGTTTAATTGTAGAATTAAATTGGTGAACCTAAAATTACAATAATGAAAGGATTTTTTTAGTCCTTTTTAACAATAACGATGTCAGTTTTCCATGTAATACAAAATAATTATCTTTAACTAAATGACAATCTAAATTAACCTTATATCTGTGTGTCATTAACTAGGTAATTTAAAAGGCATGTTTGTGTCAAGGTACACTAGTAAATATTGGATCCATGTCCTCAATGACATACTTAAGGCATTATTGTTCACTTTTATAGGCTTAAGACAAATAATAGTAGTGGTAGTCTGTCATTGGAGGAATAGTGTAAAAAAAAAAAGGAATTTCACAAAAAATGATTATGAGTTAACCATATACGAATCCAAAGGTAACCATATATTTTGTATCTCTAGTAAACTAGTAAAACTTATGACTACCTTAATTTTAATTGAAAAATATGTATGATGAACCTTCAAATAAAAAATTGAAAGTCTTTTTTAGTCATTTTTAACAATAACAAGGTCATTGTTCCATGTAATACAAAAATAATTATAATTAAATAAATGAAAAACTAAATTAACATCATATATGTGTGTTATTAACCAGTTAATGTAAAAGACATTTTTGTGTCAGGAAAGACTATTAATTGTTGGATCACATGTCCTCAGTAACATACTTCACCTATTATTGTTAAATCTTATAGGCCTAAGACAAGAAACAATAGTTTTGCTTTGTCATTGGAGGAATGGTGTTAGAAAAACAAATTTAACAAAAAGGCATTTTGAGTTAACCATATACGTATCCAAGTTAACCATATATTATGTATTTGTGATAAACTTGTAAAATTCATAACCACTGCAATTTTAATTGTAGAGTTAAAATGGTGAACCTAAAAATACAACAATGAAAGGTTTTTATAGTCCTTTTTAACAGTAACGAAGTCAATTTTCCACGTAATAAAAAAATAATTATCTCTAACTAAATGACAAACGAAATTAACCTTGTATTTGTGTGTCATTAACCAGTTTGTTGAGTCATTAGACGAATCAATAGGCTAAATTACAGATTTAGTTCCCTTTAATTCTTGATCAACAATTTTGGTCCCCTTATTTTTTTTGAGATTTTAGTCCCCATATTTTGAAAAATATGCAATTTTGGTTCAATCCTCAATTTTACGTACGTTTCTTCTTTCATTTTTTAAATGTTAATTAGTTAAATAATTTTTTGATGGTACCTTAAATAAATTTGTTAGATATAGGGTTCAACTGGACCAAAATAAAAGCAACAAGACGTACGCAAAATTGACGATTAGACCAAAATTACAGATTTTCTAAAATGTGATGACTAAAATTGCAAAACAAAAAAATAGGAGAACCAAAATCACAAACCAAGAATTAAAGAAGGGTCAAAATTGTAATTTAGCCAAAAATCTACTATTGGACCGAGCCCATTTTATTCTCGTTGGATCCATTTCATAAAACGCACACCTACTCTTACAAGACGATTCTAGCGTGCACAAGTGGGTGGACTTTGGCACCGTGCACAAGTTATTTAGACCGTTAGATATAGAGCTTTTAAAATTGACGGCAACTATTTTTTGAAGTAATCTAATTTTATATTATGGTTTTGTTTTTTAAAAAGTATCCACGTGGAAAAGGAAAAATAATACTCCCTTCGATCCTTTTTATAAGAAACAAAATGGTTTCTTTTTTGGTCCTAATTATAAGAAACATAGACCCACTTTAAGATGTATTAATTGCTAGTTTTCTTTTTTACCCTTCATCTTGTGAAATCCATTAATGAGACACCTACTCATTTCTCATGCATTTATTGGTCTATTAATAATAGAAGTTACACTTATTGGTGGAGGTGCAGTGTCACTAATGTAACCACTACTTAAACCAATCAATTTAAGGGGTACTTTTGAATAAATTTAAAATTTATGACATTATTAATTATAACTAACTAACTTAACTATTTTTATTGGTCTTGACGATTTAGTTATTTGTTTCTTATATAAAGGACCGGAGGGAGTAGTTTAGTGGTGGATTGCCTTTTTCAGATATTGGTCTCCCTCCTCCTTTTTCGATTTTGTCTCCTGTGCTCGTGAAGGGAGCTTCTGCAATTTGTGGCAAGTCATGATTTGTGACTATGAGTGACAAGAACGAGCGAATCTTTGACTAGGAGTGTCTTATGATTGATGAAGCATGGTTCTACAATGGTGGTTGAGGCCTTCTTGGACATTGGAGATCGGAGAATTAGAAGAAGGGATGAAGTGGCAACTGCGGAGACAAAGGGATGCGAAGCAGAAGCAATCATTGTCTGAAATTGTTTGAAAGAACTATACATCTATAGAGGAAAGAGACGTGTTCTATTTGTCATGAACTCAAAGAGTTCTTCTAGAGATTTTCTTCAGTTCTGTTTTTTTTTTCTTTCAAATATTCAATTTCACCAACAGGAGACGAAATCGAAAAAGAAGGAGGGGAGACCAATCTCCGATAAAGGCCTTCCACTAATAAATTATTATTTTCCTTTTCCGTGTGGGTATTTTTTAAAAAACAAAATCATAATATAAAACCCAGATTACTTAAAAAAATAGCTGCTGTCGATATTAAAAGTTCGATATCTAACGGTACGAATAACTTGTGCACGGTGCCAAAGTTCAGACCACTTGTGGATGCTAGAATTCGTCCTCTTACAAACCAAGTAACAATTGCAACTTTCAGAAGAGTTCCTTTGGTCCCGAGGTTCCCCTCCCTCTTTCTACTTCTACTTCTGATTTTTTATTTTTTATTCTCCTTTCGTTCTTCTTGATCTCCACCCTCCCCCTTCACTAATAACTAGAGGTGTCAAAATTAGCTTATCCGATGGTCCGTCAGGTCAGGTCGGGCCAGGCTATAAAAAAGCTGGCCTAAAAGGAATCAGGCCAATTTGGTCAGGCCTAACAGGCTAAATGGGCCAGGTTGGACCCATAAATTTTTGGCCCAAACACTTTCGGACATATTTGGCCCAAATTTTTTTTTTTCCTTTTAAAATTAGTGTAAATTTAAGCAAAAAAATAAGTGGGCCAATTTGGCCTGGCCTAACGGGCCAAGCCGGGCCATGAAAAATATGACCTACTAGAGATTTGGGTCACGCCCGGCCCATTTGACAGCTCTACTGATAACCATTAGTGGTCTATATAGTGTGAAAGTCTTACATGAGTAATATCCTGTGAATGACAGTCGAAAACATCAAATGTGTAGTTGAAGTGAAAATGAGAGGCACTGAGCAACTATTATAGTATTATTTGGCTAAAAGAAGAATGGTAAGAACACATTCTTTTTAACACATATTTTAAATACTGATTAATTGCACTTAATTGTATTATTTACATAAATATTAAATTACCACCTTATCTTTAATTTGGGTCCGTGCAATTTGATGCAATCTACTTTCTCTTTTTTTAAATTTTTTTAATTGATTATCTAAATAAAAGATTTTAAGAATGCAAAATAATATATTTTATTTTTTTACTTGATTATTTTAATTAATACTATTTTTTCATTAGCATTAAATATAGAGCTATATATTCAAATCATAACTAATTCTTGCATCAATAAAAAATAATTTTAAAACTTTCTAAATCAAAATTTTTGAATGACGGAATATTTTTATAGTTAGAATATACACCCATTGTAATTACCTTAATATTTATAATTATTGTTTTTTATGTAACAAAATATAAAAATAAAACACATAAATAGCTAATATAAAGGTGAGTTGGACTCCTCCTAATCTCTTCAAATTCAAATGCAACATAACAAATATTTCTTGAAGTAGTTTTAATAGTAATTTTAACTTATATCCATTCATGAAATAAATAATTGATCAAATTCATACATACTATGAATAAAAATCTAGTCCAAACCTGTTTAATTTGATTTTGGGTATGATTTTATAGCTCATATGGTATGAATAACTATTATTAGACATTAACATTATTAGATATAATATTTTAATTTGTAATAGACAATTTATATTTTATTCCATTAGTTTTTCAAGATATTTTACATTAATTTAATAATATTATGGAGTATTATCTCTTGCACGTTTACTATCATTCATCTTTGATTGAATTTTATTTTTTTAGTACTAAATAATTTATAAATAATTATAAAATAAACCTCAATTTGTCATATTATCCAACTAAAATATACACCAAATAGAATCATTATAAGAAAACCAAAATAGAAATTAGTAGATATAAAAAAATGAGTTAAAATTTAATTGCAAAATATTATTTTCATGACATAATATGTTTCTTCATTTCATGTCACTTCCTATTTATTCTACGCTATGAATATTTCAAATGCTCAACTTGCACGGACATTTCAAATTACCACATTTTTTTTACATTGAATAGTTATAAACAAAACAACAAACTACAATTTTTTTTCTTTTGCAAAAGCTAAATATATTTATTAAGAACTGATTATTAACATAAGAAGTGGCAAAACCCAAAAACATGTTACAGTGGAGAAAACCCAAAATAGTAGATATAATTACATTTCAGAACCATGTAGAGTGAGCTTGCACATAGTTATCTTGAATTAAAGCATATAAGTATTTGTAATCAGTACATACAAATTCCACTTGGTCAGCCTCCACACTTCTCATTCACCGCATGTACCTGACAGTTAGGTCTATACATTAATTTACATAAACAAATAATAACAGAGAAATTAAATAAAAAAAAACAGAGAAGAAGGAAGAAAAAACGAAGAGATGAGAGTCAATGCAAATCCTAGAACATGAATATGAATATATATAAGTACGTAGAGAGAGGGGGAGCGTGAATCCTAGAACAAAATATTTGAAATTTAATTTTGAATTTGATTAGCCATTGAGTGGTGTGTGAGGATGATTGAATGGAATAATTTCATTATTTAAAAATGAATGTAAAGATTGTTAAGAAAGTCATTGTACCAATTGGATAATATGCAAGCAAAATTACCGTTTAAAATGATTAATCAATGTGTTTTATAATCAAATACATTTCTATATACCACCTATCTTCTAATTACTATTTTAATGTCATTAGTAGGTTTTTAAATGTGATTTTAACATAAATCATTAATAAAAACTAAATTATGATTGTTCCCATTTTGAATTATTAATTTAAATTGATTCCATTTTAAATTGATTTATTTAAAAAAAACATTTTTTATTGTTAATTATTTCCGAAAATAACTATCATATTAAATTAAATTATTAACATTATTGGACGATTAAAAAATGAATAATTTTAATTTGATTGTTCCCATTTTAAATTTAAATTTATTTTTATACACAATTTTTAATTTTTATTTACACGTCTATATTAAATTAATAATATGTTAAATTATAGACTAATGACAATCAATAATTTAAATTATTTTAATTCCATATTTAATTACACTATGATTATTTTTATTTTAAATTAAGTTATTTCTAAAAATATTATACATATTTTATATTTAATTATTTATGAAAATAAATCCTTCCCAAATGTGTCTCTCAAGAACAATCAGCTTTTGTACAAGGGTGTTCTATATTGGATAATGTTATGGTAGCCATTGAGACCATCCATCACATGAAATGCAAAGTCAAAGGTAAATTGGGGGAATTGGCTTTGAAAATTGACATAAGCAAAGCCTTTGATAAAGTTGATTGGAGGTATTTGAATGCCATTTTATTGAAGATGGGTTTTGATCCTAAATGGGTTGGATGGATGAGGATGTGTGTGGAATCTGTGGATTTTAATATTTTGGTTAATGGAGAGGGAGTTGGACCTATTTCACCAGGGAGAGGTCTCAGACAGGGGGACCCACTGTCCCCTTATTTATTTATTTTGTGTATGGAGGGTCTATCTAGTCTTTTAAAGAAAGCAGAAGGAAGGGGTGACATTCATGGTATTAAAGTGTGTAGGGGAGCTCCTCTCCTCACACACTTATTTTTTGCTGACGATTGTTTTCTTTTTTGCAAGGCTATTGATAAAGAAGTAGAAGTTATTCATCATATTTTACATGACTTTGAACTTTCTTCAGGTCTTGCTGTGAACTTCCAAAAGTTTGAAATTTTTTTCAGCAGAAATACTTCTCAAAGCTGTAGAGAAAATATATCCTCTTTTCTGGGAGTCACAGAATGCATGGGAACTGGCAAGTACCTTGGCATGCCCTCCATGATCGGAAGGAAGAAAAAATCTATTTTCAGATATCTCAGGGACAGAGTTTGGAAGAAGATTCACCACTGGTCTGCAAAACATCTTTCTAAAGCTGGTAGAGAGGTTCTCATAAAGTCTGTAGCATAAGCCATCCCTGCTTATTGCGTGAGTATTTTTCTTCTCCCATCTACTTTGCAGGATGATATTCAGAAAATGGTGAATTCCTTCTGGTGGGGTTCAAACAAGAATTCTGGTAAAGGAATTAACTGGCTGAGTTGGGATCGTCTTACCATGAGGAAGGAGCATGGAGGTATGGGTTTTCGTCATTTACATGCTTTTAATTTAGCCATGCTAGGAAAGCAAGGTTGGAAATTTATGTCTGACCACGATGCTATTGTTTCACATGTTTTCAAAGCCAAATATTTTCCTAATGAGGACTTTGTGAATGCTCGGTTAGGAAACAATTCGAGTTTTGTATGGCGTAGCATCTATTCTTCACGGGTGTTGGTTAAAGAAGGCATGAGGTGGCAATTGGGTAATGGTCATAAAGTGAATGTCTGGAATTCTCCTTGGCTCCGTGCAGCTGAAAATCCATACTTACAATCCCAACCTGCTGCTGGTTTAGAAAATTTAAAGGTTAGTGACTTGATTGATCAATCCTCAGGCACTTGGCATGAGACACTTATTCATCAAGTTTTTAATCCTCGTGATGCTCAGAGTATTTTGTCTATGCCTATGTTTTTATTGAATAATGATGATGTATTGATTTGGAGATTTAGCAATGATGGAAATTTCTCTGTAAAATCTGCCTACTACTATGTTACACAGCACATGGTTGACAATGAGCATTTTTGTGAGGAGGGTGATTGGATGTCCATTTGGAGTCTTAACATACCGCAAAGAATGAAATTATTGATATGGAGGTTAGCGAGAGGATGTATTCCCTCAAGACAGCGTCTTCTCTCCAAGGGAGTGCAATGTTCGATTCTATGCCCATTTTGTGAATCAAATATTGAATCTGACTGGCATATCTTTTTCGGTTGTGATTTTGCTCGATCTGTTTGGGCTCATTCAGGATTTTGGTCTCATATGCAACATTCAATAAATAATGCAGATAATACAAGACAATATGTCTTTCATTCGCTGTCAACTCTTAATTCTGATGATCAAGACAAATTTGCAGCCGTATGTTGGTGTCTCTGGAAAAGAAGGAATGGCAAAGTTTGGCAAAATGAAGTGAAACCCATTGCTATTTCTTTTCAATTATCCATGCAAACATTACGTGATTGGAAATCTCTGCAGGCTGGTCAAGATCCAAATTTTTTTCACGTAAATCTCAACCATGGTTCAGATGTAGTTTGGCAAAAACCATCAGTGGGTTCCATCAAATGCAACATAGATGCTTCAATCTACAGTGTTCAACACAAATTTGGAGTTGCAGCTATCATCAGGGATCATCTTGGCCAATTCATATCAGCGAGAACAGCCTGTTACAATGGATCAGTCACTCCTCAGGAAGCTGAAGCAGCAGCTCTTTTTGACGCTATCAACTGGATTTTCTCTTCGAATCTTCAAAATGTTATATTCGAATCTGAAAGTAGGTTGGTGGTGGACACCATCAATTCCAGCAGCTTCAAGAATAATGAGTTTGGTTCTTTATTGAAAAACTGTAGTTCAAAACTCAGATTATCGCAAAACTTCTCTGTTAAGTTTGTCCGGAGACAAGCAAATCAAATTGCTCATACTCTAGCAAGGGTGTCTAGATTTTTTGCTAGTTACCATGTTTTTAATTACATTTCAACTTGTATTTTGTCCTTTATTATGAATGAAATAATATGAGTTTCCTCCTTTAAAAAAAAAAAAACTTAATGTTCTAATCGTTTATCAAAATCATTAAAAACTTGGACATTATGTGATGACGGTACTCCCCAAAGCCTGAAAAAAATACATTGAAACTAATTGACTTATAATTATATATTATAAATTGAAAAAAGAAAACAATAAAAAATTACATTTTGCACTATATCATAAACAATACAAATTTAGAGTATTAAATAAGTACAAATAGAATAAATCTACACTACTAATTGAAGCACTATTATGTAAAAAGGAAACAATAAAAAATTATATTTTGCACTAGATCATAAACAATACAAATTTTAAGCATTAAATAGGTACTGTACAATTCTGCACTACTAATTGAAGCACTATTATGTTTTTTTTTAATTATCAGCCAACACCCTTGCTGTTATTGATACATCACCAGTAGTCTGTTTTAATATATATATATATATATATATATATATATATATATAGTATCCGTGTGATGCACGAATTTATTGAGGAGAGAATGGATTTTTTATATGTATAAAATATGTTGATAATGTTGTTAATTTGTTATATTACTTAAAAAAATATAAAACTAATTCAAATTTTTGCAATAAGGAACTTATTCATTAATAAATAATAAAAGATAATTAGATGTGTTTATTTTATAATACAACACATTTCAAAAAAAATTATAATACAACTATAAATTTAAATTTCACAATGCCACTTTCTTGAAGTAAAAAATTTTCTGTATATAGACAAATAAAATTTTATAACAAAAATAAGATGAAAATAATAAGAAAATGAATTTTAACTAAAAGAACTAATATATTGTTCCATTAGTTTTTTTATGGAATTCATTAATTTAACATCTTGTAAAAATATTGAAAACAAAATTAAGCGAATGAATGAAACAATATAAATTTAAGAACATATATTTAAATGATTACATATAAGCGCAATGTTATAACATTCATTTATATTAAATTTGATATGATAATGTAATATTTTATGTTTGGAAGAGACATTTTTTAATATTTTGAAAGAGAAATTATAATTAAACTTAAAAATTAAAAATAGCAATTTAATATATTTTTTGATAAACAACAATTTAACATTTTCATTATAATTTTAATAAAATTTATTTGAATAACTATTGTCTTTTCATGTATTAAATAATATAAATAAATTATCAAATATTTATTTATTTTTAAAAGATACATGTGTAAAAAAGACAATTGAGAATCACATCCATCTATTGTCACAAATTCAAATCAACTACATAAATATATATAGCATGTTAATCTTTATTTTACAATTTATATTTCATTTCATTATTTCTTTAAGATATATAGCATTAATTTAATAATAAATATGTAGTATTGTCCCCTTTATATTTACTACCATTCATGTTTAATTGATTTTAATTTTTTCAGATACTTAGGTGATGAAATTATCTATTTTATTTGAACAAATATTTAAAATATAACTAATATCAAAATCAATTTACAAATAAATTTAAATTTGAAATATAGATATAAATATTTATATTAAATTATTATATTAATGAAAAATAAAAATTATAATAATGAAAATAAAAAAACTATTAAAACATTAAAATAATTTAGAACCTAAATTTAATATGCATAGAGAAAAAAAATAAACAAACACATGAATTAGTATTAGAGAATTGGTTATAAAAATTATTGAATAAAAATTTAAACATCATAAAATTATATTGTTGTATTTATAGTTGAGTGTAATTTAAGAATTTTAGAAAAATGAAAATTAACAAAATAAGATACTCTTATTTATATTAATATTTTGCCATAATTATTTTAAAATTTTCAAATTGGTTTCCTTTTCAAATTTCTTGCAATAATAATGTTTTTCTTACCAATTTTTTTTGCAAAAAAAAATTATAATCATTTTTCAAATTAATTGAGTGTGATTTTAATTAGTAATAATATTCACCATACTTTTATTTTATTACTAAGTCGAATGTTTGACATGTATGCATCATTGAGTTTGCAAGATGATTAATTGAATATAATTTTGTAGTTAAAAAATTGCAAATTTCTCGTTATTATAATATCTTGCTGTAATTGTCTCACAATTTTGAAATTGTTTCCGTTTTCAATTCCTTCCTATAATAATAAATTTCTTTTCATGATTCTTTTCTATAATAAATATTTTAACTTTTCAAATTTGTCATTAATTATTTTAAAGTTGTTTCAAATTATTTGGGTGTGATTGGTTGATAAAACTATTCACATCGTTATCTTTTTATTATTATATTGAATATTTGACACATTTGTGTCACTATATTTGTCAAAGACTTGCTGATTAATTGAGTATAATTTTACAATTTGAGGAAAATTAGAAATTAAAAAATAGAAAATAAACATATTATTATGTTATTATATCAATATTTTTCTAAATACTTTTGGCATTGTACTCTAATTTAAAGGTTTAATGTTATTATCCATTTCATTGTTTTTCATCTCATATATGAAAGTAGAGGGTTCACTTTCATCATACACTATATTGTCATTCACATGATACAATATTCATTGCTTGATAATTAATACGTTTTTACTACATAATTAGAAATTTTGAATAAAAAAACATATAAAGCAAATAAAAATAATTAGGAAGCAAATATGATCGCACGTCTTCCAAATATTTAGAGATGTCAATACCTGTCAAATAAAAAAAATATAATAAGTCAACCAAAAAATAAATAAAAATTCAAAAATGTAAAAAATCTCAACAGAGAAAAATCAATAAAAATATATATAAAGTTACATATAAATAATGGATTAGTATAACACTATTTATAAGGGGGGAAAGCATGAAGAATTTTAAAAATTAGTAAGTAGCATGAATATTTCACAAATTTTCCCGTGTTTACTGTCAATGTTTCATCTCTACTAAACAAACTGAAAAGATGAGATAATAAAAATTAAAACAATGGGACATGTAAGGTGTGATTGAACAAATAAAAAGAGAAGTAAAGTATAATAAACAATGAGACGAAGAAATAATAAAAAAATATCAACTTACTCATAATGTCTTTCCTATTTTCGCCAGAGATGTCAATACCTGTTAAATAAAAAAAGAATATAATAAGTCAACCAAAAAATAAATAAAAATTCAAAAATATAAAAAAATCTCCATAGAGCAAAAACCAATAAAAATATATATAAAGTTACATATAAAATGGATTAGTATAACACTATTTATAGGAGGAAAAGCATGAAGAATTTTAAAAATTAGTAAGTAGCATGAATATTACACAATATTCCTTGTGTTTATTGTCAATGTTTCATCTCTGCCAAACACACTAAAAAGGTGACATAATAAAAATTAAAACAATGGAACATGTAAGGTGTGGTTGAAAAAAAAAGTAAAGTATAATAAACAATGAGGCGAAGAAATAATGAAAAAAATATCAACTTATTCATGATGTCTTTTTCTATTTTCGTCATTAATGGTGAACTTTTCTAGGAGAGCCAATAATAAGGATAAAAAATGCAGAAGAGTAAACATGCAAGGTTGAAGGAAAAGAAGAATATATATACTCGTTGTAATCACCCTAGTTAATTAAAATTAATTAAAATACCTTAATTAAAAATATCTTAATCAATTATCAATCAATCAATTATCAATATTACTCAAAAATTCTGACGCTCCTTTAAAAATTACTTTATTTAATATATAATTGTTTATGTGTTTTAGACTATATTGCACATATAATTGAACTGAATATATAATATAATATAAAATCAAATCAAATATCAAATAATAATAATATTTTTAAAATCGAATAAATTAATATCAGTAAAATTTTAAAATTACTTTAATTGAAATATTAAATATATTCAATAAAATTTTAAAATTACTTTAATTAAAATATTAATCAAAATATAATTTTAAAATTTCATTATTAGTTATTTAAATCTGGAAAGAAAATTATAAATTATAAATATATTAAATGTCTTATAAATATTAAGATTGTGATTGTGCTAATTAATAATTAATTAATTGATTAATGATACTAAAATTAAGAATGAAATATCAATCAATTAATCAATCAATATATTATATAAAATGTCTTCAGAATGTGACACATGGACAACTAGTCCTAGTTAGCAACTGTGTTTTATATAATATATAGATAGATAGATATAGATAGATATATCCTCAGTCTTATTGTTACATTCCATTGGCAGTTTGTTTTTTTTATATTGATTCCACTGGCAGTTTCGTTTTCACATATTTAATAATAAAGACATCCTGCATAATACAAAAGGCGTTCCTATATTTCATATATTATTCTTTGGCATTATACCTTTCTAAACAACAGTGGTTAGTATAAAAGAAATGAATCCTCCTAATTTTTATACACGATGGAAATTCAAGTTCTTTAGTTTAGCATTGTTCTATTTCTCTCGTTATGAATAAAACTGAAAATGTAAGCTTGATTACCCTATGGAATACTGAAATTTCTATTGTTATTAACCTTAGGGGACGTTTGGTAGGGAAGAAATTTTTTCATGCCCAGAAATCATGATTCCTCGAAATATGAATCCTAGAAATCATATTCATGGAAATGAATAAAATATGTTTGGTTGGTCATAAATATTTTAAAGGCAGGGTAATCATGGTATATATCCAACAAACTTTAGTTCTTCTGTTTTTTTTAGATGTCATAAAACACATTGTTACTGTTAGTCATAAATTAAGAATTAGGAAATATATAATTTTTTTTACAGAAAACATATATAATTATTTACATAAGTAAAATATTTTAATTAAAATAATACACACACATACTAGGTGCAGGGTGGGGTGGGTACTATAGTACCGGTACGCGCATCTATCCCCATTAAAATTTGCGGATAAATACCCTCCCCTATACCCAGTCCCAATAAGCAGGTATTTACCCTACCCATGTGCGGATATTTTTGCGGGTACCCGTAGGATATGGGTACATTTTGCCATCCCTAGCTAGAGCCCCTGCCCGCCCCCCATAAATTCGTTCCTTGTTTATTATATTATGAAATTTAATCAATTATTAATAAGTAACAAATCATAAAACGACAAAAAAAAAAAAAACATAACTCTTTTAGGGCCCGTTTGTTGGCTAGGATAGAATTGAATATAATAGGATAACTAACCTATCCTACTATAATCAAGTATTTGGTGCACCAATAGGATATGATTTGCTTATCCTATTGCCTATCCTATCCTGTTGGTGTAATGTATTTCTTATCCTGAGAGGGGAGCTGGGTTAGAAAGCATTAGGATAGGATAATCTTTCTCTCTCTCCCTCCCCCAATCGCCACCATCATCACTGTCATCATTGTTGTCGTCACTGCCATTAACCCTATCACCATCGCCATTGCCGCCACCACCACCACCACCACTGTCACTGCCGCCATAGTCACCACCACCATCACCATCACCGCCACCACCATCTCTGTCATAGTAAGCACCACCGTCGTCACCACCACCACCATCGCTGCTATAACAACCACCACCACCTCTGTCATTGGCACCACTCCACCATCACCACCACCACCACCATTGCCGCCACCATCTCATCATTGTTGTCGTCACCATCGCCGCCACCACCATCACCGCCATTGCCACCACTGCAACCACCACCACGATCACCATTGTTGTCGTCACCATCACCATTGCCACCACTACAACCACCACCACAACCACCATTGCCGCCATCACTCCACCATCGTTGCCACCACCATTGTTGTTACCATCCCATTTTTTTTCTTATTGCTCATAAGACTCACTTTTGTATGATTTTCACTATATGTTTATGGCCTTTTTTGTTTCAAACAGTAGTTAATTCCTATAATTTTCATGTAGGTGAATCTAATGAGACAAGTTTCACATCTTGAATCAATCAAAAAAAGGTTCAAAATCATGCCCAAAAATCGAAAACAATAAGTTTTTCAAAAGTACCAACTTGTCATGAATTAAATAAAAATGGGGACCATTTTAGAACTATTAAAAATTAGGGGACCAATTTAGAACCAAAAAATAAATTAAGGGACCATTTGTATATTTTAGCCTACAAAAAACAAGCATATGCATAATACACACTTATATATATTACAAGGATATAGAAAAACCTGACACAGGAGAATCAAAAGGAAAAAGCAAGCTTACTCTATTCTCTTCTACAACATGCTTCGGCTTGTGTGAATGGTCACCAACACTTCCCTTAGTAGCTTCCAATTTTGGAGTTATGTCTTCGGAAACAGTTTTCTTCTGGAAATTATATGATGTTAATAAATTCAGAAGAGATCCTTGATATTATTTTTCATTATTTATATACAAAGGAAAGAGTGAAATCAGGTGATAAAATTGTAAATGTTGGAGTAATTAATCTCATTGGTAGATCACCAATCAAAACTCTGAATAAAAAAAAGGTACACGTAACTATTAGTAATATCACATTTCTATGAGAAGCGCGTGTATAAATTCAAATTTAAGTGTATTTGATAAAAAAATACCAAATTAAAACAAATTTAGGGTTAAATGATTCATTCAATTGATTAAGCAGTAAGTCTCATCCTCTCATTCATTTAATATGAATATTAAATACAACAATTGATAGCATTCAGTTAAAACATTCACTACAGCCATTGATGAAAAATAATGGTTCGGTAACGGAAGCTGTTAGTATAGTATTTAAATGCACATCTAATTACTCTTGGTTGGATAATGCAGCAAATAACACATTATACATGCATGAGTAGATTAACAAATCCAGGACAACAATAATGACAGATACTATAATGTTTAATAAAATCAGTAATAAAAAAAAAGGTGGTGCAATCGGAGGCATGTGTCTAATTAAAGGAGAAGGTAAATACTTATTTTTAGTTTATGTCCAACAAATTTCATAAGGATCAAATTGGTATGCTCTATGCACAAAATAGAGATGGAAATTGGAAAATTACGGAGATAAGAAACCAGATCATGAGAGTTTCTCTAAATCTAAGACAGACAGAAATTAGACAAAACAAATTAGACAAAACACATAGAAATTTAAACATTTTTTGTATGTAATCAGTAATGAATTTCAATTACACTTGTAATGGGAGGATTTTCTGAGTGGACACATTATTCTTAGATGTACTTTTAATTTTTATTTTTAAATCAGTGCTGGTATCAAGTATCAATTAGATATTCACTATGTTCTGAGTTGAGTTGGGTAGAATTGTTATGAGCAAGAGAATTCTCCTTCTAACGTAACTACTTCAAAATATCTAATTAAGTTAAAATAACACTCTAACATCTGTTCTTTGCATTTGGTGGCATCTAACTATCTATATTTTGCCTTTGATAGTTTTCGTTAGGCTGTAAGGCTCACTAATGCCAATTACTAAAGCACAAGACTCATGTCACAATATATATAAACACATATATATAAATCAATTAGATAAAATAAATCTCAAAGTCAAGGATCAAGTATTAGAGCGTCAACCAGAACATGGCCTTCTACCCCATTTTCCCGACTATCAAGACCTTCTATGTCCTCCCATCTATGTCTCCCTACCAGCAACAACCATGTGTGTGGCTTGAGATATTTGTTGTTATATTTTTTTTTTTTGCTTAATATGTTGTTATATTATTAAATTAATTTCAGTATAAGTATATTTTTTTCCTTTATAATATCTTCTCACTCAAATTCATTGAAGACTTTTTTTTATTTAAGTAAATTTAAATTTTTCACCTAATTAATTTAGATTCAATTAAATTATAACATATTAAAATTAATTCATGTGTTTGCTTATTTTTTTTTCTCTATGCACATTAAATTTGGATTTTAAATTATTTTAATGTTTTAATGGTTTTTTATTTTCATTATTATAATAATTTAATATAAATATTTATATCTATATTTCAAATTTAAATTTATTTTTAAATTTATTTAGATATTAGTTATATTTTAAATATTTTTTCAAATATAATAGATAATTTCATCACCTAAGTATCTAAAAAAATTAAAATAAATTAAACATGAATGATAATAAATATAAAGGGGACAATACTACATATTTATTATGAAATGAATGTTAATTATATATCTTAAAGAAATAATGAAATGAAATATAAATTGTATTTTATTATATATATATATATATATATATATATATATATATATATATATATATATATATATATATATATATATATATATATATTTGGTTGATTTGAATTTGTGACAATAAATGGATGTAATTCTCAATTGTGTTTTTTCACATGTATCTTTTTAAAAAACAATAATATTCGATCATTTATTTATATTATTTAATACATGAGAAGACAATAGTTTTTTAAATAAATTTTAATAAAAATGTTAAATTGTTGTTTATCAAAAAGATGTATTAAATTGCTATTTTTAATTTTTAAGTTTAATTATAATTTGTCTTTCAAAATATTAGACAATGTCTCTCCCAAACACAAAATATTACAAAATGATTAAAGCATCTACAATGCATGATTGCTTAAATGAGTTGTTTATCTTAAATTTGTGAGCCATACAATGTCGTATAGATTTAAGAACTTTACACAAAAAATTACTCCAATGCTAAAGTTACTAGAGTGAGTGCTTAACTTTTACCACATTAAATTTTGTAACTAAAAAATGGTTCTTTAATTGGTAAGAATGAATTAAGCAATGATTGCTTATATAAGCAACCTACTTAAGCAACACACTGCCAAGTCATCTACTCCAATGGCAAAAATTTGTTAAGCAACGTTACTTAACTTTAAGCAACTATGTAAGTAACCGCGTTGGAGATGCTCTATTCATTTAAATATGTGTTCTTAATTTATATTGTTTCATTCATTCGCTTAATTTTGTTTCTAATATTTTTACAGAATGTTAAATTAATGAACTCCATAAAAAATATTTTAATAGAACAATATGTTAGTTCTTTTAGTTATAATTAATTTTCTTATTATTTTCATCTTATTTTTGTTATATAGTTTTATTTGTCTATATATAGAAAATTTTTTCTTCAAGAAAGTGGCATTGTGAAATTTAAATTTATAGTTATATAATAATTTTTTTAAAAATGAGTTGTATTATAAAATAAACACATTTAATTATCTTTTATTAATGAATAAGTTTTTTATTGTGGAAATTTGAATTAATTTTAGATTTTTTTAAGTAATATAACAAATTAACAATATTGTCAACATATTTTGTACATATAAAAATTTCATTTCATCCTCAATAAACCCGTGCATCGTACGGGTGCTATCTAGTGTGTATATATATATATATATATATATATAAAGTGCTATGGAATAACAAACCAAATATATATATAACTTGAATTTAAATTGTAACAACTTGCAACTAATTGTTTTATCATATCAATAGTCCAACACGCCCCCGCAAGATGGTGGTGGCAGAGACAATGCCAATCTTGTCCATAAAAAATTTGTGGCGCAAAAATGCAAGAGCTTTGGTGAGGAGGTCCGCACGTTGATGACGAAATCGATCAAAGCCAACAGACACAAGCTTAACCATTATGCAGAAGCCATAACACAAGGCTTAACCACTTAACAGAAGCAAAAACCAATGAGAATGCTTAACCACCATAAGGTAGAAGCAATATGCTTAACCATCAAGAGCAGAAGCTATATAATGCTTAACCAATCAAGACAAAAGCACAAATCAATGAGAATGCTTAACCACCATAAGGCAGAAGAAATAAGCTTAACCATCAAGAGCAGAAGCCATATAATGCTTAACCACTCAAGACAAAAGCACAAATCAATGAGAATGCTTAACCACCATAAGGCAGAAGCAATAAAGCTCAACCATCAAGAGCAGAAGCCAAACAATGCTTAACCACTCAAGACAGAAGCACAAATAAATGGGAATGCTTAACCGCCATAAGGCAGAAGCCATAAAGCTTAACCATTAAGAGTATAAGTCAAACAATGCTTAACCACTCAAGACAGAAGCACAAAACAACATCCAATGCTTAACCACCATAGACAAAAAGTCTTGGCATTTTCAATGTGAGTGGGTTGGATTGGATATAGATGCACAATCAGAATTGATTTTGGATGGAGGATATGATGTGGTCCTCATTACATAGTCAGGAAGTTCATTGGCTTCAAGGAGATGAGTCATTTGCTTGTATCACGTATAGTAATTTGGCAGAGATTAAATTTAATGGGTAGATTGGAAGCAATGGAGAATGGCCATGAGGGAAAAAAAAGGATCGATTTGGCTCTTAAGCTCCTGACTTTGTGATACCATATAGAAAGATGATAGAATTAGGATTTCATTGATCGATGTAATATAATCTTTTCAAAATATACTAAAATATGAATCATTTGATTACTTTCTTATTGTTGTTCAATTTTGACAAAATTTGACATAGGCAATCTTGGTAATATATAGATACAATTCAAGGGTTGAATCGATAAAAATCATATTCTATATCAAGTTACTGAATGGTGTAATTGTTGTTCAAGTTATACCAGTGTAATTTGATCCCTCCTCATATATATAAAGTGCTACTGAATAACAAACCCTAATATATCTATAATCTATGGAATAACAAACCAAATATATCTATAACTTGAATTTAAATTGTAACAACTTGCAACTAATTGTTTTATCATACCAATAGTCCAACAATTAGTACAAAAAATCGATAGAAACACCAGATCTAATAAAGACACTTTAAGATATTAAAGTAAAACTTTTTAAACTAAAATTAAAAGACCAGATATTTTAGAAAAACAAAAAATCTGACCAACCCGAAGGAACAAGTAAAAAAAAAATGTTCAAACCCAGACTTGCCTATAAATTGATGATTATAAATTGGTTGCATCCACAATCCAATAACAAAAAGAAAGTTTACTGTTAGGGTGGCCTTGATTTGTGGCAATCTCCATATTTGTCCATTATTTCCATATGGGGTGGGTTATAGTTCTACTGCCATATTTGTTGCTTCTTTATTCTCCTACCTTCACTTCCTCTTTGTGCAACCATCATGACAGCTCTGCCTTGCTACTTTTCAAAATCTCAGCTACTGTCAACACTTCAAATGATTATCCGTGGCTTCCTTGTTCATCTTTTCCTTCCAAAACAAAAACCTGGAAAAATGGAACAGATTGTTGCTAGTGGGACGGGGTCACGTGCGACGCCATGTCGAGCCAAGTCATTGGTCTTGACCTTGGCTACAGTCATCTTACAGGTGAGTTCCATCCCAATAGCACCATCTTCAAGTTAAGACACCTTCAACAACTCAACCTCGCTTTTAATGACTTTTCTGGGTCTTCAATATGGCCTGTTTGGTTAAGCTTATCCAGAAGTTCTTCTATGAGAAGAAAATAAGAAGAAAAACATGAAATGAGCTTCCTCATAAGCTAAAATTAGCTTATGTGTAAGCTAACTTGTAGAAGCTTTCTCATATAGCTTTTCTAGAAGATGTGGAACTTTTTACAAATTAGCTTATGTATAAGCTAATTTTAGCTTATGGAGAAGCCCAATTCTTTTTTCACTTCTTATTTTCTTTTTCTAGAAGTGCTTTTAGATAAGCTAACCCAAATAATCACATATTCTGGAATTGGTGATCTTGTGAATCTCATGTGTCTAAATTTATCATACTGTGCAATTGGTGGTGACATTCCCTCCACATTCTCTCACCTGTCAAAATTAGAATCACTTGACCTCAGTAGCTACTGGACAAGTGATGATCCCAGCTACCCGAGACTGAGACTTGATCCATTCACTTGGAAGAGACTCCTTGATAATGCAACTGATTTAAGAGATCTTAGTTTAGATGCCGTTGACATGTCTTGTATCTGCGAGAACTCTTTGTCATTGCTAACCTATCTGTCATCCTCTTTGGTCTCTCTCAGTCTCTTGGGCACCAAATTGCAATGGAATTTATCAACTGACATCCTCTGTTTACCCAATCTTCAAACACCAAGTTTGCGTCATAATGAAAATCTCAGAGGTGAACTTCCAAAGTCCAATTGGGAGTACTCCACTAAGGTACTTGGATCTTTATGGTATAGTTTTCTCAGGAGGCATTCCTGATTCCATAGGCCATTTGAAGTCTCTTGACACACTGAGTCTTCTGTATTCCAATTTGGGGGACTGGTTCCCTCGTCATTGTTTAATCTAACTCAACTTTCTGTGTTACGTTTATCAGATAACAAATTAGTTGGCCCGATTCCAAGGGAAATCAATAAACTTCCAAAATTATCCGTGTTAAATTTGGCTCATAACATGTTAAATGGAACAATTCCACGTTGGTGTTATTCTTTGCCTTCCTTGTCATGGTTTATTCTTCATGTCAACCACCTCACGGGGTCAATTGGTGAATTCTCAAATTATTCTTTGGAACGTTTGTTTCTCTCTAATAACAAACTGCAAGGTAATTTTCCAAATTCAATCTTTGAAATCCAAAATCTTACTTATTTGAGTCTGTCATCAAATAACTTGAGTGGTCATGTGGACTTTCATCAATTTTCAAAGTTTAAGAATCTAGTTTCTCTCAACCTTTCTCAGAATAGTTTTCTCTCTATTAACTTTGATAGTAGTAGTACCCTTGACTACATGTTACCTAACCTTCAATACATATATTTATCTTCCAGTAATATAAATAGTTTTCACCTCAAAATGTGCAAAGATTAATCTTTCTAATAACAAAATTTGTGGAAGCATTCCCAGATGGTTTCATGAGAAGCTCTTACACTCCTGGGAAAACACTTTTTCTATTGATCTCAGTTTCAATGAGTTGCAAGGAGATCTTCGAATTCCACCCAATGGCATTCAATACCTTTCAGTCTCAAATAATAAGCTGACCGGGAACATTTCTTCAACAATGTGCAACGCAAGCTCCCTCATTGTACTCAACTTGGCTCACAACAACCTGACAAGCCTGATTCCACAATGCATGGGAACATTTCCTTATCTTTGGGCGTTGGATTTGCAAATGAACAATTTTTATGGAAACATACCTCAGAACTTTTCTAAGGGAA
This sequence comes from Pueraria montana var. lobata, assembly GCA_026413185.1. NCBI lineage: Eukaryota > Viridiplantae > Streptophyta > Magnoliopsida > Fabales > Fabaceae > Pueraria > Pueraria montana. Next base: position 26,409,197 of record CM048651.1, read on the forward strand.
ATGCATTTGAGACTCTAAAGTTGAATGGCAACCAATTGGATGGAGCATTACCACGGTCTTTGGCCCACTGCACAAATCTGGAGATTTTGGACCTGGAAGACAATAACATAGAGGATACATTTTCCCATTGGCTAGAAAGCCTGTAACAGTTACAGGTACTCGGTTTACGTTCGAACAAATTTCAGGGTCTGTTTGATTTGCTAAAAATTATGGTACTGGACAGGGCAAAAACTCAACTTTTTGTTACTTAGAAAATCATGGGACAACCTTTTGTCCCAGATACAAAGTATTCAAAAGACACACATACACCATTATCTACATTTGAATTTGAATCATTGCATTTGAATTTTCATTATCTGCTAGCTACAACAACCTTATCATGTCATGTATTTTGAATTTACATTATCTATTACCTGTAACAATCTTAGCATGTCATATATTTTGAATTCACATTATCTACTAGCTAGCTTACTTGTATATATTTTGTATTTTGAATTCACATAATATATAATAATAATACAAATTATATTAAGATAATTAATATAAAAAGGTATTTTAGTAAATTTTATATTATTTTCTTTGTACTGTCCATTATTCATCAAACAATGTACATGATAAAAAATTATCCTATAACTCAAGTTTTTGTCTTGTGCTGTTCTCTTTGTCCTGTACCGTAGTGTAGTGTGTATGAAACGCACCCTGAGGTGTCATCACTTCTTTTGGTACCAAGCATCCACTTCCCAGGTTAAGAATTTTTTATGCCTCAAATAACAATTTTAGAGTGGGCCCTTGCCAGCAACATACATATCAAGAACTTTCAAGGAATGATGAATGTGAATGACAGCCAAACTGGTTTGAAATATATGGGTACCGGCAGTTTCTATAACGATTCTGTAGTGGTTGTAATGAAAGGTCAATACATGGAGCTGGTGAAGATATTAACTGCTTTCACAACCATTGATTTATCAAATAATATGTTTGAAGGAGAACTTCCGAAAGTCATCGGAGAATTAATGCATTCTCTCAAAGGTCTTAACCTTTCTCACAATGCAATCGATGGTACCATTCCACAATCCTTTGTTTATTTAAGAAACTTGGAGTGGTTGGACCTCTCATGGAACCGGTTGACAAGAGAGATTTCTACGGATTTGAATTTTCTAGCTGTCCTGAACCTTTCACAAAACCAGTTTGAGGGTATCATACCTACAGGTGGACAGTTTAACACATTTGGAAATGATTCCTATGCTGGAAATCCTATGCTATGTGGATTCCCTTTAATAAAATCCTGCAATAAGGATGAAGAATGGCCACATTCAACATTTCACCATGAAGAATCAGGATTTGGCTGGAAAGCCGTAGGCTCGTAGCAGTGGGATATGTATGTGGGGTGGTATTTGGAGTGCTTTTGGGATATAATGTTTTCATGACTGGGAAACCCCAATGGCTTGTGAGACTTGTTGAAGGTGTGCTTAATGGAGGAGTGAAAAGGACAAAATTATCATAGTTTACTCTGTGTGTGTATGTTTTCTGTAATTTTAACTTCTGTCTTTGTGGAATAATTAATGAAATCTTATCTCTCTTAAGTTAACTATTTCAAGTTGTTTGCAAATAAGAAAATATTGTGATGAATCTTTTCTGTATTTTCCCCTAAATTGTTTAAGTATAGTAACCTGCATAAAAATCAAGGAAAATTCCCACATTCAACCTTATATCAGATCACAAAATTGGCATTATATTAGTAACATATATGTACAGTTTCGTGGAAGAATTTAAGCTAACACAACTAAATGTACAATTGTATCACAACTAAATGGAATAAATAAATATTTTCTCTTCAGGCATCATGATGACTGCATTAATTTAAGACCACTATCTTTGGCTTAATGAACGGACTTTATGCAAAATTCCAACCAGAAAGAGTAGAATTTTCTGGTTAGCTAAATCACAAGGCTATCCTAGAAACAAAGTCCTCAGCAGCATGGTACTCTTCCTCAGGTTGACAATAACAGTAAATGATGGAGAATTTACATGGAAGTTAAGAGGCTTGAGTTAAAACCTTCTTCAACTGTATCTGTTCTAGAAGCAGATATTGAAGTTGACATCACACCTTGGTACAGTAGATAAGAGAAGTTTGTGTATTTGAAATCATGGTTCTAAATTGTGGTTGCAGTGAGTCAAAAAACCTTTACACTGCGAGCAATTGCAGGAAAATGTGGCTGATGTGATCACAGTTGTGGTCGCAATGCGGTTGCGGTGATGCGAAAAACCTTTACATTGCAAACCACAATTTAAAACCATGCTTGGAGTTACAGTCAAATTAATGATGTATTTTTATTGCTTAACAATGTAAACTCATTATGTTTTATATTTCAAAAATTAATTCAAAAATATAAAAAAAAGGGGGTGGGGGAAAGTAAAGCAAATAGAATTAAAGTAAATAATGTATGTGGGAGAGTGCCGGATGAAGACGTGAGTACCGGAATCCACCGTAGAAGGAAGCTTGGCCGTTGTCATATGGTTGAACAAAGGTTAATTTTTTTTTCTTTTTTAAATGTAGATATAACAGAAACAAGATTCCATTGTCTACATATACACAACAGAATCATGTTTCCACTGTGTATACAATTTGTAATATATAGCGGAGACTTGTTTCCGCAATGTATGACAGACTGGAAATTATTTTGACAATGTAAAAATTTGTCTAAATAACAGAAAATTATTTTGATAATGATTTACAGATATTATTGTATTTAATATCAATTCAATAAAATTAAACATTAATTAAAACTTTAAAACATCAATTTGAATTTTTGTTGTAGTAGCTGTGGAAGGGCACGGTTCGTCCCTACTTTACTCCCTACCCACCAAAGGAACAAATGGTTGAAACCCTGTCAAGTAGCCTAGCCTATTAATTTTTTTATGTTTTTATTTTTTTGTCAGTGCCTAGCCTATTAATTAAACATTATCAATGGGTTGCATCCAAAATAATCTATTTTCTATTTTTGAAAGGAAGAGCATAAAGAGGAAAGTTTCTGGTTAGGCTTGGCTTGGTTTGAGCCAATCTCCATATTTCTTCCATATGGGGTGGGTTCTACTGCCGTACTTTACGTTCCACTTGTTGCTTCTTCATTTTCCTTCCTACACTTGCTCACTATGCAACCATCATGACAAATCTGCATTGTTACAATTCAAAAACTCAGTTGTTGTCAACTCTTCACATGATTATTTGTGGTTTGATATTTGTTCCTCTTTTTCTTCGAAGAAGATAGAGTCTTGGAAAAACGGAACAAATTTTTGCGAGTGCGACACCATGTCAGGCCACATCATTGGTGTTGACCTTACTTGCAGTCATCTTCAAGGTGAATTCCATCCCAATAGCACCATTTTCAGGCTAAGGCACCTTCAACAACTCAACTTAGCCTACAAGGATTTTTCTGGGTCTTCACTATGGCCCTTGGATCTTTCTGACACTGCTTTCTCAGGAGACATTCCCCATTCCATAGGCCAATTGAAATCTCTTAAAATACTAGTTCTTAAGGGTTGCAATTTTGATGGACTGGTTCCATCAACATTGTTTAATCCAAGTATCTAACTCAACTTTCTCTTTTAGATTTATCATATAATAAATTAGTTGCCCCCATTCCAAGCGAAATCAATAAACTTTCAAAATTATTGTTTTTAGATTTGTCCGATAACATGTTAAATGGAACAATTCCGCGTTGGTCTTATTCTTTGCCTTCCTTGTCATGGTTGGATCTAAGTGACAACCACCTCACGGGGTCAATCAGTGAATTCTCAGCATATTCTTTGGAACATTTGTATCTCTCTAATAACAAGCTGCAAGGTAATTTTCCAAATTCATTATTTGAACTCGAAAATCTTACTGATTTGAGTTTGTCATCAAATGATTTGAGTGGTCATGTGGATTTTCACCAATTTTCAAAGTTTAAAAATCTAGTTTTTCTTGATTTTTCTCACAATAGCTTTCTCTCTATTAAATTTGATAGTAGGGTTGATTACATCTTAATGTTATCCAACCTTGAATACTTATCTTTATCTTCCTGTAATATTAATTTTAACTTTGATGGTAGTGTTGACTACATGTTACCCAACCTTGAACGCTTATATTTATCTTCTTGTAATGTTATTAGTTTTCCCAAATTCTTAGCACCACTTCAAAACCTGAAAGTATTAGATCTTTCTAATAACAAAATTAATGGAAGCATTCCCAAATGGTTTCGCCAGAAGCTCTTGCACTCCTGGAAGAACATTAGTTATATTGATCTTAGTTTCAACAAGTTGCAAGGAGATCTTCCAATTCCACCCAATGGCATTGAATACTTTTTAGTCTCAGATAATAAGCTGACAGGGGACATTTCTTCAAATTTTGTGCAATGCAATTAGCTCCTCATTGTACTCAACTTGGCTTACAACAACTTGGCAAGCCTGATTCCACAATGCTTGGGAACATTTCCTTCTTTTTCAGCGTTAGATTTGCAAATGAACAACCTTTATGGAAACATACCATGGAACTTTTCTAAGGGAAATGCACAGTCTTTGGCTCACTGCACAGCACTCGAAGTTTTGGACGTTGAAAACAATAACATAGAGGATACTGTTGTGCATCGAGGGGGGCTAAGACACCGGGGAGATATTCACTAATGGGCCATGAGCACACCACATAAGTGAACCTGACACCACCTTCAACCCAAAACCTTAAGGCATTAGGTTTGTGGGTCTTCCTCACTTATATGTTGCTCAACTTGCCCATTCCTACCCAATGTGGGACTTCACCTTCACACTTGTACTCCAACAATCTCCCCCTCAAGTGTGAGTCTCTTCCATTTTCACCACGAGTATCCAATGATGGCACCTTTAGAGCTTAACCATGGCTGCCACCATGCTTTAGTACCTTGCACCGCCGCGCTCCACCGTTTCACGGCCACGGGACACGCTGCCTGGCCTCCATGTATGGACCCACCGCCAGGAAGACTTTTGATACAAGGGATCCCCATGTCCATGCCTGGATCCATCGCCAATCCATCTTACTCGTCTGAGCCGGTCACCTGGTCGAACCATCGGTTCTGATACCAATTGTTGTGCATCGAAGGGGGAGGAAACACCGGGGAGATTTACATCAATGGGCCATGAGCACACTACATAAGTGGACCTGACACCACCTTCAACCCAAAACCTTAAGGCATTAGGTTTGTGGGTCTTTCTCACTTATATGTTGCTCAACTTTTCCATTCCTACCTAATGTGGGACTTCATCTTCACACTTGTACTCCAACAATCTCCCCCTCAAGTGTGAGTCTCTTCAAAACTTATGTAGTGTGCTCATTGCCCATTGGTGTAAATCTCCCCGGTGTTTCCTCCCCCTTCGATGCACAACAATTGGTATCAGAGCCGATGGTTCGACTTGGTGACTGGGTCGAACGAGTATGGTGGATTGGCGATGGATCCGGGCATGGACATGGGGATCCCTTGTATCGAAAGTCTTCCTGGCGGTGGGTCCATACATGGAGGCCAGGCAGCGTGTCCCGCACCGTGAAACGGTGGAACGGCGGTTCAAGGTACTAGAGCGTGGTGGCAGCCATGGTTAAGCTCTAGAGGCGCCATCATTGGATACTTGTGGTAAAAATGACTTTCGCTTGAGGGGGAGCTACCATGTGGAAGAGACTCACACTTGAGGGGGAGATTGTTGGAGTACAAGTGTGAAGATGAAGTCCCACATTGGGTAGGAATGGAAAAGTTGAGCAACATATAAGTGAGGAAGACCCACAAACCTAATGCCTTAAGGTTTTGGGTTGAAGGTGGTGTCAGGTCCACTTATGTAGTGTGCTCATTGCCCATTGGTGTAAATCTCCCCGGTGTTTCCTCCCCCTTCGATGCACAACAGATACATTTCCCAGTTGGCTAGAAACTCTGCAAGAGTTACAGGTACTCGATTTACAATCAAATAAATTTCAAGATGTCATCACTTCTTTTGGTACTAAGCATCCATTTCCCAGTTTAAGAATTTTTTATGTCTCGAATAACAATTTTAGTGGGGCCTTGCCAGCAGCATGCATCAAGAACTTTGAAGGAATGATGAGTGTGTGTGACAGCCAAACTGGTTTGCAATATATGGGTAACCACGGTCCATATAATGATTCTATAGTGGTTGTAATGAAAAAGGTCATGATATGGAGCTCGTGAGGATATTAACTACTTTCACAACTCTTGATTTATCAAATAACATGTTTGAAGGAGAAATTCTGAAAGTCATTGGAGAATTCCATTCTCTCAAAGCCAAGGACTTAACCTTTAGCACAATGCAATCACTGTGGCATGGCCTGCAAAATACACCTTCCTGCAAAACTTGTAGGTCTACTACCATTGCCTGGCACATGTGAGACAAATCAATGTAGGATTTTTTTTTTCTATCGAACACAAAATATCAAAGATTACCACTCTGACAAATTAGTACCCATTTTTGTAATCTAATAATAATAATAAAAAAAAAAAGTTATCAAAAAATTCAAAAAGTTATTAGGCATCATTGATGTGAGACTCTATGTTATGGCACATTTCACTCAACTCTCCCACTGCAAAAAATCAACTACTTTTATGCAATAGCTTCACATATAATTAAGGGTCCCATCCTCCTTCAAAATCTTCCATGGTTCCACCAATTTCTCTATCTAAGTGCCCAGTTTCCTAAGTAACAAATAAACAAAGGCAAAGTTAATTTAATAGTTAACTGATATGTTTACATGCCATGATCAAATTAAAAGAAAAAAAAAAAAAAAGAAGGGATATCATCCTTGTTCTTGAGTGATATCCAGCGGTACATTCGTCTCTCTTCTTTCTCAGAATTTGTAGCAACTTCTTCTGCAATTCAAACGAGCAGGGGTTAATAATGAATATGGTTTGAGAGTTATAAATAATTGGAGAATGTAATGAATTTCAGAACACTGAAATGAAAATAAAATGAAGGAGAAGGAACAATCAAAAGAGTGAGAAAGAAAGAGAAGGAGATAACAATGTGGGAGAAGAAGAGGGTTTGAGAGTGATAGAGATGGAGGAGATAGACACCATATTGAATCCAGAAAGGATAATACAAATTGTGGGAGAATGTGCGGTTACACCAATTTTTGTCTATTACTTAGTGTGTGGGGGTGTGCAGTTACTTCTGTTTTAGTTTAATATTTTGTGTTCACATTCTTTTCCATTTTACCCTTTAAAGGACACAGTTGAAAGAGTGAGTGTGCAGCTCCACGCCTGCGTTTGAGAGTGATAATACAGAAAGGATAATACAAATTTGCGGGAGAATGTGCGGTTACACCGATTTTTGTCCGTTACTTAGTTTGTGGGGAATTTTTTTTTTTTTTTAACGTGAGCAAAAAGAAAAAGGAAATGATAAAAGTTAATCAACTATGTGGGATGCAGGTGTTTGGTAACCTATATGAATGGGTGATGGGAAGCAACTTGGGGGGGTCAAGATCCTGTCCATGGTGACAAATGGTAATTGAGAAAGGGCCATTTAGAGACCTATGCACAACAACAATTGGAGAAGGTGCATTTTGTTTCGTACCGTGGCAGGTAGCTAGCGTTTGCAATTGAACTGCTGGGAGATGCATTTTCCATCAGAAAGAGGCACATATGTGTTTATCAGCAGATAGCCAAATTGTAATAGAGTGCATAATGTTTCTGCAATCAATTTCATTTATCTATTTTTAAAACATAATCAGTTTGGATATTGTCATGCTCAAATATTTGGTACAGTGGAATCTTTTTAACTTCTTTTTTTTTTAACTTAATAAATGGAATGTTACTAATACCTTTTAATTATCAGTAATTATGCAATAAATAAGTTTAGCTATAATGGAATCTTTTTAATTTCCTTTTAAATGTATAAATAGAAGTTACTAATACCTCTTAATCATAAATAATTATGTAATAAATGATTTTCTTTTGAAATGGTAATGACTTTACGTGATTGTAGAGGAGAATTGGTGAGCTGATGACAAATGAGCCATTTGTGTATAAATAGAAGTTACTAATACCTCTTAATCATAAGTAATTATGTAATAAATGGTTTTCTTTTGAAATGGTCAATGAATATTTTTAGGTGATTCTAGAGGAGAATTGGTGAGCTGATGACAAATAAGCCATTTGTGTTTATATAGAAGTTACTAATACCTCTTAATCATAAGTAATTACATGTAATAAATGGTTTTCTTTTGAAATGGTCAATGAATCATTAATTTTTACGTGATTGTAGAGGAGAATTGGTGAGTTGATGACAAATGAGCAATTTGTCTGATGTTGCAACATATACTGTAATGACATGGCGGCGTACTATTTCGTTGCTCAAGATTTATGTATTATAAATAGATAGATAGATATAACAAGTCTTAACTCATCCCAGGTGTAGGTTGACATGCACAATGATGAAAAAGGAATCTCAGATGCTGAGTTGATACAGGGCTAACTTGTCATTTTCACTGTGATACTTTGCTGGCACTTGGCACAACTACTCTTGCCAAACCCATTTCTCAGAAATGGGTTTGGCAAGGGAAGAGAAGTTGTGCCAAGTGCCGGCAGAGTATCCCAGCAAAAAATGACAAGCCAGTCCAATATCAATTCAACATTGGTATTTGCGATACGCATGATGAGGGAGACATCTGACAGTAATGGTGACAATGGAGGAAGATGGAGTGTTAATCATTTCCTACACAATTAGTATAGACTTGATGAGCCATATACTACGGAACCTGCATAGAGGAATGGTTGTGATAATGCGGCAAGCGGAAAATTTTTAACAGAGAATAACCATCTCATAACTCTGGTGAGTTTTTTTCCTTAGGTATTTCCCTTTCATCTAATGCAAGGGTTTTTCTCTTATTAGTGGAATTTGATTAATTTGCCTTCTTTTTCTTGGCTTTTAAATTTTCAACAACTGGAGATTGATTCTGATTGGAGAGAGTCACAAAGAGTTGCTGTCAAACTCGTCTGGACCTGCTACCATTATCTATTCAGAAGAAAGGTTAGCTCATCTTTCAATTTATTTCATATTATAATTTGTGTTTTCCGATTTTGAATCCATGGGAAGTGATGTGAATGGGAAACGGAGGAGTGGGAAGAATGTGGGTAAGGATTGGAGCATTGGAAGGAACGGTGCAATTGATAAAAAAATTAAACTCTAAAATTATTTTCTCAAATCGTTAGTGTGCGCTTTGTCGTTGATAAAAAAATTAAACTCACGTTGTTTCGATTGTAAATGTGTAATGCGTGCCTGGTTGGTGGAACTTTTTGTAACGTGTATAAATGTCTCTTTTAGTCCTTTTGAATGTGTGGAACTTGTGGATGGGTTATTATTAAGTTACAAAATCTCAGATTTGGCTTGGGTGAGTGCTCTGTTTTGAGATGGATGTTGTAATATATGTTTTGAATCTGGATTCTGATTTAGTTTATTACTGGAACCAACTCTTATTTTATGAGTCCACCACATGCTAACAAAAAAAAGTATTGGTATGGTTGATAGTTTTGTATTCTGATTTCACAGTTTTGGAAATTTGGCACTGTTTGGTGACTTAGGTCCAGGCTAGCCATTTGTGTTGTTTATTTGGATTTGGGATCTAATTTTTTTTTGGAAGGCTAATTGATTTGGGGTCTAATTGATTTCTCAGTTTTACTACTCTTTAATTCTCGATCTCAAAGCATGTGTGTGTGTATGTGTATATATATATCTTGAACTAAGTCGATGCATGCAGTTACATTATATGGTGTTTTCTTGCTTTGAAAAAACATTACACCAGCCACGAATTGAATCTTAGGGTGGTAGGGATACTATTCTTGTTGGTTGGAAACTATTCTACCAATATGCCACTGTGCTTATGTTTTGAGAGGGGGAGAAGATAAAGGGAAGATGGCAGTGGCGGATCTAGGACCCAGGAACAGAGGAGGCAATCTATTTAGAAAAATAAATCTAATAATAATTATCATATAAGAAGAGTGGAAAAATGAGATAATGAATTCAATCACATAAACTTAAGAGGTTAAATATAAAATTTTAAGATAAATACTTATAATTTTATTCAAATAAAGGGTGCATTTATTTATCTTCACATAAAAATAAGTCAGGAGGTTCAAACATATAAAATTAGGGGGTGCAAAATATAAAATTTTAAGAAAAATACATGTAATTTTATTAAAATGAGAGGGTGCATTTGCCCACCCTCAAATATATATAGGTCCGCCTATGGAAGAGGGAATGTTTGAGGAGAGAATGGAATGTAATTCATGAGGTCTGCTACAATAATACAAGGGTCCCATATGGATTTGACAATTTAGCTTTGAAGAGAGTGCACATAGATGTAAAGTCATAGATTTGTCAATGGGGCAAGATGGCTTTGTCATTTATTGCTAAAAATTACTTCTTCTTGGCCTATAAGGGTGGCTATATCTGGTGCATTACATGGGGCTGTCATGCACTCACTGGCAGTTAGGGCCATGTTTAGAAGAAATTTTGAGGCATAAAGACAAATTTTTTATAAAGACTTAATATAATAGAAATTATTAATCCTCATATTAATTTTCTAAATTTTTTAGCTGTAAAATCATATATCAAAGTTTTATAATCAAACAATTCTAACATTTCACTCTCGATGGATAGTAATTTAAATATAATAATTGTGCAAAGTAATTAAGAAGACAATAAAATGATAGAAATTGGAAACAAAAAGAATTGCACATTGATATTATCTACTCCAATAATTTGGCATCAACTACCCACTTTGAAGAATCACTTCAAGTCTTAAAAAAATGCAAAGATGAGGAGAAAAAAATAGAGAAAAATGATAGTACTAAAAAAAATTAAAATGACAAATCTATATATAAATTTGTTGAGATATATTATCCATTATGTTTAAGCATGTAATAGATACAAAAATATTTAAGCATGTAATAGATGCAAAATCAGTTTATTTCTCCTGTTGCAATTTTATAGGCAAAGTAAAATAGGTAAATCTGACTCTTGATTTTCTTAATTTTAAATGTTTAATACCCAATAATAATAGCTAGTAACTACTAAAAAAAATAACATCTATTATCTTTGTCCAATTATACGATCATTATAAGCTACAATCAATCATCATTTGTTTCCTACTATAATAACTAATATGATATAAGTGATATATATACATAATAACAATTGAATAAAAATGGGAGCCTAAGGCTGTGGCCTATCTGGCCTTGCATAATACACGGCCCTGCTGGCAGTCTCATATATTTGGATCAAATGTTAGTCCAAATTGTGTCATAGGGAGCTAGAATATGTGATTGGATGAATATAAGCTGTTGGTTTTTTAGGGGTGGGGGGCTTATATTTTCTCATGTCTTTATTGCAGAAGTGTTTTATCCTTGCTAATTGATTGGCTTATTTATTTGTACTCGTTGAACATAGCCAAGCTGGTACTACTTATTCCTAGCTTGTGTTCATATTAATATAATTCATTTTTTTTGCCTTTTCAATATATATATATATATATATATATATATATATATATATATATATATATATATATATATATATATATTCATGTGAGTTTTCCTAGCTTGAACAATTATTAACATACAAAAAATCAATATTCTATTTTTTTAATGTCATGGTTTTTTTTAATCATTGAAATGATTAAAATATGTCTAATTTAATTTCTGTTACTAATTCTATGTTAGTTAATTTTGGCCTTAATCCAAATCATCACTCAATATTTGCCTAAAAAATAACCGTCACTCATATAATCACTCTGTAGTGTTTACGGGAGCTTACAGGCATATTAGTTGCTGACCCAATTTTGGCCTTTCTATGAATAGTCTTTGGTAGCCCACTCTTTTCTTTTCTTTTTTTGTTAAATTGTATTTGGTTTAAATTAAAAATGATAATTAATATTTGATTTTAGTTACTTTATGTGTATAAATTTTCAATAAAAAATGAATACCTCAAACATCTAATGGCACCCATCAGATCTGAATTTACAACAACTATAAGTTATATAGACTTTATCATTGCATGAGTGTAACTACCTCCATTAGAGAAGGTGGATTGTTGAATTTCTGGTGTCATGCTCATAATGAGGAAGATTTATAAACAATACAGTTGTGTGTGTTTGCACAAAGGAATAGAAACAAGAAGAGAGTGAAAGAGGGTTATACTAATGTTGTTGGGTCAAAGAATTTGTAAAGCATAGATATATTTATAGTGTTATGAGGTAGGGGTGGAAACAGGCCAGGCTTTGGCGGGCTTGAGCCTGACCTACATCATAATTACTAAGCCTAGGCTTATCCTATTTACCTGTTACAGGACTTTTTTTAAGCCTTAGCCTAGTCTGTTTATGTGGCCTGTTCTATAGAAGGGCCTATAAACAAGCCAACGGGCCTAAATATGCTAACGGACCTTGTTCATCACATAAAATATTCAATGCTTTATAAAAACTAATATTAAATATAAATATTATATATATATATATATGTATATATATTATATTCATGAAAAATATATAAATATATAATATTATATATATTATTATATAAATAGGCCAGTCTGTCAGGCTTAATTGGCTTTTTAAAAAGCCTAAGCCTGGCTTTATTAATAAACAAGTCAGGTCAGGCTAGGCCTTTGGCAGGGCAGGCCGCTGGTCCCCGACCGGCCGCCTGGCCTATTTCCACCCCTATTATGAGGTATATATCCATTATGATCAATTGTTTCAAAGCAATATTGGAGGAAAGCTTGAGATTTAAGTTGGTCTTCTGGTCAAAGAGGGAAGCTTGATATTTTGTTTTTTTGGTCAAGGAGGGAACTATATATAAAGTAAATAATTGAAAATATTAGTACTTCAAAACTTTCCAAATTGAATAATTTATCATTTTTTATATATTTTACACGTTGATGTTGGAATTATTTAAATATCTCTCTGAACAACTATTTATTTGGTGCTAAATAGTTGTTCAGATAGATAAATATATTTTACACCAGATAAATAGTTGTTCAAAGAGATATTTAAATATATTTTAATGTCAACGTGTAAAATATATAATAAAAATGATAAATTATTCAATTTGGAAAGTTTTAAGTATCTAAAATTTTCAATTATTTAACTTATATATATTTCCCTCCTTGACCAAAAAAACAAAATGTCAAGCTTCCCTCCTTCACAAATAAAGAAAATATCAAGATTCCTTCTTTGACCAAAAGACCAAATTAAATCTCAAACTTCCCTCCAATATACTGCTTTGAAACAATTGATCATAACAAATATATACCTCACAACACCATAAATGTATCTATGCTTTACAAATTCTTTGACCCAGCAGCATCAGTATAACCCACTTTCACTTATTTCTTGTTTCTAGTCCTTTGTGCAAACACACACAACAGTATTGTTTACCAATCTTCCTCATCATGAACATGACACTAGAAATCAACAATACACCGTCTCTGATGGTGGTAGTTATACACTTCATGCAATGATAAAGTCTATATAACTATTGTTACTTTATGTGTTTAATTAAAAATGATAATTAATCTTTATTTTTAGGAACATGTAAAATGTGATAGTTTGATCATTTTAATTTCCCTAAAAAATATATTATTGTTAATTCATCACTCAGCTCATTCACAAGAAGTTATGTTGTGACTTAGTTATATCATAACAATAATTGCTACAACAAGTATGTTGTTACTAAACTGAGTTGAGAGTTGAGACCATATGTTACGTTAACATGCATGTGATCTAAAACCAAAAACAAAAAATGTACTTGAGATTGATTTAAGAATTTGATTTCAATTACATTGATGTTATCTACTAAGTCTAAATGGAACATGAATTACCTAGTATTTGGTTCTTCTAAATACTTGATATTTGGTTCTTATTCAATCTATTGGTTGTTCAGCAATGCACTGCTTCCTTGTTTCTCATAAACTTTTTCCTTTGTGAATATTTTCAGGAGCAAGTGCTGCATTTGGAGGCCTTGCTTCTCATAAACTTTTTCCTGAGTTTGCTTCAGATCCTCGAAATGTTCGCTTAGGGCTTGCTACTGATGGTTTTAATCCTGCTAGGACCCTGAGTTTGGCTTTAAATGCAGTATACTTGTGATCAGCTTGGATTGATAAAAAAATCAAACCAAATTTGCAATGGCCACTAGATGTTGGACGGTATGTGTCCTCCTCGATTTTTTTGTATCCTTTTTCTATATATTTATCTCAACCAAATTATTCTTGCTAGAGACAAGTGGATTCTATTCTACGTGGTGAAAGTTATATTTGTAGGATAACAAAGATAACCCAAGAGTATAACTTATTAAGGAAACAATCTAAGCACACAAGAGTTAACAAATTATTGGTACTGATTTTATTTTGTATCTGCATCTGCTGAATTTCTATCCTAGCTTTTTTGAAATAATTGAAGTCTATTTCCGGATGGTAGAAACCTATCCTCTCAATTTACAGAAGGACTTTGCGCATCAGTTTCTTCTTTTGTTTTGTTCCTCCCTTATTTTTCACTACATTTTTCTTTTGTATATGCATGAGGTATCTTTCTTTAGAATTTCACGTGTTCTTATTACCTCTATAATCTTAATATTTATTATTTTCTCAATATATTAATTTCAGGTTGAGATTCCAGAAAAGAAATATGAAGATAAATATAAACAAGTAGGAGATTATTATCCAAGTTAGTTAACTACTAAGGGAGCCACATTGAGTTTGCTTTGGTGAATGACGATCGCCCTGATTCGCCTAAGATCCTCTTAATTAAGTGGATAAGGAAACAAAATCAGATCCTCCTAAGATCACTGATCACACATATTAGAAAACCAGTTCAATCATAAATGTTGAGACAAAAATAGGCTTCATTTTCTTTCATCTGAATTGACTTTTGTGATTTGCGTTAACTTGGTTATATGTTTTGTAACTTATATTGAATATTGATACACATTATCTCTTCTTATATAATGAAAATTAATCTTTTTGTGTGCTAAATCAATATGCCATGCTTGGAATTGGAATATGCCGTGGGAAATATTAAGAGGTAAAAAGAGACTTAAAATTTCAGTAAGTGAACAACAGGCTATAAAGTGTATGGTGAAAAGGGTTATAGTTTTTGCAGACAATAATAAAGGTTAATGGATGAGAGAGTGGAAATTGGGAAATTATTTTTAGTGACCTTCTAAATTGCCATTAAACGTGCTCTATTTTTCCAACAATAAAACAGGTCTTTACCAGCATTCCTTATAATTGCCGGTAAAGCATTTACCGACCATGCATATAGTAGCCTAATTTATTACGAGTAAATGTTTTTGTGGCAATTTATATTGCTACTAGAAGGTATAATAATTGACACCATAAGTAATCTTTGGTGTAGTGGCTATAATAGTCGAAGAGATTAGTCTCATCTATTGACATCAAATCAACATTTTAGTTAAAAAATGTGTTCACATATTACAATTAATTCAAAGTTTTAGGTGGTTGAAGTCTGATATTCGGCAATAAAAAGAAAAATTAAGACTGTCAGAAGATTAATTAAAGAATGCATGTAAATGTATCATGTCTGGACCATAGCTACATAATTCATTCCCTCCCCCATAGAACCGCGAATTGGTTCGTGCATACCAATTCGCCGTTCTTTTCCGAACCGGTTCTTCAGAAATCGTCCACAAATTCGTGATAAAGAAGAATAAGAAATGATGAAAAAAATGAAAGGTCGCAACCATAGTTACATAATTCGCTCACTTCACCAAAGAATCGCGAATTGGTTTGTGCGTACCAATTCGCGGTTCATTAGAATTCGTCAACAAATTCGTGAAGAAGAACTAGAAAAGATGGAAGAAAAAATTGCATATCGTAACTCCAACAAAACAAATCACTTGAGAGGTGAGAAGAAAGAATAGTGGAAACAAAAAGAAGTGGCAAAATCTCTGCAGCGTGAAGCCATAAGATGGGAAAACAAAGAAGTAAAAGCAAAACTCAAACTCAAAAGATTCGAAAAGGCAAAAGAGTAGAGAAAACAGGGAAGATGAAAGTTTCTTTTTCTTTTTTGGAAAAAAGTCCTTGGACACCTGCACAGTGCCAACACCCTTCCAACACCCTATATTTTATTAATTTTTGCTTGATGAGTCATCAAGTGGGTCCTTTAGAAAGTTCTATTAAAAAGTAATTTATGAAAAAACCTAAATTTAACTAAAAAATAGATGGAGCAGTAGAAGAAGAAACAGAGAAGGAGTGGGAAAGAGAAACATATGGAGAAATAAGGAGAAATAGGAGACTTGAATGAGAGGGAAGGGAAGAACACAGAAGGGCACCAAAGAAGAATAACATGTTCGCAAAGGAAAACTTCTTTTCAGAACCATCCTTGAAGCATTCCATGAATGTGCCACGACTTCATGCCGGAAACTCGCTCTCTAAAGCACTCCATGAAAAGCTGAAAATTCACTCTCTAAAGCACTCCACGAAAGGGTCACGACTCTGCACCCAAAATCTACTTTCTGAAGCACTCCACGAAAGAGTACAACTTCACATCGGAAATCTGCTCTCGAGGTCTCAACTTGTTCTCTTTCTTTGATTCAATGTGGGGTTTCATCAAGTTGTTCTATATGGTGACTCTCTATTTGGTTGGGTTATGAATAAGATGGAAGTTGAAATTTGTTTTAAAATTTCTTTTCTTTTTGTATTTTACTTGATATTATTGTCTTTGGTAGAGATGGGATTAGAATTTAGGATTAACAAAGCATGGTTAAATTTTAAGGTAAAATAGATGGAGGGGCAAAATGAGCAAAAGAAATTGATATGTATGAAACTTTGAATGACTTATGAGATAAAAGTTAAGTTTTTATGGTGTGATATTTAATTGTTTTTGTGCATAAATCCCTTAGTTTGGAGCCTTATAGTTCGTGATTTTGTGGATTGGTAGCAGAAAAACGTGGCTACTATCCTACCACTTTTTACAGCTTTTAATCATGTTTTAAGTGAAGATTTTTTGTTGATTTAATCTCCCTTATGTCTCATTATGATTACATAATTAGTATGGGATGTTTTTGTGCATGAATTCCTTAATTTGGAGACTTATAGCTCATTAAGTTGTTAAACTGAGTTTATATTTTTGTGTGATGTTTATTTTTAACCCTTAAATGATATTGAAACTTAGTCTTGTAATATTTAATCCCACTACTGGTGAAAATACACAAATGTTTACCATACATTCATATACACAAATGTTTACCATACCTTCTAACACAAAATTTGTGGCTGCAAACATTTCCTTTTATGTCTATATTCTTGATGTGAAAATACTAAATGATTCCCTTTATTTACCTTGCTCAATTCAGGCTGACCAACAGATGCAAGAAAACGTACTTGCTGGCAAAGGAATAATGTTTTATCGACTACTAGAGGCTTTTTTTTATGAAGGTGGTGGAGATAAGATCAAGCTGCCTCCTTCTTGCTTCGCAAAATTGTCTAAGCAGGGTGCTTTTGATAAGGGACAGGGACCCTTATACTTTCAGTTATTGTTAGTTCATGAAGAAAGCTCTTCAAGCATCCAAGCTACTAATAAAAAGAAACAGGGGAGGACCACCCATTCAGGAGTTTTACAATTCACTACTGATGGAGGTTCCGTGGGTCTTCCTCCTCATGTATGGAATTATTGTTTTCTGAAGGCACTCCAAAAGCTCCATTAGTTGAAGTTCACTATGTTTGGCTTCTAAAAGGGCCATATGCAAAACTTCAACTTGAAAGAGTAGGATTTTCTAACTTGCCAAATATTAAGGCTATCCTCGAAACATGTCTTTGGTAGCATGCTACTCTTTCTCAAGGTGACATTTTAACTGTAAACTTTGGAGAACTTGTTTACAAATTAATGGTGCCACCATGGCTTGCATGAATATTCTTTGTAGTTTGACATGATTATAAATTTAACTCTGTCCAGAAATATACTCACTCTTTTTATTCTCTCCTTACACATTGGCATCTTTACTCTCATTCTTTTTGGCAACACACACTGACAGTGTACAGAGCACCTGTAGTTGTTATACTACTCTTGTTATGTTCAATTTATTGATTCAACTCTCCCCTCTCCTACTGCTCCCATTATTTGTTATTCCAGTTGATATAAATATCGAAATAATAATGAACATTCTCCTTGATTACGAATCTAATAATTTATTTATTTATTTTGGATTCTTTATTTGATGATTGTACAATTAAAATGGTGAACCTAAAATACAACAATGAAAGGATTTTTTTAGTCCTTTTTAATAGTAACGAGGTCAATTTTTCATGCAATACAAAAATAATTATCTTTAACTAAATGATAAATTGAATTAACCTTGTATCTTTGTGTCATTAAACAGTTAATGTAAAAGGCATGTTTGTGTCAGGATACACTAGTAATTATTGGATCACATGTCCTGAGTAACATACTTGAGGCATTATTGTTCACTTTTACATGCTTAAGACAAGCAGTAGTTGTGGTAGTCTATCATCGGAGGAATAGTGTCAGAAAAAGGAATTTTCCCAAAAGCGGTTATGAGTTAACCATATACAAATATAAAGTTAGCCATATTTGTATTTGTGATAAATTAGTAAAACTTATGACAACTTTAATTTTAATTGAACAATAAGTATGATAAACCTTAAAATACAAAAATGATAGTCTTTTTTAGTCCTTTTTAACAATAACAAGGTCAATGTTCTATATAATACAAAAATAATTATCTTTTGTTTTGAAGAAAAAATAATTATCTTTTAACTAAATGACAAATTGAATTAACCTTATATTTGTGTGTCATTAACCAGTTAATGTAAAAGGCATGTATGTGTCAGGAAGTACTAATAATCGTTGGATCACATGTTCTCAGTAACATACTTCACTCATTATTGTTCACTTTTACAGGCTCAAGACAAGCAACAGTAATGTTGGTCTATCATTGGATGAATAGTTTTAGAAAAACGAATTTGATGAAAAAGATTTCGAGTTAACCATTTACGAAATCAAAGTTAACCATATATTTTGCATTTGTGATAAACTTGTAAAATTTCTGACCACCTTAATTTTAGTTGAACAATAACTATGATGAACCTCCAAATATAATAACAAAAGTCTTTTTTAGTCTTTTTTAACAGTAACCACATAAAATTTTCATGTAATAAACTAAATGACAAACTAAATTAATAATCTATTTGTCATTAACCAGTTAATGTAAAAGGCTTTTTTGTGTCAGGGAGCACTGGTAACTATTGGATCACATATCCTCAATAACATACTTTAGCCATTTATTGTTCACTTTTATAGGCTTAAGACAAGCATTAGTAATGTTGGTCTATCCTTGAAGGAATAATGTGAGAAAAAGGAATTTGACAAAAAGAGATTATGAGTTAATCATTTACGAAATCAAAGTTGACCATATATTTTGTATTTGTGATAAACTTTTAAAATTTTTGACCACATTAATTTTAGTTGAACAAGAGAAATGCTATTTCGTCCAAAACACAACAGCCAAGTTATCGTCCGAACCAATCAAAAGTAGACATATGTCAGCTTTATTTTATTATAAAATATTCATTTATTTTAACTTTAAATTTTTTTTCCTTTCCAAACTTACCCTTAGTCTTACCACACCCTGACACCCACTCACTGTTTCGTATCCAAGAGACTTGTTTCTTATCTTCTAATTCTATAAAGAGTGAAGGACTCTCTTTCGATGAGTTTTATTCTAAATGACGAATTTGATTTTTGTGCACAATCTCAAGCATCAATGGTGGTTTTAAAGCTTTGTGAGTTGGTTGTCCATGGTGGAGGATATGGTGGAATGTAGTGGGTGGGTCTGTCACCATGGATGGTGCGATTTGAGCCTCCGACAACAAATGGCACAAAAATGAACCGTGCAAATATCAAGATCCTTGCTTTCTCTCTCTCTCTCTTTTTTTTTGTCCCATTGAAGATCAAGTTTTTTGATATGCCAAATTCCAAATAAATTCTTGTGGCGCATCAAGCACAAAATCAAATGTCACAGTGTGTGCATTCAATCAAATAGAAGATGGAGAGATAAGATAGAAAGAACAGAAAAGAAAAAAATGAGAAGTTGAGAAAGAGAGAGTGCATAGAGGGCCTTAAATGTGACAGTTGAGAGAGAGAGAGCAGAAGATAATAAACTCAAGGGGTAAGTTTGGAAAAAGACAAAAAAGTTAAAAAGTTAAATTCAAATAATATTTTACATTTAAAGAGATGACAAATGGCAAAAATAAGTGGTTCGACAACTTTTTCGATTTAAAGTGTTCGGAGACTGTATCATTTCTCGTTGAACAATAAGTATAATGAACCTCCAAATAATGAAAGTCATTTTTAGTCTTTTTCAATAGTAACCATGTAAATTTTTCATGTAATACAAAAATTATTATCTTTAACTAAATGACAAATTGAATTTACCTTATATCTGTGTGTCATTAACCAGTTAATGTAAAAGGCATGCCCTCATGATACACTAGTAACTATTGGTCACATTTCCTCAGTAACATACTTGAGGCAATATTGTTAACTTTTACATGCTTAAGACAAGCAATAATAGTGGTAATTTTTCCTTGGAGGAATAATGTCAGAAAAAAAAAAGGAATTTTTCCAAAAAAGATTATGAGTTATCTTTAACTAAATGACAAACTAAATTAACCTTATATTAGTATGTCATTAACCAGTTAATGAAAAAAGGCATTTTTGTATCAAGAAATACAATTAATTGTTGGATTACATGTCCTCAGTAACATACTTAACCCATTATTATTCACTTTTACAGGCTTAAGACAACCAATAATAGTTATGCTCAGTGATTGGAGGAATAGTGTTAAAAAAACAAATTTGACGAAAAGACATTTAGTGTTAGCCCTATACAAATCAAAAGTTAACCATATATTATGTATTTGTGATAAACTTGTAAAATTTATGACCACCATAAGTTTAATTGTAGAATTAAATTGGTGAACCTAAAATTACAATAATGAAAGGATTTTTTTAGTCCTTTTTAACAATAACGATGTCAGTTTTCCATGTAATACAAAATAATTATCTTTAACTAAATGACAATCTAAATTAACCTTATATCTGTGTGTCATTAACTAGGTAATTTAAAAGGCATGTTTGTGTCAAGGTACACTAGTAAATATTGGATCCATGTCCTCAATGACATACTTAAGGCATTATTGTTCACTTTTATAGGCTTAAGACAAATAATAGTAGTGGTAGTCTGTCATTGGAGGAATAGTGTAAAAAAAAAAGGAATTTCACAAAAAATGATTATGAGTTAACCATATACGAATCCAAAGGTAACCATATATTTTGTATCTCTAGTAAACTAGTAAAACTTATGACTACCTTAATTTTAATTGAAAAATATGTATGATGAACCTTCAAATAAAAAATTGAAAGTCTTTTTTAGTCATTTTTAACAATAACAAGGTCATTGTTCCATGTAATACAAAAATAATTATAATTAAATAAATGAAAAACTAAATTAACATCATATATGTGTGTTATTAACCAGTTAATGTAAAAGGCATTTTTGTGTCAGGAAAGACTATTAATTGTTGGATCACATGTCCTCAGTAACATACTTCACCTATTATTGTTAAATCTTATAGGCCTAAGACAAGAAACAATAGTTTTGCTTTGTCATTGGAGGAATGGTGTTAGAAAAACAAATTTAACAAAAAGGCATTTTGAGTTAACCATATACGTATCCAAGTTAACCATATATTATGTATTTGTGATAAACTTGTAAAATTCATAACCACTGCAATTTTAATTGTAGAGTTAAAATGGTGAACCTAAAAATACAACAATGAAAGGTTTTTATAGTCCTTTTTAACAGTAACGAAGTCAATTTTCCACGTAATAAAAAAATAATTATCTCTAACTAAATGACAAACGAAATTAACCTTGTATTTGTGTGTCATTAACCAGTTTGTTGAGTCATTAGACGAATCAATAGGCTAAATTACAGATTTAGTTCCCTTTAATTCTTGATCAACAATTTTGGTCCCCTTATTTTTTTTGAGATTTTAGTCCCCATATTTTGAAAAATATGCAATTTTGGTTCAATCCTCAATTTTACGTACGTTTCTTCTTTCATTTTTTAAATGTTAATTAGTTAAATAATTTTTTGATGGTACCTTAAATAAATTTGTTAGATATAGGGTTCAACTGGACCAAAATAAAAGCAACAAGACGTACGCAAAATTGACGATTAGACCAAAATTACAGATTTTCTAAAATGTGATGACTAAAATTGCAAAACAAAAAAATAGGAGAACCAAAATCACAAACCAAGAATTAAAGAAGGGTCAAAATTGTAATTTAGCCAAAAATCTACTATTGGACCGAGCCCATTTTATTCTCGTTGGATCCATTTCATAAAACGCACACCTACTCTTACAAGACGATTCTAGCGTGCACAAGTGGGTGGACTTTGGCACCGTGCACAAGTTATTTAGACCGTTAGATATAGAGCTTTTAAAATTGACGGCAACTATTTTTTGAAGTAATCTAATTTTATATTATGGTTTTGTTTTTTAAAAAGTATCCACGTGGAAAAGGAAAAATAATACTCCCTTCGATCCTTTTTATAAGAAACAAAATGGTTTCTTTTTTGGTCCTAATTATAAGAAACATAGACCCACTTTAAGATGTATTAATTGCTAGTTTTCTTTTTTACCCTTCATCTTGTGAAATCCATTAATGAGACACCTACTCATTTCTCATGCATTTATTGGTCTATTAATAATAGAAGTTACACTTATTGGTGGAGGTGCAGTGTCACTAATGTAACCACTACTTAAACCAATCAATTTAAGGGGTACTTTTGAATAAATTTAAAATTTATGACATTATTAATTATAACTAACTAACTTAACTATTTTTATTGGTCTTGACGATTTAGTTATTTGTTTCTTATATAAAGGACCGGAGGGAGTAGTTTAGTGGTGGATTGCCTTTTTCAGATATTGGTCTCCCTCCTCCTTTTTCGATTTTGTCTCCTGTGCTCGTGAAGGGAGCTTCTGCAATTTGTGGCAAGTCATGATTTGTGACTATGAGTGACAAGAACGAGCGAATCTTTGACTAGGAGTGTCTTATGATTGATGAAGCATGGTTCTACAATGGTGGTTGAGGCCTTCTTGGACATTGGAGATCGGAGAATTAGAAGAAGGGATGAAGTGGCAACTGCGGAGACAAAGGGATGCGAAGCAGAAGCAATCATTGTCTGAAATTGTTTGAAAGAACTATACATCTATAGAGGAAAGAGACGTGTTCTATTTGTCATGAACTCAAAGAGTTCTTCTAGAGATTTTCTTCAGTTCTGTTTTTTTTTTCTTTCAAATATTCAATTTCACCAACAGGAGACGAAATCGAAAAAGAAGGAGGGGAGACCAATCTCCGATAAAGGCCTTCCACTAATAAATTATTATTTTCCTTTTCCGTGTGGGTATTTTTTAAAAAACAAAATCATAATATAAAACCCAGATTACTTAAAAAAATAGCTGCTGTCGATATTAAAAGTTCGATATCTAACGGTACGAATAACTTGTGCACGGTGCCAAAGTTCAGACCACTTGTGGATGCTAGAATTCGTCCTCTTACAAACCAAGTAACAATTGCAACTTTCAGAAGAGTTCCTTTGGTCCCGAGGTTCCCCTCCCTCTTTCTACTTCTACTTCTGATTTTTTATTTTTTATTCTCCTTTCGTTCTTCTTGATCTCCACCCTCCCCCTTCACTAATAACTAGAGGTGTCAAAATTAGCTTATCCGATGGTCCGTCAGGTCAGGTCGGGCCAGGCTATAAAAAAGCTGGCCTAAAAGGAATCAGGCCAATTTGGTCAGGCCTAACAGGCTAAATGGGCCAGGTTGGACCCATAAATTTTTGGCCCAAACACTTTCGGACATATTTGGCCCAAATTTTTTTTTTCCTTTTAAAATTAGTGTAAATTTAAGCAAAAAAATAAGTGGGCCAATTTGGCCTGGCCTAACGGGCCAAGCCGGGCCATGAAAAATATGACCTACTAGAGATTTGGGTCACGCCCGGCCCATTTGACAGCTCTACTGATAACCATTAGTGGTCTATATAGTGTGAAAGTCTTACATGAGTAATATCCTGTGAATGACAGTCGAAAACATCAAATGTGTAGTTGAAGTGAAAATGAGAGGCACTGAGCAACTATTATAGTATTATTTGGCTAAAAGAAGAATGGTAAGAACACATTCTTTTTAACACATATTTTAAATACTGATTAATTGCACTTAATTGTATTATTTACATAAATATTAAATTACCACCTTATCTTTAATTTGGGTCCGTGCAATTTGATGCAATCTACTTTCTCTTTTTTTAAATTTTTTTAATTGATTATCTAAATAAAAGATTTTAAGAATGCAAAATAATATATTTTATTTTTTTACTTGATTATTTTAATTAATACTATTTTTTCATTAGCATTAAATATAGAGCTATATATTCAAATCATAACTAATTCTTGCATCAATAAAAAATAATTTTAAAACTTTCTAAATCAAAATTTTTGAATGACGGAATATTTTTATAGTTAGAATATACACCCATTGTAATTACCTTAATATTTATAATTATTGTTTTTTATGTAACAAAATATAAAAATAAAACACATAAATAGCTAATATAAAGGTGAGTTGGACTCCTCCTAATCTCTTCAAATTCAAATGCAACATAACAAATATTTCTTGAAGTAGTTTTAATAGTAATTTTAACTTATATCCATTCATGAAATAAATAATTGATCAAATTCATACATACTATGAATAAAAATCTAGTCCAAACCTGTTTAATTTGATTTTGGGTATGATTTTATAGCTCATATGGTATGAATAACTATTATTAGACATTAACATTATTAGATATAATATTTTAATTTGTAATAGACAATTTATATTTTATTCCATTAGTTTTTCAAGATATTTTACATTAATTTAATAATATTATGGAGTATTATCTCTTGCACGTTTACTATCATTCATCTTTGATTGAATTTTATTTTTTTAGTACTAAATAATTTATAAATAATTATAAAATAAACCTCAATTTGTCATATTATCCAACTAAAATATACACCAAATAGAATCATTATAAGAAAACCAAAATAGAAATTAGTAGATATAAAAAAATGAGTTAAAATTTAATTGCAAAATATTATTTTCATGACATAATATGTTTCTTCATTTCATGTCACTTCCTATTTATTCTACGCTATGAATATTTCAAATGCTCAACTTGCACGGACATTTCAAATTACCACATTTTTTTTACATTGAATAGTTATAAACAAAACAACAAACTACAATTTTTTTTCTTTTGCAAAAGCTAAATATATTTATTAAGAACTGATTATTAACATAAGAAGTGGCAAAACCCAAAAACATGTTACAGTGGAGAAAACCCAAAATAGTAGATATAATTACATTTCAGAACCATGTAGAGTGAGCTTGCACATAGTTATCTTGAATTAAAGCATATAAGTATTTGTAATCAGTACATACAAATTCCACTTGGTCAGCCTCCACACTTCTCATTCACCGCATGTACCTGACAGTTAGGTCTATACATTAATTTACATAAACAAATAATAACAGAGAAATTAAATAAAAAAAAACAGAGAAGAAGGAAGAAAAAACGAAGAGATGAGAGTCAATGCAAATCCTAGAACATGAATATGAATATATATAAGTACGTAGAGAGAGGGGGAGCGTGAATCCTAGAACAAAATATTTGAAATTTAATTTTGAATTTGATTAGCCATTGAGTGGTGTGTGAGGATGATTGAATGGAATAATTTCATTATTTAAAAATGAATGTAAAGATTGTTAAGAAAGTCATTGTACCAATTGGATAATATGCAAGCAAAATTACCGTTTAAAATGATTAATCAATGTGTTTTATAATCAAATACATTTCTATATACCACCTATCTTCTAATTACTATTTTAATGTCATTAGTAGGTTTTTAAATGTGATTTTAACATAAATCATTAATAAAAACTAAATTATGATTGTTCCCATTTTGAATTATTAATTTAAATTGATTCCATTTTAAATTGATTTATTTAAAAAAAACATTTTTTATTGTTAATTATTTCCGAAAATAACTATCATATTAAATTAAATTATTAACATTATTGGACGATTAAAAAATGAATAATTTTAATTTGATTGTTCCCATTTTAAATTTAAATTTATTTTTATACACAATTTTTAATTTTTATTTACACGTCTATATTAAATTAATAATATGTTAAATTATAGACTAATGACAATCAATAATTTAAATTATTTTAATTCCATATTTAATTACACTATGATTATTTTTATTTTAAATTAAGTTATTTCTAAAAATATTATACATATTTTATATTTAATTATTTATGAAAATAAATCCTTCCCAAATGTGTCTCTCAAGAACAATCAGCTTTTGTACAAGGGTGTTCTATATTGGATAATGTTATGGTAGCCATTGAGACCATCCATCACATGAAATGCAAAGTCAAAGGTAAATTGGGGGAATTGGCTTTGAAAATTGACATAAGCAAAGCCTTTGATAAAGTTGATTGGAGGTATTTGAATGCCATTTTATTGAAGATGGGTTTTGATCCTAAATGGGTTGGATGGATGAGGATGTGTGTGGAATCTGTGGATTTTAATATTTTGGTTAATGGAGAGGGAGTTGGACCTATTTCACCAGGGAGAGGTCTCAGACAGGGGGACCCACTGTCCCCTTATTTATTTATTTTGTGTATGGAGGGTCTATCTAGTCTTTTAAAGAAAGCAGAAGGAAGGGGTGACATTCATGGTATTAAAGTGTGTAGGGGAGCTCCTCTCCTCACACACTTATTTTTTGCTGACGATTGTTTTCTTTTTTGCAAGGCTATTGATAAAGAAGTAGAAGTTATTCATCATATTTTACATGACTTTGAACTTTCTTCAGGTCTTGCTGTGAACTTCCAAAAGTTTGAAATTTTTTTCAGCAGAAATACTTCTCAAAGCTGTAGAGAAAATATATCCTCTTTTCTGGGAGTCACAGAATGCATGGGAACTGGCAAGTACCTTGGCATGCCCTCCATGATCGGAAGGAAGAAAAAATCTATTTTCAGATATCTCAGGGACAGAGTTTGGAAGAAGATTCACCACTGGTCTGCAAAACATCTTTCTAAAGCTGGTAGAGAGGTTCTCATAAAGTCTGTAGCATAAGCCATCCCTGCTTATTGCGTGAGTATTTTTCTTCTCCCATCTACTTTGCAGGATGATATTCAGAAAATGGTGAATTCCTTCTGGTGGGGTTCAAACAAGAATTCTGGTAAAGGAATTAACTGGCTGAGTTGGGATCGTCTTACCATGAGGAAGGAGCATGGAGGTATGGGTTTTCGTCATTTACATGCTTTTAATTTAGCCATGCTAGGAAAGCAAGGTTGGAAATTTATGTCTGACCACGATGCTATTGTTTCACATGTTTTCAAAGCCAAATATTTTCCTAATGAGGACTTTGTGAATGCTCGGTTAGGAAACAATTCGAGTTTTGTATGGCGTAGCATCTATTCTTCACGGGTGTTGGTTAAAGAAGGCATGAGGTGGCAATTGGGTAATGGTCATAAAGTGAATGTCTGGAATTCTCCTTGGCTCCGTGCAGCTGAAAATCCATACTTACAATCCCAACCTGCTGCTGGTTTAGAAAATTTAAAGGTTAGTGACTTGATTGATCAATCCTCAGGCACTTGGCATGAGACACTTATTCATCAAGTTTTTAATCCTCGTGATGCTCAGAGTATTTTGTCTATGCCTATGTTTTTATTGAATAATGATGATGTATTGATTTGGAGATTTAGCAATGATGGAAATTTCTCTGTAAAATCTGCCTACTACTATGTTACACAGCACATGGTTGACAATGAGCATTTTTGTGAGGAGGGTGATTGGATGTCCATTTGGAGTCTTAACATACCGCAAAGAATGAAATTATTGATATGGAGGTTAGCGAGAGGATGTATTCCCTCAAGACAGCGTCTTCTCTCCAAGGGAGTGCAATGTTCGATTCTATGCCCATTTTGTGAATCAAATATTGAATCTGACTGGCATATCTTTTTCGGTTGTGATTTTGCTCGATCTGTTTGGGCTCATTCAGGATTTTGGTCTCATATGCAACATTCAATAAATAATGCAGATAATACAAGACAATATGTCTTTCATTCGCTGTCAACTCTTAATTCTGATGATCAAGACAAATTTGCAGCCGTATGTTGGTGTCTCTGGAAAAGAAGGAATGGCAAAGTTTGGCAAAATGAAGTGAAACCCATTGCTATTTCTTTTCAATTATCCATGCAAACATTACGTGATTGGAAATCTCTGCAGGCTGGTCAAGATCCAAATTTTTTTCACGTAAATCTCAACCATGGTTCAGATGTAGTTTGGCAAAAACCATCAGTGGGTTCCATCAAATGCAACATAGATGCTTCAATCTACAGTGTTCAACACAAATTTGGAGTTGCAGCTATCATCAGGGATCATCTTGGCCAATTCATATCAGCGAGAACAGCCTGTTACAATGGATCAGTCACTCCTCAGGAAGCTGAAGCAGCAGCTCTTTTTGACGCTATCAACTGGATTTTCTCTTCGAATCTTCAAAATGTTATATTCGAATCTGAAAGTAGGTTGGTGGTGGACACCATCAATTCCAGCAGCTTCAAGAATAATGAGTTTGGTTCTTTATTGAAAAACTGTAGTTCAAAACTCAGATTATCGCAAAACTTCTCTGTTAAGTTTGTCCGGAGACAAGCAAATCAAATTGCTCATACTCTAGCAAGGGTGTCTAGATTTTTTGCTAGTTACCATGTTTTTAATTACATTTCAACTTGTATTTTGTCCTTTATTATGAATGAAATAATATGAGTTTCCTCCTTTAAAAAAAAAAAAACTTAATGTTCTAATCGTTTATCAAAATCATTAAAAACTTGGACATTATGTGATGACGGTACTCCCCAAAGCCTGAAAAAAATACATTGAAACTAATTGACTTATAATTATATATTATAAATTGAAAAAAGAAAACAATAAAAAATTACATTTTGCACTATATCATAAACAATACAAATTTAGAGTATTAAATAAGTACAAATAGAATAAATCTACACTACTAATTGAAGCACTATTATGTAAAAAGGAAACAATAAAAAATTATATTTTGCACTAGATCATAAACAATACAAATTTTAAGCATTAAATAGGTACTGTACAATTCTGCACTACTAATTGAAGCACTATTATGTTTTTTTTTTAATTATCAGCCAACACCCTTGCTGTTATTGATACATCACCAGTAGTCTGTTTTAATATATATATATATATATATATATATATATATATATATATATATATATAGTATCCGTGTGATGCACGAATTTATTGAGGAGAGAATGGATTTTTTATATGTAT
This sequence comes from Pueraria montana var. lobata, assembly GCA_026413185.1. Taxonomy (NCBI): domain Eukaryota; kingdom Viridiplantae; phylum Streptophyta; class Magnoliopsida; order Fabales; family Fabaceae; genus Pueraria; species Pueraria montana. The sequence goes on from CM048651.1 coordinate 26,438,725, forward strand.
AAAATATGTTGATAATGTTGTTAATTTGTTATATTACTTAAAAAAATATAAAACTAATTCAAATTTTTGCAATAAGGAACTTATTCATTAATAAATAATAAAAGATAATTAGATGTGTTTATTTTATAATACAACACATTTCAAAAAAAATTATAATACAACTATAAATTTAAATTTCACAATGCCACTTTCTTGAAGTAAAAAATTTTCTGTATATAGACAAATAAAATTTTATAACAAAAATAAGATGAAAATAATAAGAAAATGAATTTTAACTAAAAGAACTAATATATTGTTCCATTAGTTTTTTTATGGAATTCATTAATTTAACATCTTGTAAAAATATTGAAAACAAAATTAAGCGAATGAATGAAACAATATAAATTTAAGAACATATATTTAAATGATTACATATAAGCGCAATGTTATAACATTCATTTATATTAAATTTGATATGATAATGTAATATTTTATGTTTGGAAGAGACATTTTTTAATATTTTGAAAGAGAAATTATAATTAAACTTAAAAATTAAAAATAGCAATTTAATATATTTTTTGATAAACAACAATTTAACATTTTCATTATAATTTTAATAAAATTTATTTGAATAACTATTGTCTTTTCATGTATTAAATAATATAAATAAATTATCAAATATTTATTTATTTTTAAAAGATACATGTGTAAAAAAGACAATTGAGAATCACATCCATCTATTGTCACAAATTCAAATCAACTACATAAATATATATAGCATGTTAATCTTTATTTTACAATTTATATTTCATTTCATTATTTCTTTAAGATATATAGCATTAATTTAATAATAAATATGTAGTATTGTCCCCTTTATATTTACTACCATTCATGTTTAATTGATTTTAATTTTTTCAGATACTTAGGTGATGAAATTATCTATTTTATTTGAACAAATATTTAAAATATAACTAATATCAAAATCAATTTACAAATAAATTTAAATTTGAAATATAGATATAAATATTTATATTAAATTATTATATTAATGAAAAATAAAAATTATAATAATGAAAATAAAAAAACTATTAAAACATTAAAATAATTTAGAACCTAAATTTAATATGCATAGAGAAAAAAAATAAACAAACACATGAATTAGTATTAGAGAATTGGTTATAAAAATTATTGAATAAAAATTTAAACATCATAAAATTATATTGTTGTATTTATAGTTGAGTGTAATTTAAGAATTTTAGAAAAATGAAAATTAACAAAATAAGATACTCTTATTTATATTAATATTTTGCCATAATTATTTTAAAATTTTCAAATTGGTTTCCTTTTCAAATTTCTTGCAATAATAATGTTTTTCTTACCAATTTTTTTTGCAAAAAAAAATTATAATCATTTTTCAAATTAATTGAGTGTGATTTTAATTAGTAATAATATTCACCATACTTTTATTTTATTACTAAGTCGAATGTTTGACATGTATGCATCATTGAGTTTGCAAGATGATTAATTGAATATAATTTTGTAGTTAAAAAATTGCAAATTTCTCGTTATTATAATATCTTGCTGTAATTGTCTCACAATTTTGAAATTGTTTCCGTTTTCAATTCCTTCCTATAATAATAAATTTCTTTTCATGATTCTTTTCTATAATAAATATTTTAACTTTTCAAATTTGTCATTAATTATTTTAAAGTTGTTTCAAATTATTTGGGTGTGATTGGTTGATAAAACTATTCACATCGTTATCTTTTTATTATTATATTGAATATTTGACACATTTGTGTCACTATATTTGTCAAAGACTTGCTGATTAATTGAGTATAATTTTACAATTTGAGGAAAATTAGAAATTAAAAAATAGAAAATAAACATATTATTATGTTATTATATCAATATTTTTCTAAATACTTTTGGCATTGTACTCTAATTTAAAGGTTTAATGTTATTATCCATTTCATTGTTTTTCATCTCATATATGAAAGTAGAGGGTTCACTTTCATCATACACTATATTGTCATTCACATGATACAATATTCATTGCTTGATAATTAATACGTTTTTACTACATAATTAGAAATTTTGAATAAAAAAACATATAAAGCAAATAAAAATAATTAGGAAGCAAATATGATCGCACGTCTTCCAAATATTTAGAGATGTCAATACCTGTCAAATAAAAAAAATATAATAAGTCAACCAAAAAATAAATAAAAATTCAAAAATGTAAAAAATCTCAACAGAGAAAAATCAATAAAAATATATATAAAGTTACATATAAATAATGGATTAGTATAACACTATTTATAAGGGGGGAAAGCATGAAGAATTTTAAAAATTAGTAAGTAGCATGAATATTTCACAAATTTTCCCGTGTTTACTGTCAATGTTTCATCTCTACTAAACAAACTGAAAAGATGAGATAATAAAAATTAAAACAATGGGACATGTAAGGTGTGATTGAACAAATAAAAAGAGAAGTAAAGTATAATAAACAATGAGACGAAGAAATAATAAAAAAATATCAACTTACTCATAATGTCTTTCCTATTTTCGCCAGAGATGTCAATACCTGTTAAATAAAAAAAGAATATAATAAGTCAACCAAAAAATAAATAAAAATTCAAAAATATAAAAAAATCTCCATAGAGCAAAAACCAATAAAAATATATATAAAGTTACATATAAAATGGATTAGTATAACACTATTTATAGGAGGAAAAGCATGAAGAATTTTAAAAATTAGTAAGTAGCATGAATATTACACAATATTCCTTGTGTTTATTGTCAATGTTTCATCTCTGCCAAACACACTAAAAAGGTGACATAATAAAAATTAAAACAATGGAACATGTAAGGTGTGGTTGAAAAAAAAAGTAAAGTATAATAAACAATGAGGCGAAGAAATAATGAAAAAAATATCAACTTATTCATGATGTCTTTTTCTATTTTCGTCATTAATGGTGAACTTTTCTAGGAGAGCCAATAATAAGGATAAAAAATGCAGAAGAGTAAACATGCAAGGTTGAAGGAAAAGAAGAATATATATACTCGTTGTAATCACCCTAGTTAATTAAAATTAATTAAAATACCTTAATTAAAAATATCTTAATCAATTATCAATCAATCAATTATCAATATTACTCAAAAATTCTGACGCTCCTTTAAAAATTACTTTATTTAATATATAATTGTTTATGTGTTTTAGACTATATTGCACATATAATTGAACTGAATATATAATATAATATAAAATCAAATCAAATATCAAATAATAATAATATTTTTAAAATCGAATAAATTAATATCAGTAAAATTTTAAAATTACTTTAATTGAAATATTAAATATATTCAATAAAATTTTAAAATTACTTTAATTAAAATATTAATCAAAATATAATTTTAAAATTTCATTATTAGTTATTTAAATCTGGAAAGAAAATTATAAATTATAAATATATTAAATGTCTTATAAATATTAAGATTGTGATTGTGCTAATTAATAATTAATTAATTGATTAATGATACTAAAATTAAGAATGAAATATCAATCAATTAATCAATCAATATATTATATAAAATGTCTTCAGAATGTGACACATGGACAACTAGTCCTAGTTAGCAACTGTGTTTTATATAATATATAGATAGATAGATATAGATAGATATATCCTCAGTCTTATTGTTACATTCCATTGGCAGTTTGTTTTTTTTATATTGATTCCACTGGCAGTTTCGTTTTCACATATCTAATAATAAAGACATCCTGCATAATACAAAAGGCGTTCCTATATTTCATATATTATTCTTTGGCATTATACCTTTCTAAACAACAGTGGTTAGTATAAAAGAAATGAATCCTCCTAATTTTTATACACGATGGAAATTCAAGTTCTTTAGTTTAGCATTGTTCTATTTCTCTCGTTATGAATAAAACTGAAAATGTAAGCTTGATTACCCTATGGAATACTGAAATTTCTATTGTTATTAACCTTAGGGGACGTTTGGTAGGGAAGAAATTTTTTCATGCCCAGAAATCATGATTCCTCGAAATATGAATCCTAGAAATCATATTCATGGAAATGAATAAAATATGTTTGGTTGGTCATAAATATTTTAAAGGCAGGGTAATCATGGTATATATCCAACAAACTTTAGTTCTTCTGTTTTTTTTAGATGTCATAAAACACATTGTTACTGTTAGTCATAAATTAAGAATTAGGAAATATATAATTTTTTTTACAGAAAACATATATAATTATTTACATAAGTAAAATATTTTAATTAAAATAATACACACACATACTAGGTGCAGGGTGGGGTGGGTACTATAGTACCGGTACGCGCATCTATCCCCATTAAAATTTGCGGATAAATACCCTCCCCTATACCCAGTCCCAATAAGCAGGTATTTACCCTACCCATGTGCGGATATTTTTGCGGGTACCCGTAGGATATGGGTACATTTTGCCATCCCTAGCTAGAGCCCCTGCCCGCCCCCCATAAATTCGTTCCTTGTTTATTATATTATGAAATTTAATCAATTATTAATAAGTAACAAATCATAAAACGACAAAAAAAAAAAAACATAACTCTTTTAGGGCCCGTTTGTTGGCTAGGATAGAATTGAATATAATAGGATAACTAACCTATCCTACTATAATCAAGTATTTGGTGCACCAATAGGATATGATTTGCTTATCCTATTGCCTATCCTATCCTGTTGGTGTAATGTATTTCTTATCCTGAGAGGGGAGCTGGGTTAGAAAGCATTAGGATAGGATAATCTTTCTCTCTCTCCCTCCCCCAATCGCCACCATCATCACTGTCATCATTGTTGTCGTCACTGCCATTAACCCTATCACCATCGCCATTGCCGCCACCACCACCACCACCACCACTGTCACTGCCGCCATAGTCACCACCACCATCACCATCACCGCCACCACCATCTCTGTCATAGTAAGCACCACCGTCGTCACCACCACCACCATCGCTGCTATAACAACCACCACCACCTCTGTCATTGGCACCACTCCACCATCACCACCACCACCACCATTGCCGCCACCATCTCATCATTGTTGTCGTCACCATCGCCGCCACCACCATCACCGCCATTGCCACCACTGCAACCACCACCACGATCACCATTGTTGTCGTCACCATCACCATTGCCACCACTACAACCACCACCACAACCACCATTGCCGCCATCACTCCACCATCGTTGCCACCACCATTGTTGTTACCATCCCATTTTTTTTCTTATTGCTCATAAGACTCACTTTTGTATGATTTTCACTATATGTTTATGGCCTTTTTTGTTTCAAACAGTAGTTAATTCCTATAATTTTCATGTAGGTGAATCTAATGAGACAAGTTTCACATCTTGAATCAATCAAAAAAAGGTTCAAAATCATGCCCAAAAATCGAAAACAATAAGTTTTTCAAAAGTACCAACTTGTCATGAATTAAATAAAAATGGGGACCATTTTAGAACTATTAAAAATTAGGGGACCAATTTAGAACCAAAAAATAAATTAAGGGACCATTTGTATATTTTAGCCTACAAAAAACAAGCATATGCATAATACACACTTATATATATTACAAGGATATAGAAAAACCTGACACAGGAGAATCAAAAGGAAAAAGCAAGCTTACTCTATTCTCTTCTACAACATGCTTCGGCTTGTGTGAATGGTCACCAACACTTCCCTTAGTAGCTTCCAATTTTGGAGTTATGTCTTCGGAAACAGTTTTCTTCTGGAAATTATATGATGTTAATAAATTCAGAAGAGATCCTTGATATTATTTTTCATTATTTATATACAAAGGAAAGAGTGAAATCAGGTGATAAAATTGTAAATGTTGGAGTAATTAATCTCATTGGTAGATCACCAATCAAAACTCTGAATAAAAAAAAGGTACACGTAACTATTAGTAATATCACATTTCTATGAGAAGCGCGTGTATAAATTCAAATTTAAGTGTATTTGATAAAAAAATACCAAATTAAAACAAATTTAGGGTTAAATGATTCATTCAATTGATTAAGCAGTAAGTCTCATCCTCTCATTCATTTAATATGAATATTAAATACAACAATTGATAGCATTCAGTTAAAACATTCTCTACAGCCATTGATGAAAAATAATGGTTCGGTAACGGAAGCTGTTAGTATAGTATTTAAATGCACATCTAATTACTCTTGGTTGGATAATGCAGCAAATAACACATTATACATGCATGAGTAGATTAACAAATCCAGGACAACAATAATGACAGATACTATAATGTTTAATAAAATCAGTAATAAAAAAAAAGGTGGTGCAATCGGAGGCATGTGTCTAATTAAAGGAGAAGGTAAATACTTATTTTTAGTTTATGTCCAACAAATTTCATAAGGATCAAATTGGTATGCTCTATGCACAAAATAGAGATGGAAATTGGAAAATTACGGAGATAAGAAACCAGATCATGAGAGTTTCTCTAAATCTAAGACAGACAGAAATTAGACAAAACAAATTAGACAAAACACATAGAAATTTAAACATTTTTTGTATGTAATCAGTAATGAATTTCAATTACACTTGTAATGGGAGGATTTTCTGAGTGGACACATTATTCTTAGATGTACTTTTAATTTTTATTTTTAAATCAGTGCTGGTATCAAGTATCAATTAGATATTCACTATGTTCTGAGTTGAGTTGGGTAGAATTGTTATGAGCAAGAGAATTCTCCTTCTAACGTAACTACTTCAAAATATCTAATTAAGTTAAAATAACACTCTAACATCTGTTCTTTGCATTTGGTGGCATCTAACTATCTATATTTTGCCTTTGATAGTTTTCGTTAGGCTGTAAGGCTCACTAATGCCAATTACTAAAGCACAAGACTCATGTCACAATATATATAAACACATATATATAAATCAATTAGATAAAATAAATCTCAAAGTCAAGGATCAAGTATTAGAGCGTCAACCAGAACATGGCCTTCTACCCCATTTTCCCGACTATCAAGACCTTCTATGTCCTCCCATCTATGTCTCCCTACCAGCAACAACCATGTGTGTGGCTTGAGATATTTGTTGTTATATTTTTTTTTTTTGCTTAATATGTTGTTATATTATTAAATTAATTTCAGTATAAGTATATTTTTTTCCTTTATAATATCTTCTCACTCAAATTCATTGAAGACTTTTTTTTATTTAAGTAAATTTAAATTTTTCACCTAATTAATTTAGATTCAATTAAATTATAACATATTAAAATTAATTCATGTGTTTGCTTATTTTTTTTTCTCTATGCACATTAAATTTGGATTTTAAATTATTTTAATGTTTTAATGGTTTTTTATTTTCATTATTATAATAATTTAATATAAATATTTATATCTATATTTCAAATTTAAATTTATTTTTAAATTTATTTAGATATTAGTTATATTTTAAATATTTTTTCAAATATAATAGATAATTTCATCACCTAAGTATCTAAAAAAATTAAAATAAATTAAACATGAATGATAATAAATATAAAGGGGACAATACTACATATTTATTATGAAATGAATGTTAATTATATATCTTAAAGAAATAATGAAATGAAATATAAATTGTATTTTATTATATATATATATATATATATATATATATATATATATATATATATTTGGTTGATTTGAATTTGTGACAATAAATGGATGTAATTCTCAATTGTGTTTTTTCACATGTATCTTTTTAAAAAACAATAATATTCGATCATTTATTTATATTATTTAATACATGAGAAGACAATAGTTTTTTAAATAAATTTTAATAAAAATGTTAAATTGTTGTTTATCAAAAAGATGTATTAAATTGCTATTTTTAATTTTTAAGTTTAATTATAATTTGTCTTTCAAAATATTAGACAATGTCTCTCCCAAACACAAAATATTACAAAATGATTAAAGCATCTACAATGCATGATTGCTTAAATGAGTTGTTTATCTTAAATTTGTGAGCCATACAATGTCGTATAGATTTAAGAACTTTACACAAAAAATTACTCCAATGCTAAAGTTACTAGAGTGAGTGCTTAACTTTTACCACATTAAATTTTGTAACTAAAAAATGGTTCTTTAATTGGTAAGAATGAATTAAGCAATGATTGCTTATATAAGCAACCTACTTAAGCAACACACTGCCAAGTCATCTACTCCAATGGCAAAAATTTGTTAAGCAACGTTACTTAACTTTAAGCAACTATGTAAGTAACCGCGTTGGAGATGCTCTATTCATTTAAATATGTGTTCTTAATTTATATTGTTTCATTCATTCGCTTAATTTTGTTTCTAATATTTTTACAGAATGTTAAATTAATGAACTCCATAAAAAATATTTTAATAGAACAATATGTTAGTTCTTTTAGTTATAATTAATTTTCTTATTATTTTCATCTTATTTTTGTTATATAGTTTTATTTGTCTATATATAGAAAATTTTTTCTTCAAGAAAGTGGCATTGTGAAATTTAAATTTATAGTTATATAATAATTTTTTTAAAAATGAGTTGTATTATAAAATAAACACATTTAATTATCTTTTATTAATGAATAAGTTTTTTATTGTGGAAATTTGAATTAATTTTAGATTTTTTTAAGTAATATAACAAATTAACAATATTGTCAACATATTTTGTACATATAAAAATTTCATTTCATCCTCAATAAACCCGTGCATCGTACGGGTGCTATCTAGTGTGTATATATATATATATATATATATATATATATATATATATATATATATATATAAAGTGCTATGGAATAACAAACCAAATATATATATAACTTGAATTTAAATTGTAACAACTTGCAACTAATTGTTTTATCATATCAATAGTCCAACACGCCCCCGCAAGATGGTGGTGGCAGAGACAATGCCAATCTTGTCCATAAAAAATTTGTGGCGCAAAAATGCAAGAGCTTTGGTGAGGAGGTCCGCACGTTGATGACGAAATCGATCAAAGCCAACAGACACAAGCTTAACCATTATGCAGAAGCCATAACACAAGGCTTAACCACTTAACAGAAGCAAAAACCAATGAGAATGCTTAACCACCATAAGGTAGAAGCAATATGCTTAACCATCAAGAGCAGAAGCTATATAATGCTTAACCAATCAAGACAAAAGCACAAATCAATGAGAATGCTTAACCACCATAAGGCAGAAGAAATAAGCTTAACCATCAAGAGCAGAAGCCATATAATGCTTAACCACTCAAGACAAAAGCACAAATCAATGAGAATGCTTAACCACCATAAGGCAGAAGCAATAAAGCTCAACCATCAAGAGCAGAAGCCAAACAATGCTTAACCACTCAAGACAGAAGCACAAATAAATGGGAATGCTTAACCGCCATAAGGCAGAAGCCATAAAGCTTAACCATTAAGAGTATAAGTCAAACAATGCTTAACCACTCAAGACAGAAGCACAAAACAACATCCAATGCTTAACCACCATAGACAAAAAGTCTTGGCATTTTCAATGTGAGTGGGTTGGATTGGATATAGATGCACAATCAGAATTGATTTTGGATGGAGGATATGATGTGGTCCTCATTACATAGTCAGGAAGTTCATTGGCTTCAAGGAGATGAGTCATTTGCTTGTATCACGTATAGTAATTTGGCAGAGATTAAATTTAATGGGTAGATTGGAAGCAATGGAGAATGGCCATGAGGGAAAAAAAAGGATCGATTTGGCTCTTAAGCTCCTGACTTTGTGATACCATATAGAAAGATGATAGAATTAGGATTTCATTGATCGATGTAATATAATCTTTTCAAAATATACTAAAATATGAATCATTTGATTACTTTCTTATTGTTGTTCAATTTTGACAAAATTTGACATAGGCAATCTTGGTAATATATAGATACAATTCAAGGGTTGAATCGATAAAAATCATATTCTATATCAAGTTACTGAATGGTGTAATTGTTGTTCAAGTTATACCAGTGTAATTTGATCCCTCCTCATATATATAAAGTGCTACTGAATAACAAACCCTAATATATCTATAATCTATGGAATAACAAACCAAATATATCTATAACTTGAATTTAAATTGTAACAACTTGCAACTAATTGTTTTATCATACCAATAGTCCAACAATTAGTACAAAAAATCGATAGAAACACCAGATCTAATAAAGACACTTTAAGATATTAAAGTAAAACTTTTTAAACTAAAATTAAAAGACCAGATATTTTAGAAAAACAAAAAATCTGACCAACCCGAAGGAACAAGTAAAAAAAAAATGTTCAAACCCAGACTTGCCTATAAATTGATGATTATAAATTGGTTGCATCCACAATCCAATAACAAAAAGAAAGTTTACTGTTAGGGTGGCCTTGATTTGTGGCAATCTCCATATTTGTCCATTATTTCCATATGGGGTGGGTTATAGTTCTACTGCCATATTTGTTGCTTCTTTATTCTCCTACCTTCACTTCCTCTTTGTGCAACCATCATGACAGCTCTGCCTTGCTACTTTTCAAAATCTCAGCTACTGTCAACACTTCAAATGATTATCCGTGGCTTCCTTGTTCATCTTTTCCTTCCAAAACAAAAACCTGGAAAAATGGAACAGATTGTTGCTAGTGGGACGGGGTCACGTGCGACGCCATGTCGAGCCAAGTCATTGGTCTTGACCTTGGCTACAGTCATCTTACAGGTGAGTTCCATCCCAATAGCACCATCTTCAAGTTAAGACACCTTCAACAACTCAACCTCGCTTTTAATGACTTTTCTGGGTCTTCAATATGGCCTGTTTGGTTAAGCTTATCCAGAAGTTCTTCTATGAGAAGAAAATAAGAAGAAAAACATGAAATGAGCTTCCTCATAAGCTAAAATTAGCTTATGTGTAAGCTAACTTGTAGAAGCTTTCTCATATAGCTTTTCTAGAAGATGTGGAACTTTTTACAAATTAGCTTATGTATAAGCTAATTTTAGCTTATGGAGAAGCCCAATTCTTTTTTCACTTCTTATTTTCTTTTTCTAGAAGTGCTTTTAGATAAGCTAACCCAAATAATCACATATTCTGGAATTGGTGATCTTGTGAATCTCATGTGTCTAAATTTATCATACTGTGCAATTGGTGGTGACATTCCCTCCACATTCTCTCACCTGTCAAAATTAGAATCACTTGACCTCAGTAGCTACTGGACAAGTGATGATCCCAGCTACCCGAGACTGAGACTTGATCCATTCACTTGGAAGAGACTCCTTGATAATGCAACTGATTTAAGAGATCTTAGTTTAGATGCCGTTGACATGTCTTGTATCTGCGAGAACTCTTTGTCATTGCTAACCTATCTGTCATCCTCTTTGGTCTCTCTCAGTCTCTTGGGCACCAAATTGCAATGGAATTTATCAACTGACATCCTCTGTTTACCCAATCTTCAAACACCAAGTTTGCGTCATAATGAAAATCTCAGAGGTGAACTTCCAAAGTCCAATTGGGAGTACTCCACTAAGGTACTTGGATCTTTATGGTATAGTTTTCTCAGGAGGCATTCCTGATTCCATAGGCCATTTGAAGTCTCTTGACACACTGAGTCTTCTGTATTCCAATTTGGGGGACTGGTTCCCTCGTCATTGTTTAATCTAACTCAACTTTCTGTGTTACGTTTATCAGATAACAAATTAGTTGGCCCGATTCCAAGGGAAATCAATAAACTTCCAAAATTATCCGTGTTAAATTTGGCTCATAACATGTTAAATGGAACAATTCCACGTTGGTGTTATTCTTTGCCTTCCTTGTCATGGTTTATTCTTCATGTCAACCACCTCACGGGGTCAATTGGTGAATTCTCAAATTATTCTTTGGAACGTTTGTTTCTCTCTAATAACAAACTGCAAGGTAATTTTCCAAATTCAATCTTTGAACTCCAAAATCTTACTTATTTGAGTCTGTCATCAAATAACTTGAGTGGTCATGTGGACTTTCATCAATTTTCAAAGTTTAAGAATCTAGTTTCTCTCAACCTTTCTCAGAATAGTTTTCTCTCTATTAACTTTGATAGTAGTAGTACCCTTGACTACATGTTACCTAACCTTCAATACATATATTTATCTTCCAGTAATATAAATAGTTTTCACCTCAAAATGTGCAAAGATTAATCTTTCTAATAACAAAATTTGTGGAAGCATTCCCAGATGGTTTCATGAGAAGCTCTTACACTCCTGGGAAAACACTTTTTCTATTGATCTCAGTTTCAATGAGTTGCAAGGAGATCTTCGAATTCCACCCAATGGCATTCAATACCTTTCAGTCTCAAATAATAAGCTGACCGGGAACATTTCTTCAACAATGTGCAACGCAAGCTCCCTCATTGTACTCAACTTGGCTCACAACAACCTGACAAGCCTGATTCCACAATGCATGGGAACATTTCCTTATCTTTGGGCGTTGGATTTGCAAATGAACAATTTTTATGGAAACATACCTCAGAACTTTTCTAAGGGAAATGCATTTGAGACTCTAAAGTTGAATGGCAACCAATTGGATGGAGCATTACCACGGTCTTTGGCCCACTGCACAAATCTGGAGATTTTGGACCTGGAAGACAATAACATAGAGGATACATTTTCCCATTGGCTAGAAAGCCTGTAACAGTTACAGGTACTCGGTTTACGTTCGAACAAATTTCAGGGTCTGTTTGATTTGCTAAAAATTATGGTACTGGACAGGGCAAAAACTCAACTTTTTGTTACTTAGAAAATCATGGGACAACCTTTTGTCCCAGATACAAAGTATTCAAAAGACACACATACACCATTATCTACATTTGAATTTGAATCATTGCATTTAAATTTTCATTATCTGCTAGCTACAACAACCTTATCATGTCATATATTTTGAATTTACATTATCTATTACCTGTAACAATCTTAGCATGTCATATATTTTGAATTCACATTATCTACTAGCTAGCTTACTTGTATATATTTTGTATTTTGAATTCACATAATATATAATAATAATACAAATTATATTAAGATAATTAATATAAAAAGGTATTTTAGTAAATTTTATATTATTTTCTTTGTACTGTCCATTATTCATCAAACAATGTACATGATAAAAAATTATCCTATAACTCAAGTTTTTGTCTTGTGCTGTTCTCTTTGTCCTGTACCGTAGTGTAGTGTGTATGAAACGCACCCTGAGGTGTCATCACTTCTTTTGGTACCAAGCATCCACTTCCCAGGTTAAGAATTTTTTATGCCTCAAATAACAATTTTAGAGTGGGCCCTTGCCAGCAACATACATATCAAGAACTTTCAAGGAATGATGAATGTGAATGACAGCCAAACTGGTTTGAAATATATGGGTACCGGCAGTTTCTATAACGATTCTGTAGTGGTTGTAATGAAAGGTCAATACATGGAGCTGGTGAAGATATTAACTGCTTTCACAACCATTGATTTATCAAATAATATGTTTGAAGGAGAACTTCCGAAAGTCATCGGAGAATTAATGCATTCTCTCAAAGGTCTTAACCTTTCTCACAATGCAATCGATGGTACCATTCCACAATCCTTTGTTTATTTAAGAAACTTGGAGTGGTTGGACCTCTCATGGAACCGGTTGACAAGAGAGATTTCTACGGATTTGAATTTTCTAGCTGTCCTGAACCTTTCACAAAACCAGTTTGAGGGTATCATACCTACAGGTGGACAGTTTAACACATTTGGAAATGATTCCTATGCTGGAAATCCTATGCTATGTGGATTCCCTTTAATAAAATCCTGCAATAAGGATGAAGAATGGCCACATTCAACATTTCACCATGAAGAATCAGGATTTGGCTGGAAAGCCGTAGGCTCGTAGCAGTGGGATATGTATGTGGGGTGGTATTTGGAGTGCTTTTGGGATATAATGTTTTCATGACTGGGAAACCCCAATGGCTTGTGAGACTTGTTGAAGGTGTGCTTAATGGAGGAGTGAAAAGGACAAAATTATCATAGTTTACTCTGTGTGTGTATGTTTTCTGTAATTTTAACTTCTGTCTTTGTGGAATAATTAATGAAATCTTATCTCTCTTAAGTTAACTATTTCAAGTTGTTTGCAAATAAGAAAATATTGTGATGAATCTTTTCTGTATTTTCCCCTAAATTGTTTAAGTATAGTAACCTGCATAAAAATCAAGGAAAATTCCCACATTCAACCTTATATCAGATCACAAAATTGGCATTATATTAGTAACATATATGTACAGTTTCGTGGAAGAATTTAAGCTAACACAACTAAATGTACAATTGTATCACAACTAAATGGAATAAATAAATATTTTCTCTTCAGGCATCATGATGACTGCATTAATTTAAGACCACTATCTTTGGCTTAATGAACGGACTTTATGCAAAATTCCAACCAGAAAGAGTAGAATTTTCTGGTTAGCTAAATCACAAGGCTATCCTAGAAACAAAGTCCTCAGCAGCATGGTACTCTTCCTCAGGTTGACAATAACAGTAAATGATGGAGAATTTACATGGAAGTTAAGAGGCTTGAGTTAAAACCTTCTTCAACTGTATCTGTTCTAGAAGCAGATATTGAAGTTGACATCACACCTTGGTACAGTAGATAAGAGAAGTTTGTGTATTTGAAATCATGGTTCTAAATTGTGGTTGCAGTGAGTCAAAAAACCTTTACACTGCGAGCAATTGCAGGAAAATGTGGCTGATGTGATCACAGTTGTGGTCGCAATGCGGTTGCGGTGATGCGAAAAACCTTTACATTGCAAACCACAATTTAAAACCATGCTTGGAGTTACAGTCAAATTAATGATGTATTTTTATTGCTTAACAATGTAAACTCATTATGTTTTATATTTCAAAAATTAATTCAAAAATATAAAAAAAGGGGGTGGGGGAAAGTAAAGCAAATAGAATTAAAGTAAATAATGTATGTGGGAGAGTGCCGGATGAAGACGTGAGTACCGGAATCCACCGTAGAAGGAAGCTTGGCCGTTGTCATATGGTTGAACAAAGGTTAATTTTTTTTTCTTTTTTAAATGTAGATATAACAGAAACAAGATTCCATTGTCTACATATACACAACAGAATCATGTTTCCACTGTGTATACAATTTGTAATATATAGCGGAGACTTGTTTCCGCAATGTATGACAGACTGGAAATTATTTTGACAATGTAAAAATTTGTCTAAATAACAGAAAATTATTTTGATAATGATTTACAGATATTATTGTATTTAATATCAATTCAATAAAATTAAACATTAATTAAAACTTTAAAACATCAATTTGAATATTTGTTGTAGTAGCTGTGGAAGGGCACGGTTCGTCCCTACTTTACTCCCTACCCACCAAAGGAACAAATGGTTGAAACCCTGTCAAGTAGCCTAGCCTATTAATTTTTTTATGTTTTTATTTTTTTGTCAGTGCCTAGCCTATTAATTAAACATTATCAATGGGTTGCATCCAAAATAATCTATTTTCTATTTTTGAAAGGAAGAGCATAAAGAGGAAAGTTTCTGGTTAGGCTTGGCTTGGTTTGAGCCAATCTCCATATTTCTTCCATATGGGGTGGGTTCTACTGCCGTACTTTACGTTCCACTTGTTGCTTCTTCATTTTCCTTCCTACACTTGCTCACTATGCAACCATCATGACAAATCTGCATTGTTACAATTCAAAAACTCAGTTGTTGTCAACTCTTCACATGATTATTTGTGGTTTGATATTTGTTCCTCTTTTTCTTCGAAGAAGATAGAGTCTTGGAAAAACGGAACAGATTTTTGCGAGTGCGACACCATGTCAGGCCACATCATTGGTGTTGACCTTACTTGCAGTCATCTTCAAGGTGAATTCCATCCCAATAGCACCATTTTCAGGCTAAGGCACCTTCAACAACTCAACTTAGCCTACAAGGATTTTTCTGGGTCTTCACTATGGCCCTTGGATCTTTCTGACACTGCTTTCTCAGGAGACATTCCCCATTCCATAGGCCAATTGAAATCTCTTAAAATACTAGTTCTTAAGGGTTGCAATTTTGATGGACTGGTTCCATCAACATTGTTTAATCCAAGTATCTAACTCAACTTTCTCTTTTAGATTTATCATATAATAAATTAGTTGCCCCCATTCCAAGCGAAATCAATAAACTTTCAAAATTATTGTTTTTAGATTTGTCCGATAACATGTTAAATGGAACAATTCCGCGTTGGTCTTATTCTTTGCCTTCCTTGTCATGGTTGGATCTAAGTGACAACCACCTCACGGGGTCAATCAGTGAATTCTCAGCATATTCTTTGGAACATTTGTATCTCTCTAATAACAAGCTGCAAGGTAATTTTCCAAATTCATTATTTGAACTCGAAAATCTTACTGATTTGAGTTTGTCATCAAATGATTTGAGTGGTCATGTGGATTTTCACCAATTTTCAAAGTTTAAAAATCTAGTTTTTCTTGATTTTTCTCACAATAGCTTTCTCTCTATTAAATTTGATAGTAGGGTTGATTACATCTTAATGTTATCCAACCTTGAATACTTATCTTTATCTTCCTGTAATATTAATTTTAACTTTGATGGTAGTGTTGACTACATGTTACCCAACCTTGAACGCTTATATTTATCTTCTTGTAATGTTATTAGTTTTCCCAAATTCTTAGCACCACTTCAAAACCTGAAAGTATTAGATCTTTCTAATAACAAAATTAATGGAAGCATTCCCAAATGGTTTCGCCAGAAGCTCTTGCACTCCTGGAAGAACATTAGTTATATTGATCTTAGTTTCAACAAGTTGCAAGGAGATCTTCCAATTCCACCCAATGGCATTGAATACTTTTTAGTCTCAGATAATAAGCTGACAGGGGACATTTCTTCAAATTTTGTGCAATGCAATTAGCTCCTCATTGTACTCAACTTGGCTTACAACAACTTGGCAAGCCTGATTCCACAATGCTTGGGAACATTTCCTTCTTTTTCAGCGTTAGATTTGCAAATGAACAACCTTTATGGAAACATACCATGGAACTTTTCTAAGGGAAATGCACAGTCTTTGGCTCACTGCACAGCACTCGAAGTTTTGGACGTTGAAAACAATAACATAGAGGATACTGTTGTGCATCGAGGGGGGCTAAGACACCGGGGAGATATTCACTAATGGGCCATGAGCACACCACATAAGTGAACCTGACACCACCTTCAACCCAAAACCTTAAGGCATTAGGTTTGTGGGTCTTCCTCACTTATATGTTGCTCAACTTGCCCATTCCTACCCAATGTGGGACTTCACCTTCACACTTGTACTCCAACAATCTCCCCCTCAAGTGTGAGTCTCTTCCATTTTCACCACGAGTATCCAATGATGGCACCTTTAGAGCTTAACCATGGCTGCCACCATGCTTTAGTACCTTGCACCGCCGCGCTCCACCGTTTCACGGCCACGGGACACGCTGCCTGGCCTCCATGTATGGACCCACCGCCAGGAAGACTTTTGATACAAGGGATCCCCATGTCCATGCCTGGATCCATCGCCAATCCATCTTACTCGTCTGAGCCGGTCACCTGGTCGAACCATCGGTTCTGATACCAATTGTTGTGCATTGAAGGGGGAGGAAACACCGGGGAGATTTACATCAATGGGCCATGAGCACACTACATAAGTGGACCTGACACCACCTTCAACCCAAAACCTTAAGGCATTAGGTTTGTGGGTCTTTCTCACTTATATGTTGCTCAACTTTTCCATTCCTACCTAATGTGGGACTTCATCTTCACACTTGTACTCCAACAATCTCCCCCTCAAGTGTGAGTCTCTTCAAAACTTATGTAGTGTGCTCATTGCCCATTGGTGTAAATCTCCCCGGTGTTTCCTCCCCCTTCGATGCACAACAATTGGTATCAGAGCCGATGGTTCGACTTGGTGACTGGGTCGAACGAGTATGGTGGATTGGCGATGGATCCGGGCATGGACATGGGGATCCCTTGTATCGAAAGTCTTCCTGGCGGTGGGTCCATACATGGAGGCCAGGCAGCGTGTCCCGCACCGTGAAACGGTGGAACGGCGGTTCAAGGTACTAGAGCGTGGTGGCAGCCATGGTTAAGCTCTAGAGGCGCCATCATTGGATACTTGTGGTAAAAATGACTTTCGCTTGAGGGGGAGCTACCATGTGGAAGAGACTCACACTTGAGGGGGAGATTGTTGGAGTACAAGTGTGAAGATGAAGTCCCACATTGGGTAGGAATGGAAAAGTTGAGCAACATATAAGTGAGGAAGACCCACAAACCTAATGCCTTAAGGTTTTGGGTTGAAGGTGGTGTCAGGTCCACTTATGTAGTGTGCTCATTGCCCATTGGTGTAAATCTCCCCGGTGTTTCCTCCCCCTTCGATGCACAACAGATACATTTCCGAGTTGGCTAGAAACTCTGCAAGAGTTACAGGTACTCGATTTACAATCAAATAAATTTCAAGATGTCATCACTTCTTTTGGTACTAAGCATCCATTTCCCAGTTTAAGAATTTTTTATGTCTCGAATAACAATTTTAGTGGGGCCTTGCCAGCAGCATGCATCAAGAACTTTGAAGGAATGATGAGTGTGTGTGACAGCCAAACTGGTTTGCAATATATGGGTAACCACGGTCCATATAATGATTCTATAGTGGTTGTAATGAAAAAGGTCATGATATGGAGCTCGTGAGGATATTAACTACTTTCACAACTCTTGATTTATCAAATAACATGTTTGAAGGAGAAATTCTGAAAGTCATTGGAGAATTCCATTCTCTCAAAGCCAAGGACTTAACCTTTAGCACAATGCAATCACTGTGGCATGGCCTGCAAAATACACCTTCCTGCAAAACTTGTAGGTCTACTACCATTGCCTGGCACATGTGAGACAAATCAATGTAGGATTTTTTTTTTCTATCGAACACAAAATATCAAAGATTACCACTCTGACAAATTAGTACCCATTTTTGTAATCTAATAATAATAATAAAAAAAAAAAGTTATCAAAAAATTCAAAAAGTTATTAGGCATCATTGATGTGAGACTCTATGTTATGGCACATTTCACTCAACTCTCCCACTGCAAAAAATCAACTACTTTTATGCAATAGCTTCACATATAATTAAGGGTCCCATCCTCCTTCAAAATCTTCCATGGTTCCACCAATTTCTCTATCTAAGTGCCCAGTTTCCTAAGTAACAAATAAACAAAGGCAAAGTTAATTTAATAGTTAACTGATATGTTTACATGCCATGATCAAATTAAAAGAAAAAAAAAAAAAGAAGGGATATCATCCTTGTTCTTGAGTGATATCCAGCGGTACATTCGTCTCTCTTCTTTCTCAGAATTTGTAGCAACTTCTTCTGCAATTCAAACGAGCAGGGGTTAATAATGAATATGGTTTGAGAGTTATAAATAATTGGAGAATGTAATGAATTTCAGAACACTGAAATGAAAATAAAATGAAGGAGAAGGAACAATCAAAAGAGTGAGAAAGAAAGAGAAGGAGATAACAATGTGGGAGAAGAAGAGGGTTTGAGAGTGATAGAGATGGAGGAGATAGACACCATATTGAATCCAGAAAGGATAATACAAATTGTGGGAGAATGTGCGGTTACACCAATTTTTGTCTATTACTTAGTGTGTGGGGGTGTGCAGTTACTTCTGTTTTAGTTTAATATTTTGTGTTCACATTCTTTTCCATTTTACCCTTTAAAGGACACAGTTGAAAGAGTGAGTGTGCAGCTCCACGCCTGCGTTTGAGAGTGATAATACAGAAAGGATAATACAAATTTGCGGGAGAATGTGCGGTTACACCGATTTTTGTCCGTTACTTAGTTTGTGGGGAATTTTTTTTTTTTTTTTTAACGTGAGCAAAAAGAAAAAGGAAATGATAAAAGTTAATCAACTATGTGGGATGCAGGTGTTTGGTAACCTATATGAATGGGTGATGGGAAGCAACTTGGGGGGGTCAAGATCCTGTCCATGGTGACAAATGGTAATTGAGAAAGGGCCATTTAGAGACCTATGCACAACAACAATTGGAGAAGGTGCATTTTGTTTCGTACCGTGGCAGGTAGCTAGCGTTTGCAATTGAACTGCTGGGAGATGCATTTTCCATCAGAAAGAGGCACATATGTGTTTATCAGCAGATAGCCAAATTGTAATAGAGTGCATAATGTTTCTGCAATCAATTTCATTTATCTATTTTTAAAACATAATCAGTTTGGATATTGTCATGCTCAAATATTTGCTACAGTGGAATCTTTTTAACTTCTTTTTTTTTTAACTTAATAAATGGAATGTTACTAATACCTTTTAATTATCAGTAATTATGCAATAAATAAGTTTAGCTATAATGGAATCTTTTTAATTTCCTTTTAAATGTATAAATAGAAGTTACTAATACCTCTTAATCATAAATAATTATGTAATAAATGATTTTCTTTTGAAATGGTAATGACTTTACGTGATTGTAGAGGAGAATTGGTGAGCTGATGACAAATGAGCCATTTGTGTATAAATAGAAGTTACTAATACCTCTTAATCATAAGTAATTATGTAATAAATGGTTTTCTTTTGAAATGGTCAATGAATATTTTTAGGTGATTCTAGAGGAGAATTGGTGAGCTGATGACAAATAAGCCATTTGTGTTTATATAGAAGTTACTAATACCTCTTAATCATAAGTAATTACATGTAATAAATGGTTTTCTTTTGAAATGGTCAATGAATCATTAATTTTTACGTGATTGTAGAGGAGAATTGGTGAGTTGATGACAAATGAGCAATTTGTCTGATGTTGCAACATATACTGTAATGACATGGCGGCGTACTATTTCGTTGCTCAAGATTTATGTATTATAAATAGATAGATAGATATAACAAGTCTTAACTCATCCCAGGTGTAGGTTGACATGCACAATGATGAAAAAGGAATCTCAGATGCTGAGTTGATACAGGGCTAACTTGTCATTTTCACTGTGATACTTTGCTGGCACTTGGCACAACTACTCTTGCCAAACCCATTTCTCAGAAATGGGTTTGGCAAGGGAAGAGAAGTTGTGCCAAGTGCCGGCAGAGTATCCCAGCAAAAAATGACAAGCCAGTCCAATATCAATTCAACATTGGTATTTGCGATACGCATGATGAGGGAGACATCTGACAGTAATGGTGACAATGGAGGAAGATGGAGTGTTAATCATTTCCTACACAATTAGTATAGACTTGATGAGCCATATACTACGGAACCTGCATAGAGGAATGGTTGTGATAATGCGGCAAGCGGAAAATTTTTAACAGAGAATAACCATCTCATAACTCTGGTGAGTTTTTTTCCTTAGGTATTTCCCTTTCATCTAATGCAAGGGTTTTTCTCTTATTAGTGGAATTTGATTAATTTGCCTTCTTTTTCTTGGCTTTTAAATTTTCAACAACTGGAGATTGATTCTGATTGGAGAGAGTCACAAAGAGTTGCTGTCAAACTCGTCTGGACCTGCTACCATTATCTATTCAGAAGAAAGGTTAGCTCATCTTTCAATTTATTTCATATTATAATTTGTGTTTTCCGATTTTGAATCCATGGGAAGTGATGTGAATGGGAAACGGAGGAGTGGGAAGAATGTGGGTAAGGATGGGAGCATTGGAAGGAACGGTGCAATTGATAAAAAAATTAAACTCTAAAATTATTTTCTCAAATCGTTAGTGTGCGCTTTGTCGTTGATAAAAAAATTAAACTCACGTTGTTTCGATTGTAAATGTGTAATGCGTGCCTGGTTGGTGGAACTTTTTGTAACGTGTATAAATGTCTCTTTTAGTCCTTTTGAATGTGTGGAACTTGTGGATGGGTTATTATTAAGTTACAAAATCTCAGATTTGGCTTGGGTGAGTGCTCTGTTTTGAGATGGATGTTGTAATATATGTTTTGAATCTGGATTCTGATTTAGTTTATTACTGGAACCAACTCTTATTTTATGAGTCCACCACATGCTAACAAAAAAAAGTATTGGTATGGTTGATAGTTTTGTATTCTGATTTCACAGTTTTGGAAATTTGGCACTGTTTGGTGACTTAGGTCCAGGCTAGCCATTTGTGTTGTTTATTTGGATTTGGGATCTAATTTTTTTTTGGAAGGCTAATTGATTTGGGGTCTAATTGATTTCTCAGTTTTACTACTCTTTAATTCTCGATCTCAAAGCATGTGTGTGTGTATGTGTATATATATATCTTGAACTAAGTCGATGCATGCAGTTACATTATATGGTGTTTTCTTGCTTTGAAAAAACATTACACCAGCCACGAATTGAATCTTAGGGTGGTAGGGATACTATTCTTGTTGGTTGGAAACTATTCTACCAATATGCCACTGTGCTTATGTTTTGAGAGGGGGAGAAGATAAAGGGAAGATGGCAGTGGCGGATCTAGGACCCAGGAACAGAGGAGGCAATCTATTTAGAAAAATAAATCTAATAATAATTATCATATAAGAAGAGTGGAAACATGAGATAATGAATTCAATCACATAAACTTAAGAGGTTAAATATAAAATTTTAAGATAAATACTTATAATTTTATTCAAATAAAGGGTGCATTTATTTATCTTCACATAAAAATAAGTCAGGAGGTTCAAACATATAAAATTAGGGGGTGCAAAATATAAAATTTTAAGAAAAATACATGTAATTTTATTAAAATGAGAGGGTGCATTTGCCCACCCTCAAATATATATAGGTCCGCCTATGGAAGAGGGAATGTTTGAGGAGAGAATGGAATGTAATTCATGAGGTCTGCTACAATAATACAAGGGTCCCATATGGATTTGACAATTTAGCTTTGAAGAGAGTGCACATAGATGTAAAGTCATAGATTTGTCAATGGGGCAAGATGGCTTTGTCATTTATTGCTAAAAATTACTTCTTCTTGGCCTATAAGGGTGGCTATATCTGGTGCATTACATGGGGCTGTCATGCACTCACTGGCAGTTAGGGCCATGTTTAGAAGAAATTTTGAGGCATAAAGACAAATTTTTTATAAAGACTTAATATAATAGAAATTATTAATCCTCATATTAATTTTCTAAATTTTTTAGCTGTAAAATCATATATCAAAGTTTTATAATCAAACAATTCTAACATTTCACTCTCGATGGATAGTAATTTAAATATAATAATTGTGCAAAGTAATTAAAAAGACAATAAAATGATAGAAATTGGAAACAAAAAGAATTGCACATTGATATTATCTACTCCAATAATTTGGCATCAACTACCCACTTTGAAGAATCACTTCAAGTCTTAAAAAAAATGCAAAGATGAGGAGAAAAAAATAGAGAAAAATGATAGTACTAAAAAAAATTAAAATGACAAATCTATATATAAATTTGTTGAGATATATTATCCATTATGTTTAAGCATGTAATAGATACAAAAATATTTAAGCATGTAATAGATGCAAAATCAGTTTATTTCTCCTGTTGCAATTTTATAGGCAAAGTAAAATAGGTAAATCTGACTCTTGATTTTCTTAATTTTAAATGTTTAATACCCAATAATAATAGCTAGTAACTACTAAAAAAAATAACATCTATTATCTTTGTCCAATTATACGATCATTATAAGCTACAATCAATCATCATTTGTTTCCTACTATAATAACTAATATGATATAAGTGATATATATACATAATAACAATTGAATAAAAATGGGAGCCTAAGGCTGTGGCCTATCTGGCCTTGCATAATACACGGCCCTGCTGGCAGTCTCATATATTTAGTCCAAATTGTAGAATATGTGATTAGATGAATATAAGCTGTTGGTTTTTTAGGGGTGGGGGGCTTATATTTTCTCATGTCTTTATTGCAGAAGTGTTTTATCCTTGCTAATTGATTGGCTTATTTATTTGTACTCGTTGAACATAGCCAAGCTGGTACTACTTATTCCTAGCTTGTGTTCATATTAATATAATTCATTTTTTTTGCCTTTTCAATATATATATATATATATATATATATATATATATATATATATATATATTCATGTGAGTTTTCCTAGCTTGAACAATTATTAACATACAAAAAATCAATATTCTATTTTTTTAATGTTATGGTTTTTTTTAATCATTGAAATGATTAAAATATGTCTAATTTAATTTCTGTTACTAATTCTATATTAGTTAATTTTGGCCTTAATCCAAATCATCACTCAATATTTGCCTAAAAAATAACCGTCACTCATATAATCACTCTGTAGTGTTTACGGGAGCTTACAGGCATATTAGTTGCTGACCCAATTTTGGCCTTTCTATGAATAGTCTTTGGTAGCCCACTCTTTTCTTTTCTTTTTTTGTTAAATTGTATTTGGTTTAAATTAAAAATGATAATTAATATTTGATTTTAGTTACTTTATGTGTATAAATTTTCAATAAAAAATGAATACCTCAAACATCTAATGGCACCCATCAGATCTGAATTTACAACAACTATAAGTTATATAGACTTTATCATTGCATGAGTGTAACTACCTCCATTAGAGAAGGTGGATTGTTGAATTTCTGGTGTCATGCTCATAATGAGGAAGATTTATAAACAATACAGTTGTGTGTGTTTGCACAAAGGAATAGAAACAAGAAGAGAGTGAAAGAGGGTTATACTAATGTTGTTGGGTCAAAGAATTTGTAAAGCATAGATATATTTATAGTGTTATGAGGTAGGGGTGGAAACAGGCCAGGCTTTGGCGGGCTTGAGCCTGGCCTACATCATAATTACTAAGCCTAGGCTTATCCTATTTACCTGTTACAGGACTTTTTTTAAGCCTTAGCCTAGTCTATTTATGTGGCCTGTTCTATAGAAGGGTCTATAAACAAGCCAACGGGCCTAAATATGCTAACGGACCTTGTTCATCACATAAAATATTCAATGCTTTATAAAAACTAATATTAAATATAAATATTATATATATATATATATTATATTCATGTAAAATATATAAATATATAATATTATATATATTATTATATAAATAGGCCAGTCTGTCAGGCTTAATTGGCTTTTTAAAAAGCCTAAGCCTGACTTTTTTAATAAACAAGTCAGGTCAGGCTAGGCCTTTGGCGGGGCAGGCCGCTGGTCCCCGACCGGCCGCCTGGCCTATTTCCACCCCTATTATGAGGTATATATCCATTATGATCAATTGTTTCAAAGCAATATTGGAGGAAAGCTTGAGATTTAAGTTGGTCTTCTGGTCAAAGAGGGAAGCTTGATATTTTGTTTTTTTGGTCAAGGAGGGAACTATATATAAAGTAAATAATTGAAAATATTAGTACTTCAAAACTTTCCAAATTGAATAATTTATCATTTTTTATATATTTTACACGTTGATGTTGGAATTATTTAAATATCTCTCTGAACAACTATTTATTTGGTGCTAAATAGTTGTTCAGAGAGATAAATATATTTTACACCAGATAAATAGTTGTTCAAAGAGATATTTAAATATATTTTAATGTCAACGTGTAAAATATATAATAAAAATGATAAATTATTCAATTTGGAAAGTTTTTAAGTATCTAAAATTTTCAATTATTTAACTTGTATATATTTCCCTCCTTGACCAAAAAAACAAAATGTCAAGCTTCCCTCCTTCACAAATAAAGAAAATATCAAGATTCCTTCTTTGACCAAAAGACCAAATTAAATCTCAAACTTCCCTCCAATATACTGCTTTGAAACAATTGATCATAACAAATATATACCTCACAACACCATAAATATATCTATGCTTTACAAATTCTTTGACCCAGCAGCATCAGTATAACCCACTTTCACTTATTTCTTGTTTCTAGTCCTTTGTGCAAACACACACAACAGTATTGTTTATCAATCTTCCTCATCATGAACATGACACTAGAAATCAACAATACACCGTCTCTGATGGTGGTAGTTATACACTTCATGCAATGATAAAGTCTATATAACTATAGTTACTTTATGTGTTTAATTAAAAATGATAATTAATCTTTATTTTTAGGAACATGTAAAATGTGATAGTTTGATCATTTTAATTTCCTTAAAAAATATATTATTGTTAATTCATCACTCAGCTCATTCACAAGAAGTTATGTTGTGACTTAGTTATATCATAACAATAATTGCTACAACAAGTATGTTGTTACTAAACTGAGTTGAGAGTTGAGACCATATGTTACGTTAACATGCATGTGATCTAAAACCAAAAACAAAAAATGTACTTGAGATTGATTTAAGAATTTGATTTCAATTACATTGATGTTATCTACTAAGTCTAAATGGAGCATGAATTACCTAGTATTTCGTTCTTCTTCTAAATACTTGATATTAGGTTCTTATTCAATCTATTGGTTGTTCAGCATTGCACTACTTCCTTGTTTCTCATAAACTTTTTCCTTTGTGAATATTTTCAGGAACAAGTGCTGCATTTGGAGGCCTTGCTTATCATAAACTTTTTCCTGAGTTTGCTTCAGATCCTCGAAATGTCGCTTAGGGCTTGCTACTGATGGTTTTAATCCTTCTAGGACCCTGAGTTTGGCTTTTAATGCAGTATACTTGTGATAAGCTTGGATTGATAAAAAATCAAACCAAATTTGCCATGGCCAGTAGATGCTGGAGGGTATGTGTCCTCCTCAATTTTTTTGTATCTTTTTTCTATATATTTATCTCAACCAAATTATTCTTGCTAGAGACAAGTGGAATCTATTCTAGGTGGTGAAAGTTATATTTGTAGGATAACAAAGATAACCTAAGAGTTTAACTTATTAAGGAAACAATCTAAGCACACAAGAGTTAACAAATTATTGGTACTGATTTTATTTTGTATCTGCATCTGCTGAATTTCTATCCTAGCTTTTTTGAAATAATTGAAGTCTATTTCCGGATGGCAGAAACCTATCCTCTCAATTTAGAGAAGGACTTTGCGCATCAGTTTCTTCTTTTGTTTTGTTCCTCCCTTATTTTTCACTACATTTTTCTTTTGTATATGCATGAGGTATCTTTCTTTAGAATTTCACGTGTTCTTATTACCTCTATAATCTTAATATTTATTATTTTCTCAATATATTAATTTTAGGTTAAGATTCCAGAAAAGAAATATGAAGATAAATATAAACAAGTAGGAGATTATTATCCAAGTTAGTTAACTACTAAGGGAGCCACATTGAGTTTGCTTTGGTGAGTGACGATCGCCCTGATTCACCTAAGATCCTCTTAATTAAGTGGATAAGGAAACAAAATCAGATCCTCCTAAGATCACTGACCACACATATGTAGACCAGTTCAATCATAAATGTTGAGACAAAAATAGGCTTCTTTTTCTTTCGTCTGAATTGACTTTTGTGATTTGCGTTAACTTGGTTATATGTTTTGTAACTTATATTGAATATTGATACACGTTATCTCTTCTTATATAATGAAAATTAATCTTTTTGTGTGATAAATCAATATGCCATGCTTGGAATTGGAATATGCCGTGGGAAATATTAAGAGGCAATAAGAGACTTAAAATTTCAGTAAGTGAACAGCAGGCTAAAGTGTATGGTAAAAAGGGTTATAGTTTTTGCTGGCAATAATAAAGGCTAATGCATGAGAGAGTGGAAATTGGAAAATTATTTTTAGTGGCCTTCTAAATTGCCATTAAACATGCTCTATTTTTCCAACAATAAAACAGGTCTTTACCAGCATTCGTTATAATTGCCGGTAAAGCATTTACTGACCATGCATACAGTAGCCTAATTTATTACGAGTAAATGTTTTTGTGGCAATTTATATTGCTACTAGAAGGTATAATAATTGCCACCATAAGTAATCTTTGGTGTAGTGGCTGTAATAGTCAAAGAAGAGATTAGTCTCATCTATTGACATCAAATCAACATTTTAGTTAAAAAATGTGTTCACATATTACAATTAATTCAAAGTTTTAGGTGGTTGAAGTCTGATATTCGGCAATAAAAAGAAAAATGAAGACTGTCAGAAGATTAATTAAAGAATGCATGTAAATGTATCATGTCTGGACCATAGCTACATAATTCATTTCCTCCCCCATAGAACTGCGAATTGGTTCGTGCCTACCAATTCATGATTCTTTTCCGAACCGGTTTGTCAGAAATCGTCCACAAATTCGTGATGAAGAAGAATCGAAAATGATGAAAAAAATGAAAGGTCGCAACCATAGTTACATAATTCGCTCACTTCACCATGGAACAGTGAATTGGTTTGTGCATACCAATTTGCGGTTTCTTTTCGAACTAGTTCGTTAGAATTCGTCAACAAATTCGTGAAGAAGAAGAACCAGAAAAGATGGAAGAAAAAATTGCAGATCGTAACTCCAACAAAACAAATCACTTGAGAGGTGAGAAGAAACAATAGTGGAAACAAAAAGTAGTCGCAAATCTCTGCAGCATGAAGCCATAAGATGGGAAGACAAAGAAGTAAAAGCAAAACTCAAACTCAGAAGATTCGAAAAGGCGGAAGAGTAGAGAAAACGGGGAAGATGAAAGTTTCTTTTTCTTTTTGGGAAAAAGTCCTTGGACACCTGAACAGCACCAGCACCCTTCCAACACCCTATTTTTTTTATTAATTTTTGCTTGATGAGTCATCAAGTGGGTCCTTTAAAAAGTTCTATTAAAAAGTAATTTATAAAAAAACCTAAATTTAACTAAAAAACAGATGGAGCAGTGGAAGAAGAAACAGAGAAGGAGTGGGAAATAGAAACATATGGAGAAGGAAGGAGAAATAGGAGACTTGAATGAGAGGGAAGGGAAGAACACAGAAGGGTACCAAAGACGAATAACATGTTTGCAAAGGAAAACTTCTTTTCAGAACCATCCTTGAAGCATTCCATGAAAGTGCCACGACCATCCTTGTGTATCTCATTATATAATAATTAATTGATTTAAATAAATTTAACAATTATTTTATTTTATAATTATATTAATTAGAATGATTTAATAATTGATATTTGTCTTTCCAGATTTAAATAAACAACTTTTAAATTAATATATCCTGATGAACTTTATATTTTTAAATAATACCGTGAGAATTAAACTTTAAAATTATATTTTGAATGTTTGATAATCTGCATAATATATTAATATTTTAATTAAAGTAATTTTTAAAGTTTACTGATATTGATTCATTCGATTTTTGTAATAATATTTGTACTTTATTGATTGCAATTAAATGGTTATAAAAATTTGTAAAAAGAATCTTTCCTTAATATTATGATTATGTTTGTATTTCATAACTGATAAATAAATATAAATATTGCTATTAATTGATTTATACAATTGAGTTAATATTATAATTATATCAAATATCAATATCAATATGATTATATGATTACTTTCTGTACCGAAGGGGTCTTGCTCAATTGGAGATGCTCTAATAATTTAAATACGTGTTCTTAATTTATATTGTTTCATTCATTTGCTTAATTTTGTTTCTAATATTTTTATAGGATGTTAAATTAATGAACTCCATAAAAAATATTTTAATAGAATAATATGTTAGTTCTTTTAGTTATAATTATTTTTCTTATTATTTTCATCTTATTTTTGTTATATAGTTTTATTTGTCTATATATATTTTTACTTCAAGAAAGTGGCATTGTGAAATTTAAATTTATAGTTATATAATAATTTTTTTAAAAAGAGTTGTATTATAAAATAAACACATTTAATTATCTTTTATTATTGAATAAGTTTTTTATTGCGGAAATTTGAATTAGTTTTAGATCTTTTTTAAGTAATACAACAAATTAACAATATTGTCAACATACTTTGTACATACAAAAAATTCATTCCATCCTCAATAAACCCGTGCATCGCACGGGTGCTATCTAGTGTATATATATATATATATATATATATATATATATATATATATATATATATATATATATATATATATATATATAAAGTGCTAAGGAATATCAAACCAAATATATCTATAACTTGAATTTAAATTGTAACAACTTACAACTAATTGTTTTATCATATCAATAGTCCAACACGCCCCCGCAAGATGGTAGTGGTGGAGACAACGCCAATCTTGTCCATCAGAAATTTGTGGCGCAAAAATGCAAGAGCTTTGGTGAGGAGGTCCGCACGTTGATGACTAAATCAATAAAAGCCAACAGGAACAAGCTTAACCGTTATGCAGAAGCCATAACACAAGGCTTAACCACTTAACAGAAGCAAAAACCAATGAGAATGCTTAACCACCATAAGGTAGAAGCAATAAGCTTAACCATCAAGAGCAGAAGCTATATAATGCTTAACCAATCAAGACAAAAGCACAAATCAATGAGAATGCTTAACCACCATAAGGCAGAAGCAATAAAGCTTAACCATCAAAAGCATAAGCCAAACAATGCTTAACCACTCAAGACAGAAGCACAAAACAACATCCAATGCTTAACCACCATGGACAAAAGGTCCTGGCATTTTCATTGTGAGTGGGTTAGATTGGATATAGGTGCACCATCAGAATTGATTTTGGATTGAGGATATGATGTGCTCCTCCTTACATAGCCAGGAAGTTCATTGGCTTCAAGGAGATGAGTCATTTGCTTGTATTGCGTATAGTAATTTGGCAGAGATTAAATTTAATGGGTAGATTGGAAGCAATGGAGAGTGGCCAAGAGGGAAAAAAAAAGGATCGATTTGGCTCTTAAGCTCCTGGCTTTGTGATACCATATAGAAAGATGATAGAATTAGGATTTCATTGATTGACGTAATATAATATTTTCAAAATATACTAAAATATGAATCATTTGATTACTTTCTTATTGTCGTTCAATTTTGACAAAATTTCACATAGGCAATTTTGGTAATATGTAGATATAATTCAACGGTTGGATCGACAAAAATCACATTCTATATCAAGTTATTGAATGGTGTAATAGTTGATCAAGTTACACCAGTGTAATTTGATCCTTCCTCATAATATATTTTGAAAAGTTTATAGTACGTCGATTTTAATCTATATGAACAAGGTAGCAAACGATTTTGGATTAATTTAAAATTTTGTATATATGATCTATGTGAAAGGAAATTTCAATCCAACAATGAGTTTTAAGAAAGCACCATCCAATTGAAAGTTATTGAATGGTGTAATAGTTGATCAAAGTTACACCGGTGTAATTTGATCCCTCCTCTCTCTCTCTCTCTTTCTCTCCCTCTCTCTCTCTCTCTCTCTCTCTCTCTCTCTCTCTCTATATATATATATATATATATAAAGTGCTATGGAATAACAAACCCAAATATATCTATAACCTATGGAATAACAAACCAAATATATCTATATAACTTGACTTTAAATTGTAACAACTTGCAACTAATTGTTTTATCATATCAATAGTCCAACAATTAGTACAAAAAATCGATAGAAACACCAATTTGATCTAATAAAGACACTTTAAGATATTAAAGTAAAACTTTTTAAACTAAAATTAAAAGACCAAATATTTTAGAAAAACAAAAAATCTGACCAACTCGAAGGAACAAGTAAAGAAAAAAATGTTCTAACCCAGACTTGCCTATAAATTGATGATTATCAATTGATTGCATCCACAATCCAATAACAAAAAGAAAGTCTACTGTTAGGCTGGCCTTGATTTGTGGCAATCTCCATATTTGTTCCATTATTTCCATATGGGGTGGGTTATAGTTCTACTACCATATTTGTTGCTTCTTTATTCTCCAACCTCCACTTCCTCTTTGTGCAACCATCGTGACAGCTCTGCCTTGCTACTTTTCAAAATCTCAGCTACTGTCAACACTTCAAATGATTATCCATGGCTTCCTTGTTCATCTTTTCCTTCCAAAACAGAAACCTAGAAAAATGGAACAGATTGTTGCTAGTGGGATGGGGTCACATGCGACGCCATGTCGGGCCAAGTCATTGGTCTTGACCTTGGCTGCAGTCATCTTACAGGTTAGTTCCATCCCAATAGCACCATCTTCAAGTTAAGACACCTTCAACAACTCAATCTCGCTTTTAATGACTTTTCTGGGTCTTCAATATGGCCTGTTTGGTTAAGCTTATCCAGAAGTTCTTCTATGAGAAGAAAAACATGAAATGAGTTTCCTCATAAGCTAAAATTAGCTTATGTATAAGCTAACTTGTAGAAGCTTTCTCATATAGCTTTTCTAGAAGATGTGGAACTTTTTACAAATTAGCTTATGTATAAGCTAATTTTAGCTTATGGAGAAGCCAAATGCTTTTTTTACTTATTTTCTTTTTCTAGAAGTGATTTTAGATAAGCTAACCCAAACAGACACATATTCTAGAATTGGTGATCTTGTGAATCTCACGTGTCTAAATTTATCATACTGTGCAATCGGTGGTGACATTCCCTCCACATTCTCTCACTTGTCAAAATTAGAATCACTTGACCTCAGTAGCTATTGGACAAGTGATGATCCCAGCTACCCGAGAGTGAGACTTGATCCATTCACTTGGAAGAGACTCTTTGATAATGCAACTGATTTAAGAGATCTTAGTTTAGATGTCATTGACATGTCTTGTATCAGCGAGAGCTCTTTTTCATTGCTAACCAATCTGTCATCCTCTTTGGTCTCTCTCAGTCTCTCGGGCACCAAATTGCAAGGGAATTTATCAACTGACATCCTTTGTTTACCCAATCTTCAAACACCAAGTTTGCGTCATAATGAAAATCTCAGAGGTGAACTTCCAAAGTCCAACTGGAGTACTCCACTAAGGTACTTGGATCTTTCTGGTACAGTTTTCTCAGGAAGCACTCCTGATTCCATAGGCCATTTGAAGTCTCTTGACACACTGAGTCTTCTGCATTCCTATTTGGGGGGACTGGTTCCCTCATCATTGTTTAATCTAACTCAACTTTCTATGTTATGTTTATCAGATAACAAATTAGTTGGCCCAATTCCAAGGGAAATCAATAAACTTCCAAAATTATCCGTGTTAAATTTGGCTCATAACATGTTAAATGGAACAATTTCACATTGGTGTTATTCTTAGCCTTCCTTGTCATGGTTTATTCTTCATGTCAACCACCTCACGGGGTCAATTGGTGAATTCTCAACTTATTCTTTGGGACGTTTGTTTCTCTCTAATAACAAACTACAAGGTAATTTTCCAAATTCAATCTTTCAACTCAAAAATCTTACTTATTTGAGTCTGTCATCAAATAACTTGAGTGGTCATGTGGACTTTCATCAATTTTCAAAGTTTAAGAATCTAGTTTCTCTCAACCTTTCTCACAATAGTTTTCTCTCTATTAACTTTGATAGTAGTAGTACCCTTGACTCAACCTTCAATACATATATTTATCTTCCTGTAATATAAATAGTTTTCCTAAATTCTTAGCATCACCTCAAAATGTGCAAAGATTAGATCTTTCTAATAACAAAATTTGTGGAAGCATTTCCAAATGGTTTCATGAGAAGCTCTTGCACTCCTGGGAAAACACTTTTTCTATTGATCTCAGTTTCAACGATTTGCAAGGAGATCTTCGAATTCCACCCAATGGCATTCAATACTTTTTAGTCTCAAATAATAAGCTGACCGGGAACATTTCTTCAACAATGTGCAACGCAAGCTCCCTCATTGTGCTCAACTTGGCTCACAACAACCTGACAGGCCTGATTCCACAATGCATGGGAACATTTCCTTATCTTTGGGCGTTGGATTTGCAAATGAACATTTTTTTATGGAAATATACCTCAGAACTTTTCTAAGAGAAATGCATTTGAGACTCTAAATGGCAACCAATTGGATGGAGCATTACCACGGTCTTTGGCCCACTGCACAAATCTGGAGATTTTGGACCTAGAAGACAATAACATAGAGGATACATTTTTCCATTGGCTAGAAAGCCTGCAACAGTTACAGGTACTCAGTTTACGTTCGAACAAATTTCAGGGTCTGTTTGATTTGCTAAAAATTATGGTACTAGACAGGACAAATATTTTTTTTCCACATTTGATTTGAAAAACGATAATGGGACAACACAACTTAAATGAATGAGGACAGGACAAAAACTCAACTTTTTGTTACTCAAAAATCATGGGACAACTTTTTGTCCCAAATACAAAGTATTCAAAAGACACATATACCCCATTATCTGCATTTGAATTTGAATCACTGCATTTGAATTCTCATTATTTGCTAGCTACAACAATCTTATCATGTCATGTATTTTGAATTCACATTATCTACTAGCTAGCTTACTTGTATATATTTTGTATTTTGAATTCACATAATATGTAATAATAATACAAATTATAATAAGATAATTAATATAAAAAAGGTATTTTAGTAAATTTTATATTATTTTGCTTGTACTGTCCATTGTTCATCAAACAATGTACATGATAAAAAATTATCTTGTAACTCAAGTATTTGTCTTGTGTTGTTCTCTTTGTCGTGTACCATAGTGTGTATGAAACGCACCCTGAGGTGTCATCACTTCTTTTGGTACCAAGCATCCACTTCCCAGGTTAAGAATTTTTTATGTCTCAAATAACAATTTTAGAGTAGGCCCTTGCCAGTAACATACATATCAAGAACATTCAAGGAATGATGAATGTGAATGACAGCCAAACTGGTTTGAAATATATGGGTACCGGTAGTTTCTATAACGATTATGTAGTGGTTGTAATGAAAGGTCAATACATGGAGCTGGTGAAGATATTAACTGCTTTAACAACCATTGATTTATCAAATAATATGTTTGAAGGAGAACTTCTGAAAGTCATCGGAGAATTAATGCATTCTCTCAAAGGTCTTAGCCTTTCTCACAATGCAATCGATGGTACCATTCCACAATCCTTTGTTTATTTAAGAAACCTGGAGTGGTTGGACCTCTCGTGGAACCAGTTGACAAGAGAGATCTCTACGGATTTGACGAATTTGAACTTTGAACCTTTCACAAAACCACTTTGAGGGCATCATACCTACAGGTGGACAGTTTAACACATTTGGAAATGATTCCTATGCTGGAAATCATATGCTATGTGGATTCCCTTTAACAAAATCCTGCAATAAGGATGAAGAATGGCCACATTCAACATTTCACCATGAAGAATCAGGATTTGCACTACTACAAAAAATACATTTTATAACAGCTTTTTAGATCGATTATATGAGAACCGATTTAAAAAAAAGTGTGGTGGCAATTTTGTAATTATTAGAAATGTTTTTAGATCAATTCTCTTATAACTGATCTAAAAATGACTTTTTAAATCGGTTGAAATTTGAACTGATCTAAAATGTTGTTTTTTTAAATCGGTTTTATTTATAACTGATTTAAATCATTGTATTTAGATCAATTATAATTTGAACTGATCTTAAAACTCATTCCCGCTCCAGCTGTTTTTGTTCATCCCTCCAGAATGCCATAATTGAACCCTAACACGAGCTCCTATTTTCGTTCCCTTTGTCGAGCCAAACCGTTCCTATTTTCCTTCCCCCTCACCGTGCCAACCACGTTTGCACAGCCCCAAAATTGGTAGCAACGCCACCGTCAGCTGCGAATCGTGTGTCGCTAAGATTGTTGTTCCACCGTTTCCGTCATAGTTCCTTCCGTTCGCTGAGGTCGTGGTTCTGCCGTAGTTCCTTCCGTTTGTTGAGGTCGTTGTGTCGCCATCCACGTTCACCATGGTTGTTCTCGCCTCAACCGTGAACCGTAAATTGTTCGTCGCTGAGGCCGTTTGGGCTTGAGTGCATTACATCATTGACGCCTTCTTCTGCGCGTGCTTCGGTGTCCTTGAAGCGCTGGTCACCTTTCACGTTCTCGATTTGAGGTAAGAATAAGAATTACATTGTATTTGTTTCCTTTTCCTCCAATTTCCCCTATCTAATTCTGTTGTTTGTTTATACAAAACTAATTGATTGTACATCTTATATGAACAATTCACATTGAACACTTCACATTGTCCTTAGGCTCCACGGTGGCCATATCTAGTTCGGTTGAATCTTGTTAATGATGTGTACTTTAATTTGAATTGAATTCCAATAATAATTTCTTCATTATGCAATAGCAAATTGCTATTTGTCTCTGATAGTATCATGTGCTGGTGATCTATTATAAGTTTTTAATTTTGCTATTGTCTCTTTGGTTCTGCAATCACAGTATGAATGGGGTGTTTGTGAAAATGCTTTAATGAGGAAAATAGTTAGATAGATACCATTTTATATTTCTATTGTTGCTTGTTGAAGATTGTGTGAGTAGAACACTGTTTCTCACTTACATGCCATAGGAAGAATCAATTCAAGGCAGATGCTGCAAATTGCATGGTCCAATTAGTAAGCATGGAACACTATTTCCTTGCTTTGATTTTCATTTTCTTTGGTTGTTTACAGTGAGAGAGTCACGGGAGAGAGCAAGAGTTCCATGAGCCAAGAGAGAGAGAGTGAGATTTGTTCCTTTAAACTTTTAATTTATTGGTGATAAGAGAAATTGCATGGAAAGTGTTCGATCAATTGATTTAATTTCAAACTTACACTTGATTAGACTAAATGCCATTATAGATATAAGCTTCTTACCATTGATTTTGACTCTGCAAAATTAAAGAAAGGCAAATATTTAGTTCATGGATGAAGAATAAGAATGTGGAAGAATTGTACTTGAAAGTAAATAATAAGAATGTAGAAGAGTAGTTCTTCAAAGGTGCTAAACTTGTGTTGTAAAGCTTCATGCACTACTACACTTATGTCTTGTGTTGTAAAGCTTCTATTAATGGATGCATAAGCTCTGATCTTTAAATGACTCTTAATTTATAGCTTTACATGTATAAAACCCACCCCTGTACTGTATCATAATAGAGGTGGTTTTTGGCACATCTTGTCTTGAAACACCATGCCGAAAAAGCAAAGGGAACACGGGAACATATCATTGGATGGCACCAAAGATGGTTAAGGAAAAAACTTGTACTCATAAAGTTGATGTGTACAGTTTTGATATTATGCTTTGGGGGCTCACAACTGTTGTACTTCCCTTCCAAGGAATGACCCCAATGCAGGCTGCTTTTTCTATGGCTGAGAAGGTGATAATGGCTATGTCTAAACTCTAAATGGTGTCTTCTTTATTATCTTAGTTGCTTTAAGATAGATAATTCATGATTGAAATTTGTTTTGCTCACAATTTTTGCATGCTGAAATTTGTAAATGAACTTCTCAGGAGTTCTTGGGCAGAACTTTGAGGGTGAACTTCTCTAACAAACCAAAACCACACCAAACTCCTTTGTTGAAGAATTCCTCAGAGATATTTTGCAGCAGCCACAAGAGGCCCTTGTTGTCGCTCCAGATCTTAATACTGCTGGCAGTTCATTATGTGTTGGTGGTGGCAACTTGATGAATAATAATAACTCATCCATCATGTCTCTATGTGCTGAAGATTCTAAGCCAACCTTATTTCTAACCACTTATTTACTGTCTTTTGACAAATCCGCTGCATTGTTACCAACTGATCGTGATTCTTCCCAATTGCTCAAAGAAACTTTGCCTTTGTCCTCATCAAGGGCCAACCATAGAACCAAGAAGGCTCAAAGTGCTTCTACGTCACTGGATCACATCATGTCATAGAAACATACGAGACAGGAGCTCACAGAAAATTCATAGCACTTGCTGTCACTATCCCTGGCTTGAAGAAGGTTAGTTTCTCTTTTACTTAAATCATGTGCCATCAAATTAAACTATTTACTTTTAATTTTACTCTGTCTAGCTATATAGATAGATAT
Source organism: Pueraria montana var. lobata (assembly GCA_026413185.1). Taxonomy (NCBI): domain Eukaryota; kingdom Viridiplantae; phylum Streptophyta; class Magnoliopsida; order Fabales; family Fabaceae; genus Pueraria; species Pueraria montana. The sequence continues at coordinate 26,476,499 of CM048651.1, forward strand.
GTGATGTCCTGCAGAGTGGCTAACATTTATCTCATCTTTTATCTTTTAAGTAGTTTTCCTTTTATCTCTTCTTTTATATTTATCAGTTTGTTAGGATCCTTTTATCTTTCCTTTTTATTTAGATATTTATATTTATCAGTTTGTTAGGATCCTTTTATCTTTCCTTTTTATTTAGATATTTATCAGTTTGTTAGGATTCTGATAGGATTAGAATTTACCCTTCCTTTCCTTATATATTAGTATCAAAGACCTATGGAAGGCAGAGAATTTTAATGAAATATTGAGAACCTTTCTCAATGCCCCTGTGTCAATCCCTCGGTATTCTTTGAATCAACGAGTTATTGATATTTAAAAATCATTCCATCACGTACACTGCATCAGATTGGTATCAGTAGTCTGTTCGTTCCTGCATAATGCCACCAAGGAGACGTGCTGGTAATGCCAACCTCGACAACGTACATCAGCGGGATGAGATCGCCCAATTACGATTACAGGTTGAACAATTGACGCAGCAAGTGGCTGCCCTCCAACAGCCAGTAAATCAACTTGATTAGTCAGATTCGGAAGATGATGATTCCGCCATTAATGACAACCCATTCGCTCACAACAATCAAAATGATCGTTGTTGGGAAGCAGGGTTTAAAGTTGATATTCCTGAATTTCATGGTGAACTCCAAGCGGATGATCTCTTGGATTGGCTAAACACTGCTGAGGAAATTCTAGAGTTTAAAGAAGTGCCAGACACTCGTCGAGTTCCTTTGGTTACCATGAGGCTCCGCGGAAGGGCGCAAGCATGGTGGCAACAACTCAAGAAAGGCCGAGTACGTTCTGGAAAGGCTAAGATTACATCCTGGGAAAAGTTTAAGAAGCATTTAAGACTCACGTTTCTTCCATATAACTATGAACGCGAGTTATATCAGCGATTCCAACTCATTCGCCAGGGAGCGCGGTCTGTGGATGATTACACCGCTGAATTCTATGCCTTACCCGCACGCACTGAAACTGCAGAATCACCAATCCAACTTGTCTCCAAGTACATTGGTGGCTTACGCATACAACTCCGAGATGTTCTTAACATGTTTGATCCTGTGACCATATCTGAGGCTCATCAGCGGGCATTACAGGCTGAAAAACAACTAGCCCGTCGCATGACACCTAGTCCCGTTCTCAGTTCTACTACCCAACCACACACACGTGCTGCAACACAACCAACTGCGCCCATACAAAAATGCACCACAGGAGGAATTCGTTGTTTTAAATGTGGTGAGATGGGCCATAGTCAAGCAGAATGTCGTACAATAAATCCTACCAACCGAGGACTATTAGCTAATGATCTTGACGACGATACTGCACCTATCTTTGACACTGAAACTGAAGCTAATGAAGACATTGAAGACAAAGTCGTACAGGGTGACATAGGTCCGTTATTAATGCTACGACGTACTTTCCTCAATTCCCACACCATCGAGGATGATTGGCGTCGTTCCACTCTTTTCACCTCTACATGCACGATTGCAGGAAAAGTTTGTCATTTTATTATTGATTCGGGTAGTTGTGAAAACGTGTTATCAGAAGTAGCAATCCAGAAATTGGGCCTTACTACTGAAAAACATCCAAAACCATACAAGCTTGCTTGGCTGAATAAGAGTACTGGGGTCACTGTTTCCCATCGTGTTTTGCTCTTTTTCTCTATTGGGACTACCTACACTGATGAAATATTTTGTGACGTGGTACCTATGGATGCTTGTCATCTTTTACTGGGTCGCCCTTGGCAATTTGACCGCTCTGCTATTCATGATGGTCATGCAAACACGTACTCCTTACTATTTCGTGGCAAAAAGATTGTGTTACTACCCAATAAGACTCACACCATTGGGGACAGTATCACTCTTTTATCCCGAGCTCCCTTTGAAAAAGCTATGCTAGAGACAAGACATGTTTTTGTGCTCCTTTCTAAACCTATGGATGTTGTTTCCAACACTACCACTAACACTCCCTCTATTGTCCAACCATTGCTGGAGGAATTTGCAGACATTTTTCCAAAAACACTACCCCATATTTTACCACCACTTTGTGACATTCAACATCAAATTGATTTCGTTCCGGGTGCTTCATTGCCTAACCGACCCCATTACAGAATGAACCCCAAAGAACATGAAGAAATTCATCGTCAGGTGGAGGAATTATTGGCTAAAGGACATATTCGCGAGAGCCTTAGTCCTTGTGCTGTCCCAGCTTTATTGACTCCAAAGAAAGATGGTACTTGGCGCATGTGTGTGGATAGTCGTGCCATCAACAAGATCACAGTACGTTATCATTTTCCTATACCACGTTTGGATGACCTCCTTGATCAGTTAGCTGGTGCCACAATATTCAGCAAACTAGATTTAAAGAGTGGCTATAATCAGATTCGGATCCGACAAGGCGATGAATGGAAGACTGCCTTCAAAACTCGTGAAGGGTTGTACGAGTGGTTGGTGATACCGTTTGGCCTTTCTAATGCCCCAAGCACATTTATGCGTGTCATAAATCAAGCATTGCACCCATTCATTGGCAAATATGTTGTTGTCTATTTTGATGATATACTTATCTATAGTGCTACTCCTGAACTACATCTCCAACACTTGCGCGAAGTTCTACTACTCTTACGCAAGGATAAGTTCTATGCTACTGTGGAAAAATGTGTTTTTATGACTGATACTATTCACTTTCTAGGATATGTGGTTTCTAAGAATGGTCTTGCTGTAGATAGTTCCAAAGTTGCCGCCATAGATCAATGGTCCCAACCTACTTCCATTCCTGCTGTGCGCAATTTTCATGGTCTAGCATCCTTTTATCGTCGTTTTATACCACATTTCAGCAGCATCATGGCACCCATCACTGATTGCATGAAGAACACTAAATTCACTTGGACAGCTGATGCCGCGACTGCCTTCACTGAGATCAAACAGAAGCTGACTACTGCACCGCTATTAGTACTCCCTGATTTTTCTCTACCATTTGAACTTCACTGTGATGCTTCAAAATCTGGTATTGGTGCTGTATTGAGTCAAACCGGACGACCAGTAGCCTATTATAGTGAGAAACTTTCAGGTGCCAAGCTTCGTTACAGCACTTATGATGTAGAATTCTACACCGTATTTCAAGTAGTCAAACATTGGCGCCACTATCTCTTCCAACGAGAATTTGTTCTCTTTACTGATCATGATGCTCTTAAATATCTTGGTAGTCAAGATAAGCTTTCTGCCCGCCATGCATCTTGGCATGCTTACTTGGAACAATTCACATTTGTTATCAAGCATAAAGCTGGAGTTTCTAATCGAGTGGCCGATGCTTTAAGCCGTCGTCATAACCTTCTTACTGAGATGCACATTACAGTCCCTGGGTTTGATTCTTTTAGGGAACTATATATTAGTGACCCCTTCTTTGCTGCAATACTGCTCAACATACAACATGGTGAGCGCACAGATTTTGTTCTACAGGATGGCTTTCTTTTTCATAGGCTCAAACTTTGTATTCCAGCATGTAGTTTGTGCTTAAAAATTATCCAGGAATTGCACAATGAAGGTCATGTGGGTCGTGATCGCACCCTGCATCTCGTTTCTAGTTCTTATTATTGGCCCACAATGCGCAAGGAGGTAGAACGATTTGTGGACCGGTGTCGTGTTTGCCATATGGCAAAAGGTACCTCCTCTAATGCCGGATTATATCTGTCCCTTCCTATTCCCATTCAACCTTGGGCAGATATTAGTATGGATTTTGTTCTTGGACTTCCACGTACACCGCGTGGTAATGACTCTATCTTTGTTGTCGTTGATCGGTTCCCAAAAATGGCACACTTCGTTCCTTGTAAACGGACAACAGATGCTGTTCAAGTTGCACAACTTTTCTTTCGAGAAATCTGTCGTTTACACGGCCTACCCACTTCCATCATTTCTGATCGTGACACACGATTCCTAAGCCATTTCTGGCGAAGTTTATGGAGATCGGCTAACACTTCTCTCAACTTCAGTAGTGCTTACCATCCACAAACTGATGAACAAACTGAAGTTGTGAATCGATCACTTGGCAATTTACTGCGCAGCTTGGTCGGTGCTAATATTAAATCATGGGATGTTAAGCTTTGTCAGGCTGAATTTGCCCATAACCATGTGGTTAATCGTAGCACTGGGTATAGTCCTTTTAAGGTTATCTATGGCATAGTTCCACGTGGACCACTGGACTTGTCGACGCTCGCCAGTAACATACGCACACATGCTACAGCTGAGGAGTTGATTGAACAGCTCCGCGAGATACACCAACAGACCCATTTGCAGTTAACCGCATCTACTGCCAAATACAAAGCACACGCTGACCAAAAACGCAGACATGTGGACTTTTTAGTTGGTGACCTTGTTTGGGCTATTCTGACCAAGGATCATTTTCCAGCCCATGAATATAACAAACTTGCTGCTCGCAAGATTGGACCCCTGGAGATTACTGAAAAGATCAATCAGAATGCTTACCGTTTGCGCCTTCCTAGTCACATTCACACCTCAGATGTTTTCAATGTGAAGCATCTTATACCGTTCTCGGGTGACAACACTTCCGCTGATAAAACCCCATTAGATTCGAGGGCTAATCTTTCTCATCCGGGGGAGAATGATGTCCTGCAGAGTGGCTAACATTTATCTCATCTTTTATCTTTTAAGTAGTTTTCCTTTTATCTCTGCTTTTATATTTATCAGTTTGTTAGGATCCTTTTATCTTTCCTTTTTATTTAGATATTTATATTTATCAGTTTGTTAGGATCCTTTTATCTTTCCTTTTTATTTAGATATTTATCAGTTTGTTAGGATTCTGATAGGATTAGAATTTACCCTTCCTTTCCTTATATATTCGTATCAAAGACCTATGGAAGGCAGAGAATTTTAATGAAATATTGAGAACCTTTCTCAGTGCCCCTGTGTCAATCCCTCGGTATTCTTTGAATCAACGAGTTATTGATATTTAAAAATCATTCCATCACGTATGCTGCATCAATATGTATACACAGAGAGTGAGAGAGTATGGATGTTATCTTATTCATGCATCATATGATAGAAAAATGTTAAATGTAGAACCTATTTTTGGGTATAGAAGTGAAAGGAAAAGAGAGACAGACAGAAAAAAAAAAGAAGGAGAATCTGTTCTTAAGATCACATCCTTTTTATTCTTGCCATTTATCTATTAAGAGGGTGAGTCATTGACTTCAAATTTTCTCTAATTTCATTGTCATTGCCTCTATCTATAATCCTATCCTAAGCTAAACTTATATCAACTCCTTTGTAGCAACCAAAACAACACATAAGGGAAAGGAAGATCAATTGGCACATTGTTTCAAAACATGAAAGTAGCAGCAGTGGTTTCACATCAACTGAGCAACCTAATTTCCAGCAAAAGCATTTTGGAGGATCTCAAGAATTAGTAATTTCTAAACTTATTTGTTTACAATGTTGTTTTTTTGTTACAATTTATTTAGAATGTTTATTAAGTCTCAATGAGTATATTTATTTTTATATGTTAAGAAAAAATATTAGTTGTGATCAACCTGTTTGTGCTGTGTAATGTGATTATTGTGTCTATTTTACAAATTATAGGGAGAAAAATAAATAAAATGTATTGTGTATTTTTTTTAAATAACTTTTTAGATCAGTTCTTTTTTATAACTGATTTAAAAGGTTAACTTTTTAGATTGGTTATAAAAAGAATCGATCTAACAAGTTAACTTTTTAGATCAGTTCTTTTTATAACCGATCTAAAAAGTTAACCTTTTAGATCAGTTATGCAAAAGATCCGATTTAAAAAGTTACTTTTTAGATCGGTTAAAAAAATAACCGATCTAAAAAGTTAACTTTTTAGATTGGTTTTTGTCTGATCTAAAACATTTGACTTTCTATATCGCCTGCATAGACATCGGCCGTACAACTGATCTAAGAAGTCATTTTTAACCGATTTAAAAAGTCTTTTCTGTACTAGTGTTGGCTGGAAAGCCGTAGGCCCGTAGCAGTGGGATATGCATGTGGGGTGGTATTTGGAATGCTTTTGGGATATAATGTTTTCATGACTGGGAAACCCCAATGGCTTGTGAGACTTGTTGAAGGTGTGCTTAATGGAGGAGTGAAAAGGACAAAATAATCATAGTTTACTCTGTGTGTGCATGTTTTCTGTAATTTTAACTTCTGTCTTTGTGGAATAATTAATGAAATCTTATCTCTCTTAAGTTAACTATTTCAAGTTGTTTGCAAATAAGAAAATATTGTGATGAATGTTTTCTGTATTTTTCCCTAAATTGTTTAAGTATAGCAACTTTGCATAAAAATCAAGGAAAATTCCCACATTCAACCTTATATCAGATCACAAAATTGGCATTATATTAGGAACATATATGTACAGTTTCGTGGAAGAATTTACGCTAACACAACTAAATGTACAATTGTATCACAACTAAATGGAATAAATAAATATTTTCTCTTCAGGCATCATGATGACTGCAATAATTTAAGACCACTAAGTTTGGCTTAATGAACGGACTTTATGCAAAATTCCAACCAGAAAGAGTAGAATTTTCCGGTTAGCTAAATCACAAGGCTATCCTAGAAACAAAGTCCTCAGCAGCATGGTACTCTTTCTCAGGTTGACAATAACAGTAAATGATGGAGAATTTGCATGGAAGTTAAGAGGCTTGAGTTAAAACCTTCTTCAACTGTATCTGTTATAGAAGCAGATATTGAAGTTGACATCACACCTTGGTACAGTAGATAAGAGAAGTTTGTGTATTTGAAATCATGGTTCTAAATTGTGGTTGCAGTGAGTCAAAAAACCTTTACACTGCGAGCAATTGCAGGAAAATGTGGCTGATGTGGTCACAGTTGTGGTCGCAATGTGGTTGCGGTGATGTGAAAAACCTTTAAGTTGCAAACCACAATTTAAAACCATATTTTTATTGCTTAACAATGTAAACTCATTATGTTTTATATTTCAAAAATTAATTAAAAAATATAAAAAAAGGGGGTGGGGGAAAGTAAAGCAAATAGAATTAAAGTAAATAATGTATGTGGGAGAGTGCCGGATGAAGACGTGAGTACCGGAATCCACCGTAGAAGGAAGCTTGGCCGTTGTCATATGATTGAACAAAGATTAGTTTTTTTTTTTTATTTTTAAATGCAGATATAACAGAAACAGTACACAACAGAATCCTGTTTCTGCAGTGTATACAATTTGTAATATATAGCGGAGACTTGTTTCCGCAATGTATGACAGACTGGAAATTATTTTGACAATGTAAAAATTTGTTTAAATAACAGAAAATTGTTTTGATAATGATTTGCAGATATTATTATATTTAATATCAATTCAATAAAATTAAACATTAATTAAAACATTAAAACATCAATTTGAATTTTTGTTGTAGTAGCTGTGGAAGGGCACGGTTCGTCCCTACTTTACTCCCAACCCACCCAAGGAACAAACGGTTGAAACCCTTTCAAGTAGCCTAGCCTATTAATTAATCATTATCAATGGGTTGCATCCAAAATCATCTATTTTCTATTTATGAAAGGAAGAACATAAAGAGGAAAGTTTCTGGTTAGGCTTGGCTTGGTTTGAGCCAATCTCCATATTTCTTCCATATGGGGTGGGTTCTACTGCCGTACTTTATGTTCCACTTGTTGCTTCTTCATTTTCCTTCCTACACTTGCTCACTGTGCAACCATCATGACAAATCCACATTGTTACAATTCAAAAACTCAGTTGTTGTCAACTCTTCACATGATTTGTGGTTTGATATTTGTTCCTCTTTTTCTTCGAAGAAGACAGAGTCTTGGAAAAACGGAACAGATTTTTGTGAGTGCGACGGGGTCACGTGCGACACCATGTCAGGCCACGTCATTGGTCTTGACCTTACTTGCAGTCATCTTCAAGGTGAATTCCATCCCAATAGGACCATTTTCAGGCTAAGGCACCTTCAACAACTCAACTTAGCCTACAAGGATTTTTCTGGGTCTTCACTATGGCCCTTGGATCTTTCTGACACTGCTTTCTCAGGTGACATTCCCCATTCCATAGGCCAATTGAAGTCTCTTAAAATACTAGTTCTTAAGGGTTGCAATTTTGATGGACTGGCTCCATCAACATTGTTTAATCTAACTCAACTTTCTCTTTTAGATTTATCATATAATAAATTAGTTGGCCCCATTCCAAGCGAAATCAATAAACTTTCAAAATTATTGTTTTTAGATTTGTCCGATAACATGTTAAATGGAACAATTCCGCGTTGGTGTTATTCTTTGCCTTCCTTGTCATGGTTGGATCTAAGTGACAACCACCTCACGGGGTCAATCAGTGAATTCTCAGCATATTCTTTGGAATCTTTGTATCTCTCTAATAACAAGCTGCAAGGTAATTTTCCAAATTCAATATTTGAACTCGAAAATCTTACTGATTTGAGTTTGTCATCAAATGATTTGAGTGGTCATGTGGATTTTCACCAATTTTCAAAGTTTAAAAATCTAGTTTTTCTTGATTTTTCTCACAATAGCTTTCTCTCTATTAACTTTGATAGTAGGGTTGACTACATCTTAATCTTATCCAAGCTTGAATACTTATCTTTATCTTCCTGTAATATTGATTTTAACTTTGATAGTAGTGTTGACTACATGTTACCGAACCTTGAACGCTTATATTTATCTTCTTGTAATGTTATTAGTTTCTCAAATTCTTAGCACCACTTCAAAACCTGAAAGTATTAGATCTTTCTAATAACAAAATTAATGGAAGCATTCCCAAATGGTTTTGTCAGAAGCTCTTGCACTCCTGGAAGAACATTAGTTATATTGATCTTAGTTTCAACAAGTTGCAAGGAGATCTTCCAATTCCACCCAATGGCATTGAATACTTTTTAGTCTCAAATAATAAGCTGACAGGGGACATTTCTTCAAATTTTGTGCAATGCAATTAGCTCCTCATTGTACTCAACTTGGCTTAAAACAACTTGGCAAGCCTGATTCCACAATGCCTGGGAACATTTCCTTCTTTTTCAGCGTTAGATTTGCAAATGAACAACCTTTATGGAAACATACCATGGAACTTTTCTAAGGGAAATGCACAGTCTTTGGCTCACTGCACAGCACTCGAAGTTTTGGACATTGGAAACAATAACATAGAGGATACATTTCCCAGTTGGCTAGAAACTCTGCAAGAGTTACAGGTACTCAGTTTACAATCAAATAAATTTCAAGATGTCATCACTTCTTTTGGTACTAAGCATCCATTTCCCAGTTTAAGAATTTTTTATGTCTCGAATAACAATTTTAGTGGGGCCTTGCCAGCAGCATGCATCAAGAACTTTGAAGGAATGATGAGTGTGTGTGACAGCCAAACTGGTTTGCAATATATGGGTAACCACGGTCCATATAATGATTCTATAGTGATTGTAATGAAAAAGGTCATGATATGGAGCTCATGAGGATATTAACTACTTTCACAACTCTTGATTTATCAAATAACATGTTTGAAGTAGAAATTCTGAAAGTCATTGGAGAATTCCATTCTCTCAAAGCCAAGGACTTAACCTTTAGCACAATGCAATCACTGTGGCATGGCACCATTCCACAATCATTTGGTTATTTAAAAAATTTGGAATGGTTGGACCTTTCATGGGATGGGCGAGATACCCATGGCTTTGACAAATTTGAATTTTCTCTCTTTCTTGAATCAGTTTGAGGGAATCATACCTACAGGTAGACAGTTTAATCCATTTGGAAATGATTCGTATTGAGGAAATCCAAAGCTCCGTGGGATCCCTTTGTCAAAACTATGCAATAAGGATGAAGAATGATTTCCACATTCAACACTTGACCATGAAGAATCAGGGATGGGATATGCATGTGGGGTTCTATTTGGAATGCTCTTGGGCAGGGCCGGCCCAAGATAAAGCAACTAAAGCTTAAGTTTTAGGCCCACCAACAAAAAAATTATTTTCTATTAGTTTTTATAAAGCAAAAAAGCCTGACAAAAAATCCATGTATGTTGGCAAAAAAGACCTATTATATAGCTATCTCATTTAAAGTAAAATGTTTTTCTTCAAATTTGCTTTAGGCCTAACCTGCTGTTGGGCCGGCCCTGCTCTTGGGCTGTAATATATTCTTGACTGGGAAACCCCAATATGGCTTGCGAGACATGTTGAAGGAGTGCTACATGTAAGAGTGAAAAGAACAAACAATAGAATCGACGCAAATCGTCAAGGAATGAGTTAGTTTAATATGGTTCTGTTTTATGTGTGTGTTTCTTTGTAATTTTAACTTCTCCGTTTGTGTAATGAAATCTCATCTCTCAATATCATCAAGTGATCTATTTCACGTTGCTGTGCAAATAAGTAAATATAGATATCAATTGCTTTTGTTCTAAGTTCAATTTATTTGCTGTAAATTGTTTAAGTAGTAACCCGCAAAGGCATTGAGGAATATTCACGCATTCAACCTTCAATCATCACAAAATCAGCATTTTATTAGGAACGAATTTGTACAGTTTTCTTGAAGAACTTACATTTAAACAATTGAATGTACAATCGTATCATTGTATTTTGGATTTTCCAAACAATAAAGGGACCAACCATTACGCTTGAAGTTTGAATGAACAATACACCTTCCTGCAAAACTTGTAGGTCTACTACCATTGCCTGGCACATGTGAGACAAATCAATGTAGGATTTTTTTTTTCTATCAAACACAAAATGTCAAAGATTACCACTCTGACAAATTAGTACCCACTTTTGTAATCAAATAATAATAATAAAAAGTTATCAAAAAATTAAAAAATTCAAAAAGTTATTAGGCATCATTGATGTGAGACTCTATGTTATTGCACATTTCACTCAACTCTCCCACTGCAAAAAATCAACTACTTTTATGCAATAGCTTCACATATAATTAATTAAGGGTCCCATCCTCCTTCAAAATCTTCCATGGTTCCACCAATTTCTCTAAGTGTCCAGTTTCCTAATTAACAAATAAACAAAGGCAAAGTTAATTTAATAATTAACTGATATGTTTACATGCCATGATCAAATTAAAAAAAAAGAAGGGATATCATCCTTGTTCTTGAGTGATATCCAGCGGTACGTTCGTCTCTCTTCTTTCTCAGAATTTGTAGCAACTTCTTCTGCAATTCAAACGAGCAGGGGTTAATAATGAATATGGTTTGAGAGTTATAAATAATTGGAGAATGTAATGAATTTCAGAACACTGAAATGAAAATAAAATGAAGGAGAAGGAACAATCAAAAGAGTGAGAAAGAAAGAGAAGGAGATAACAATGTGGGAGAAGAAGAGGGTTTGAGAGTGATAGAGATGGAGGAGATAGACACCATATTGAATCCAGAAAGGATAATACAAATTTTGGGAGAATGTGCGGTTACACCAATTTTTGTCTATTACTTAGTGTGTGGGGGTGTGCAGTTACTTCTGTTTTAGTTGAATATTTTGTGTTCACATTCTTTTCCATTTTACCCTTTAAAGGACACAGTTGAAAGAGTGAGTGTGCAGCTCCACGCCTGCGTTTGAGAGTGATAATACAGATAAGATAATACAAATTTGCTGGAGAATGTGCGGTTACACCGATTTTTGTCCGTTACTTAGTTTGTGGGGAATTTTTTTTTTTAATGTTAGCAAAAAGAAAAAAGAAATGATAAAAGTTAATCAACTATGTGGGATGCAGGTGTTTGGTAACCTATATGAATGGGTGATGGGAAGCAACTTGGGGGGGGTCAAGATCCTGTCCATGGTGACAAATGGTAATTGAGAAAGGGCCATTTAGAGACCTATGCACAACAACAATTGGAGAAGGTGCATTTTGTTTCGTACCGTGGCAGGTAGCTAGCGTTTGCAATTGAACTGCTGGCACATATGTGTTTATCAGCAGATAGCCAAATTGTAATAGAGTGCATAATGTTTCTGCAATCAATTTCATTTATCTATTTTTAAAACATAATCAGTTTGGATATTGTCATGCTCAAATATTTGCTAGAATCTTTTTAACTTCTTTTTTTTTAAACTTAATAAATGGAATGTTACTAATACCTTTTAATTATCAGTAATTATGCAATAAATAAGTTTAGCTATAATGGAATCTTTTTAATTTCCTTTTAAATGTATAAATAGAAGTTACTAATACCTCTTAATCATAAATAATTATGTAATAAATGATTTTCTTTTGAAATGGTAATGAATAATTTTTACGTGATTGTAGAGGAGAATTGGTGAGCTGATGACAAATAAGCCATTTGTGTATAAATAGAAGTTACTAATACCTCTTAATCATAAGTAATTATGTAATAAATGGTTTTCTTTTGAAATGGTCAATGAATATTTTTAGGTGATTCTAGAGGAGAATTGGTGAGCTGATGAAAAATAAGCCATTTGTGTTTATATAGAAGTTACTAATACCTCTTAATCATAAGTAATTACATGTAATAAATGGTTTTCTTTTGAAATGGTCAATGAATCATTAATTTTTACGTGATTGTAGAGGAGAATTGGTGAGTTGATGACAAATGAGCAATTTGTCTGATGTTGCAACATATACTGTAATGACATGGCAGCGTACTATTTCGTTGCTCAAGATTTATGTATTATAAATAGATAGATAGATATAACAAGTCTTAACTCATCCCAGGTGTAGGTTGACATGCACAATGATGAAAAAGGAATCTCAGATGTTTCTGTTGAAAGCCAAACTGGAAATCCAAAAGGTGGTCAATCCTTGATGGGTATGTATGATAGCCTGTCTCTCCAACATTGACCAAATAGCATACCCTGATTCTGCACAAGGTCTTTCTCTGCCATTATTGAACCAAAATTATCCGTAGGCACTATTAGAAAAAAATTTCCACTCACTGCATTTGCATTAATATTCCTTTGTCTGCGTTCCGTAGTATATGGCTCATCAAGTTGATCCTGATTGTGCAGGAAATGATTAACACTCCTTCCTCCTCCACCGTCACTGTTTTTGTTGGATGCCTCTCTTGCTATGCATTTTGCAAATACCGATGCTGAGTTGATACGGGGCTAACTTGTCATTTTCACTGTGATACTTTGCTGGCACTTGGCACAACTTCTCTTGCCAAACCCATTTCTCATAGTGATATGAGAAATGGGTTTGGCAAGGGAAGAGAAGTTGTGCCGTATGAGAAATGGGTTTGGCAAGGGAAGAGAAGTTGTGCCAAGTGCCAGCAGAGTATCCCAGCAAAAAATGACAAGCCAGTCCAATATATTCAACATTGGTATTTGCGATACGCATGATGAGGGAGACATCTGACAATAATGGTGACAATGGAGGAAGATGGAGTGTTAATCATTTCCTACACAATTAGTATAGACTTGATGAGCCATATACTACGGAACCTGCATAGAGGAATGGTTGTGATAATGCGGCAAGTGGAAAATTTTTAACAGAGAATAACCATCTCATAACTCTGGTGAGTTTTTTTCCTTAGGTATTTCCCTTTCATCAAATGCAAGGGTTTTTCTCTTATTAGTGGAATTTGATTAATTTGCCTTCTTTTTCTTGGCTTTTAAATTTTCAACAACTGGAGATTGATTCTGATTGGAGAGAGTCACAAAGAGTTGCTGTCAAACTCGTCTGGACCTGCTAGCATTATCTATTCAGAAGAAAGGTTAGCTCATCTTTCAATTTATTTCATATTATAATTTGTGTTTTCCGATTTTGAATCCATGGGAAGTGATGTGAATGGGAAACGGAGGAGTGGGAAGAATGTGGGTAAGGATGGGAGCATTGGAAGGAACGGTGCAATTGATAAAAAAATTAAACTCTAAAATTATTTTCTCAAATCGTTAGTGTGCGCTTTGTCGTTGATAAAAAAATTAAACTCACGTTGTTTCGATTGTAAATGTGTAATGCGTGCCTGGTTGGTGGAACTTTTTGTAACGTGTATAAATGTCTCTTTTAGTCCTTTTGAATGTGTGGAACTTGTGGATGGGTTATTATTAAGTTACAAAATCTCAGATTTGGCTTGGGTGAGTGCTCTGTTTTGAGATGGATGTTGTAATATATGTTTTGAATCTGGATTCTGATTTAGTTTATTACTGGAACCAACTCTTATTTTATGAGTCCACCACATGCTAACAAAAAAAAGTATTGGTATGGTTGATAGTTTTGTATTCTGATTTCACAGTTTTGGAAATTTGGCACTGTTTGGTGACTTAGGTCCAGGCTAGCCATTTGTGTTGTTTATTTGGATTTGGGATCTAATTTTTTTTTGGAAGGCTAATTGATTTGGGGTCTAATTGATTTCTCAGTTTTACTACTCTTTAATTCTCGATCTCAAAGCATGTGTGTGTGTATGTGTATATATATATCTTGAACTAAGTCGATGCATGCAGTTACATTATATGGTGTTTTCTTGCTTTGAAAAAACATTACACCAGCCACGAATTGAATCTTAGGGTGGTAGGGATACTATTCTTGTTGGTTGGAAACTATTCTACCAATATGCCACTGTGCTTATGTTTTGAGAGGGGGAGAAGATAAAGGGAAGATGGCAGTGGCGGATCTAGGACCCAGGAACAGAGGAGGCAATCTATTTAGAAAAATAAATCTAATAATAATTATCATATAAGAAGAGTGGAAACATGAGATAATGAATTCAATCACATAAACTTAAGAGGTTAAATATAAAATTTTAAGATAAATACTTATAATTTTATTCAAATAAAGGGTGCATTTATTTATCTTCACATAAAAATAAGTCAGGAGGTTCAAACATATAAAATTAGGGGGTGCAAAATATAAAATTTTAAGAAAAATACATGTAATTTTATTAAAATGAGAGGGTGCATTTGCCCACCCTCAAATATATATAGGTCCGCCTATGGAAGAGGGAATGTTTGAGGAGAGAATGGAATGTAATTCATGAGGTCTGCTACAATAATACAAGGGTCCCATATGGATTTGACAATTTAGCTTTGAAGAGAGTGCACATAGATGTAAAGTCATAGATTTGTCAATGGGGCAAGATGGCTTTGTCATTTATTGCTAAAAATTACTTCTTCTTGGCCTATAAGGGTGGCTATATCTGGTGCATTACATGGGGCTGTCATGCACTCACTGGCAGTTAGGGCCATGTTTAGAAGAAATTTTGAGGCATAAAGACAAATTTTTTATAAAGACTTAATATAATAGAAATTATTAATCCTCATATTAATTTTCTAAATTTTTTAGCTGTAAAATCATATATCAAAGTTTTATAATCAAACAATTCTAACATTTCACTCTCGATGGATAGTAATTTAAATATAATAATTGTGCAAAGTAATTAAAAAGACAATAAAATGATAGAAATTGGAAACAAAAAGAATTGCACATTGATATTATCTACTCCAATAATTTGGCATCAACTACCCACTTTGAAGAATCACTTCAAGTCTTAAAAAAATGCAAAGATGAGGAGAAAAAAATAGAGAAAAATGATAGTACTAAAAATAAATTAAAATGACAAATCTATATATAAATTTGTTGAGATATATTATCCATTATGTTTAAGCATGTAATAGATACAAAAATATTTAAGCATGTAATAGATGCAAAATCAGTTTATTTCTCCTGTTGCAATTTTATAGGCAAAGTAAAATAGGTAAATCTGACTCTTGATTTTCTTAATTTTAAATGTTTAATACCCAATAATAATAGCTAGTAACTAGTAAAAAAAATATCATCTATTATCTTTGTCCAATTATACGATCATTATAAGCTACAATCAATCATCATTTGTTTCCTACTATAATAACTAATATGATATAAGTGATATATATACATAATAGCAATTGAATAAAAATGGGAGCCTAAGGCTGTGGCCTATCTGGCCTTGCATAATACACGGCCCTGCTGGCAGTCTCATATATTTTGATCAAATGTTAGTCCAAATTGTGTCATAGGGAGCTAGAATATGTGATTGGATGTATATAAGCTGTTGGTTTTTTAGGGGTGGGGGGGCTTATATTTTCTCATGTCTTTATTGCAGAAGTGTTTTATCCTTGCTAATTGATTGGCTTATTTATTTGTACTCGTTGAACATAGCCAAGCTGGTACTACTTATTCCTAGCTTGTGTTCATATTAATATAATTCATTTTTTTGCCTTTTCAATATATATATATATATATATATATATATATATATATATATATATATATATATATATATATTCATGTGAGTTTTCCTAGCTTGAATAATTATTAACATACAAAAAATCAATATTCTATTTTTTTAATGTTATGGTTTTTTTTAATCATTGAAATGATTAAAATATGTCTAATTTAATTTCGGTTACTAATTCTATATTAGTTAATTTTGGCCTTAATCCAAATCATCACTCAATATTTGCCTAAAAAATAACCGTCACTCATATAATCACTCTGTAGTGTTTACGGGAGCTTACAGGCATATTAGTTGCTGACCCAATTTTGGCCTTTCTATGTGTACACAATAGTCTTTGGTAGCCCACTCTTTTCTTTTCTTTTTTTGTTAAATTGTATTTGGTTTAAATTAAAAATGATAATTAATATTTGAGTTTAGTTACTTTATGTGTATAAATTTTCAATAAAAAATGAATACCTCAAACATCTAATGGCACCCATCAGATCTGAATTTACAACAACTATAAGTTATATAGACTTTATCATTGCATGAGTGTAACTACCTCCATTAGAGAAGGTGGATTGTTGAATTTCTGGTGTCATGCTCATAATGAGGAAGATTTATAAACAATACAGTTGTGTGTGTTTGCACAAAGGAATAGAAACAAGAAGAGAGTGAAAGAGGGTTGTACTAATGTTGTTGGGTCAAAGAATTTGTAAAGCATAGATATATTTATAGTGTTATGAGGTAGGGGTGGAAACAGACCAGGCTTTGGCGGGCTTGAGCCTGACATACATCATAATTACTAAGCCTAGGCTTGTCCTATTTACGTGTTACAGGACTTTTTTTAAGCCTTAGCCTAGTCTGTTTATGTGGCCTGTTCTATAGAAGGGCCTATAAACAAGCCAACGGGCCTAAATATGCTAACGAACCTTGTTCATCACATAAAATATTCAATGCTTTATAAAAACTAATATTAAATATAAATATTATATATATATATATTATATTCATGTAAAATATATAAATATATAATATTATATATATATTATTATATAAATAGGCCAGTCTGTCAGGCTTAATAGGCTTTTTAAAAAGCCTAAGCCTGGCTTTTTTAATAAACAAGTCAGGTCAGGCTAGGCCTTTGGCGGGGCAGGCCGCTGGTCCCCGACCGGCCGCCTGGCCTATTTCCACCCCTATTATGAGGTATATATCCATTATGATCAATTGTTTCAAAGCAATATTGGAGGAAAGCTTGAGATTTAAGTTGGTCTTCTGGTCAAAGAGGGAAGCTTGATATTTTGTTTTTTTGGTCAAGGAGGGAACTATATATAAAGTAAATAATTGAAAATATTAGTACTTCAAAACTTTCCAAATTCAATAATTTATCATTTTTTATATATTTTACACGTTGATGTTGGAATTATTTAAATGTCTCTCTGAACAACTATTTATTTGGTGCTAAATAGTTGTTCAGAGAGATAAATATATTTTACACCAGATAAATAGTTGTTCAAAGAGATATTTAAATATATTTTAATGTCAACGTGTAAAATATATAATAAAAATGATAAATTATTCAATTTGGAAAGTTTTTAAGTATCTAAAATTTTCAATTATTTAACTTATATATATTTCCCTCCTTGACCAAAAAAACAAAATGTCAAGCTTCCCTCCTTCACAAATAAAGAAAATATCAAGATTCCTTCTTTGACCAAAAGACCAAATTAAGTCTCAAACTTCCCTCCAATATACTGCTTTGAAACAATTGATCATAACAAATATATACCTCACAACACCATAAATATATCTATGCTTTACAAATTCTTTGACCCAGCAGCATCAGTATAACCCACTTTCACTTATTTCTTGTTTCTAGTCCTTTGTGCAAACACACACAACAGTATTGTTTATCAATCTTCCTCATCATGAACATGACACTAGAAATCAACAATACAGTCTCTGATGGTGGTAGTTATACACTTCATGCAATGATAAAGTCTATATAACTATAGTTACTTTATGTGTATAATTAAAAATGATAATTAATCTTTATTTTTAGGAATATGTAAAATGTGATAGTTTGATCATTTTAATTTCCTTAAAAAATATATTATTGTTAATTCATCTCTCAGCTCATTCACAAGAAGTTATGTTGTGACTTAGTTATATCATAACAATAATTGCTACAACAAGTATGTTGTTACTAAACTGAGTTGAGAGTTGAGACCATATGTTACGTTAACATGCATGTGATCTAAAACCAAAAACAAAAAATGTACTTGAGATTGATTTAAGAATTTGATTTCAATTACATTGATGTTATCTACTAAGTCTAAATGGAGCATGAATTACCTAGTATTTGGTTCTTCTAAATACTTGATATTTGGTTCTTATTCAATCTATTGGTTGTTGTTCAGCAATGCACTGCTTCCTTGTTTCTCATAAACTTTTTCCTTTGTGAATATTTTCAGGAGCAAGTGCTGCATTTGGAGGCCTTGCTTCTCATAAACTTTTTCTTGAGTTTGCTTCAGATCCTCGAAATGTTCGCTTAGGGCTTGCTACTGATGGTTTTAATCCTGCTAGGACCCTGAGTTTGGTTTTAAATGCAGTATACTTGTGATCAGCTTGGATTGATAAAAAAATCAAACCAAATTTGCAATGGCCACTAGATGCTGGAGGGTATGTGTCCTCCTCGATTTTTTTGTATCCTTTTTCTATATATTTATCTCAACCAAATTATTCTTGCTAGAGACAAGTGGATTCTATTCTACGTGGTGAAAGTTATATTTGTAGGATAACAAAGATAACCTAAGAGTTTAACTTATTAAGGAAACAATCTAAGCACACAAGAGTTAACAAATTATTGGTACTGGTTTTATTTTGTATCTGCATCTACTGAATTTCTATCCTAGCTTTTTTGAAATAATTGAAGTTTATTTCCGGATGGTAGAAACCTATCCTCTCAATTTACAGAAGGACTTTGCGCATCAGTTTCTTCTTTTGTTTTGTTCCTCCCTTATTTTTCACTACATTTTTCTTTTGTATATGCATGAGGTATCTTTCTTTAGAATTTCACGTGTTCTTATTTATTTTTTTTATCAGCAAATAAATAAATATATATATATATATATATATATATATATATATATATATATATATATATATATATATATATAAATATCAAAGGGCATAAGGAATACCCCACAAGATTACAAAAAAAAGAGGAACCTGTGTTATACGTCCTCACCAACCAGTGGTTACTATATATTTATGAACATTTGTCATAAATATCCATTAACCAGTAATTACTATCCTAAAATTCCTGAAGCAGTTACTGTAACGTACCCACCATAATTACATACCAATCATAATTACAAGATCACCCCATAAAAAAGTCCCAAAAAAATAAGTAACCCACCATAACCAAAATAAAAGCCACCAACATTTCTGTGTATACCCCTGAAATAGCTGGTACCATGAACCACCAATTCTTAACTGCATGTACATTGATTGCTCACCAACTTTTCCAAAAGCTTGTTAAATTACATGCACCGCAGCGTTACTTCCCCATTCAAAGTATACGAGGCTAAGTTAACATGACGTTGAAATTAGAGCCAAAGCAGTACCAACAGAAACCTATGAAGCTAACATAAAGCAAAGCTGGACGAGTTCAAAAGATCACGAAGACAAGCCTCTGTATTAGCTATCCATTGTTGATTGGAAATGCAAAAGCTGGGATCCCAAATATTCAACCACGACCAAACTTGTAGATGTGCATTATCCCACAATTTGTCTAAATCATACGTCATTCATTTAAAAATGCATGTGTTCCTGTGGTTCCAGATACTCCAAACAGTGGCACACCAGACAATTTTCCATACCTCATTACTGCTGTTAGAAACCCCCAACAATGTGTGTTGCCAGAAGTGGTCCTCTGTGGTTGCAGGTAGGACAGTTTTCATATCCAGCCTAGAGTACCAAAGATTCCAAACCTGCACAGATTTTGGGCAAGTAAAGAAAATATGTGATGTAGATTTCACACTTTGAGAACAAAATTGGCATGTCCAAATTCCATTATCCACCTGTATATTTCTTTTTTGCAGATTCAATTTCGTTGGAATTCTGTCCAACCATAGTTTCCAGATAAAGCACGCTACTCTAGGAGGGATCTTCAACTTCCACAGTAAAATACAAAAAGGGCTCTTCCTTTCCTCCAGTGGCCTAGACATAGCCTAGACATATTCACCAACATATTATACCCTGAAATAACAGAATATATTCCAGAATTGTGATGAGTCCATATCCAATTGTCCGAACCAACCTTCTTCAGTTTTAACCCCTCCAATTTCAATAACAAGCTATGTATTAGATCATTCTCCCATTGGAACCTTTCTCTCCTCCACTTAAACTCCCACCTCCATTCACCATCTACCCAACTACCCATATCGCCTATGAGTTGATGTTGCTGTTGTGAAATTAAAAACAGCCTATTGTATTGTTTTTCAAGACTTTCCTCCTCCAACCAAGTGTCTTGCCAAAATCTTGCCACTTTACCATCACCAATCTCCCACACCATTCCTTTGTCACACCACTTGGATTTACATCCATCCCCACACACAATAACCAAGTCTCTCCACCATAACGATGCATTCTTCAAATTATTTTTTCCATCAACCAAACCTCTCCAACCCCCATATTTCTCCATTAACACCCTTTCCCAAAGAGACCTTTTTTGATGGAATAGTGACCAACGCTATTTTGCCAACAATGCATCATTGAAAGCCCTCAAATCTTTAATACCCAAACCACTAAAGTCTTTATGTGTACAAATTCTTTTCCAACTCACCCAAGCAATTTTTCTTTTTCCAACCTCACAACCCCACAAAAAATCCCTTTGTAAACTCACCAATTTACTCACCACCACATTAGGAATTTTGAAAAAGGATAGAAAGAAAAGTGGGAGTGCGTTAAGTACCGAGTTGATAAGGCACACTTTACCCACAAAGGAAAGATGTCTATGGCTCCATGATGATAGCTTTTTCTTGAATTTTGCAATAATAGGCTTCCACATTTCTTCCTTTCTTGGATTTGCTCCAATAGGGATCCCAAGGTACACAAATGGTAAATTCATCAATTTACAATTAAGAACACCCGCAAATCTTTCCTCCAACTCCCTCTCAACCCCCAAAGCAAGGAAACTACTTTTGCAAAAATTGACCTTTAGTCCCGAAGCTAATTCAAAGCATCTAAGAATTTAATAGCCTTAACATTCCCCAAGGAAGCTTCTCCCAAAAAAAATGGTGTCATCCACGTATTGCAACAAATTTACTTCAACCCCTCCATCACCAACCTTATAACCCTTAAATAAATGTTTATCAACTGCTTCTCTCATCAAACCACTAAGTCCTTCCGCCACCACCAAGAAAAGGAAAGGAGCCATTGGATCACCTTGTCGATGCCCCCTTTGAATATGAAACTCTTTGGTAGGGCTACCATTAACAAGTACCGACACTCTACTCGACAACAAACAACCTCTAATTCATCCCACCCATTTATCACAAAATCCCAACTTGTGAAGCATGTCAAAAAGATAATTCCAACACACACAATCATATGCTTTTTCATAATCAACTTTGAAAACAATACATTTCTTCTTTTTCCTCCTAGCCTCATCTACCACCTCATTTGCTACAAGAGCACTATGAAGTAAGTATCTTCCACTCAAAAAAGCACTTTGTCTAGAATCAATCACATCCGGCAACACTTTTTGCATTCTTTTAGCTAAGATCTTGGAAACTATTTTGTACATGCATCCCACCAAGGAAATAGGACGGAAGTCCCCCAAATTTTGAGGGTCCTCAATTTTGGGAATTAGAGTTATAAAGGAAGAATTCGAACCTCTTGGAAAGATCCCCTTTGAATGAAATTTCTTCAAAAAGCGAATAATCTCCATCTTCATAGATCCCCAAAACTTCTTGATGAAATTAAAATTAAGTCCATCCGGCCTCGGACTCTTTGAGCTACCACATTCCCAAATAGCATCCTTTATCTCCTCTTCAAGAAACTTTGCCACCAACCCATCATTGGCCTCCTTCGAGACCTTGTTGAATCTAACTCCATCCAACCTAGGCCTCACAAATTCAACCTCCATAAATTTTTCTTCAAAAAAAGTCTTCACTTCATTTTTCACCCTACTTGGATCTTCCACCCATTGGCCCTCCAAGTGTACACCTCTAAGCATATTTGATCTTCTTCTCCAATTGATAATAGTATGAAAAAATTTGGAGTTGGAGTCCCCTTCCATGAGCCATCTTATTCTCGACTTTTGTCTCAACAAAGATTCATTAAGATGTGCTATCCTCCAAAATTGTGTTTGTAGTTCTCTCCTAGCCGCCACCTCTTCTTCGGATAAAACTTCCTCTTCCTCCTTCGCATCTAATTCATTCATTTTCCTTCCCAATTCTAGATGTTGTTTTTCCAAATCAACAAAGTGTTCCTTATTCCAAGCTTTGAGTCTTCCTTTTATACCTTTAATTTTCTCCTTCAACACAAAAGCCCCCCATCCATTAACAACCATTTCATTCCATGCTTCTTCCACAAACTCCTTGAAGCCCTTTACTTCACCCCAACAATCCAAGACCCTAAAAGGTTTGGGTCCCCAATCATTCACCACATTTTTTAACACCAAAGGACAATGGTCGGATATATTTCTATCAAGAATGTATTGGGTGCTACCGGGCCATGTTAGAAACCACTCTCTAGAAACCAAAAAGCGGTATATTCTACTTTTGGCCTTCCCATTTGGTCTATACCATGTGTAACTCCTCCCAATATGTGGCACCTCCAACAATTCCATTTCATCAATAAAACTATTAAACTCCCTTCTATCTCTACCTCCATAATCGCCCCTACTTTCCCCTTTTCTTTCATTTTGAGCTCTTACACAATTAAAATCCCCCATAAGACACCAAATGGGGATGTTACTACTAGCTTTCTTTTGTAACAATTCCCTCCATATGTTTCTCTTTAACTCCGCATCACAAGAGGAATAAATGTTGACAATAGTAATTGCCACTCCCTTCTCCTTCCAAATGCCTTCTACACCAATGTAACCATTACCCATGAAATGATTTTGCACCTGTAGAGAACTTTTATTCCACATCAAAAGCAATCCTCCAGCACCTTGTATTGCCGGGTTAACCAACCAATCAACCTCGAACTCTCCCCATAAATGGAAGCATAGTTATTTACTGATCTGTACCTTTTTTGTTTCTTGTATACCCATCAATTGAATCATCTCTTTTGTCACCAACTTTCTAATCATCTTCATTTTTATCCTCCTCCCCAACCCCCTCACATTATATGTTAAGATTCTCATAATAATACTTCATGTGTACCCTCCTTTCCGTTTCCCTCTCTTCCATTATCTCTACTTTCCATGGCTACAATCCTGCTCACCATTTCATCATCACCACCAACAAAGGACATTCCCAGAAGTTTCCCATTCTCCCAAATTTTTGTAGCCTCCACTATATCATTAGCTACCCAAAAGTTCCTGTTGCAATTCCTTATATCATTGTCTGATAGGGAATTGCTAAAGGAATAAAATTGTAGCCTCATCTTCCTTCTCTGCTCTTTATTTTTACTTGTAGATCCCCCAACACTTGTTTCATCACCGTCAGAGGAAAACTATGTAACTACACCAAACTTACCTCTGGTTACTGTTTCTAGAACAGGCGATGTTGTAGAGAGAAAATGTGTTTTTAGCACTGCAGTATCAAGCTCAACATTCCCTCCTTGCAACGTAAAATTACCTGCCCCAGTAGAAGAATTGTTGTTAGCAGTATGCTTTTGTAAGATCACCACTTCCTTCGATCCTAGACTGCCAGGTTGGGCCTCTCTGTCATCACGTCCCTTTCCATCTTGAGCTTTATCTTTTATAATATCCAGCCTACTCGTGGTCTTTTCCAAGCCAGAGTAAAGGCCCATATGCCGTGGTTCCACTACAACCATATTGTCTTTGCTTTCCTTATGTCCCACGTTAGGCCCAATAGTATTGACACTAATGAAGCCCAATTCATGATTCGTAGCCGAGTTGACCATCACCTCTATGTCTTTGGTTAGCCTAAGTGCTCGTGAATTAGTATTATAAACTTGTTGCCCACTTACTCCTTCTTGGCTAATTTCCACATGCTCAAAGGAGTTTCCAACTTTTTTCTTACCCTCCTTATCAAAACTTCTTGTCATAATTGTGCCTTCAATGACAACCTCTCCTTGTAAAGCCTGCTCCTTATACTTCCCACACGCAACCTCCTTACACTGAACCTCCCCCTGACAGTCCTGTTCCTGCGCTGCTGTTCTGACATACTCCAGCTTGCTTTTTAGAGATTTGTCTTCAAGTGGAATTTGAATTTTAGCCAGCAAGTTGACGGAATTGTTGCCGAAAAATTCCTGTGAATATTTTCCACCATCTTCTTCGCCTATCTTCACTAGTAAATCATCAACGTATCCCCTGCTCGAACATTCAGACCCCTCTGAATATATCTCTGCATATGTCCACTTTCTAACGACGATTCTCCATCCCCTCCTTGCTTACTTCTCCAATACCCGCAGCTGCACTTATTGATAAGCATGACAACTTCTTCAATAATCCTAATCTGGCGTGTCCTCCCGTTGATCATCAATTTGAAACACTTCACAAGCGGTTGTGGAGATGACAATTTTACCAACACATGACCATAATCCACCCTTGTCATGTTTAGAGTTTCCTCATCTAGAGATACAAAAACACCCTCTATTCCAACCACTTTTGAAAAGCAGTTTTCACCCCATGTGTCAAGTGGTACTCCTGTGATTCTAACCCAGGCCAGTCTATTTCCGGACATTAAATCAGGAGACCACCTTTGAACTGAATGGAAAATAGATAGAAACGATTCATCTTTGTTGTTGATCATGTCCATCGCTTGCTGTTCTTCTAATCCAGTGATAAGAACCATGTCATCTCCCATGTATCTAAGTTTAATCTCTCCTTTCTCATCAAGGATGTATGCTTCATTGAGTCGATCAAACATAGTTAGATCACTAAGTCTTCCAACCCAGCTATTCCTGAGCCAGTCACGGTTTTCCTCCTGAATGAGTATGTTTTGACCAACCCAGGTGTCACCTTGAGTTCTCCTTGCATCACCTTTTTTAGCTTGCCATTTGAAACCCATATTCTTCCCCATTTGACGTTCATCCCTGGTATTCTTCGTGACCATGGCATAAGTTACTTTATCCCTGCTACCTCCTCCCTGGAACATCGGATGCACTATTTCCACCCCGTTTTGGCCCATTTTCTCTCTATAATTCCCAGGTGATCCACTTTTGTTGTGAACCATCTGTGCTCCTTTCCTATCATACTTGGGAATGTTTACCCTCAACTTGATGTTCCCAATCATGATTTTATCCAACTGAGATTCTAATTCTTTAGTTCCCCTAACATCCATAAATCTGACAAACCCAAATCTGTTCCCCCATCTATTTTTTTCTCTCCCAAAGTAAATCTCCCAGACCCTTCCGTATCTCCTGAATATTTTCCACATGTTCGGTACCATAAAGTCATCATGGAATCTCTAAAAGAAAAAGGTCGTAAGGTTGCCATACTCTTTCCTCCTACTATCCCTTCTCGCATCTCTCTCCCATTTCGCACCTGACGCTCCTCTCATAGTCTTCTTAACCTTTTGACAAAAATAGTGAGAACTCGCTCGTAAGTTGTAACTTATACCTCTATTTTTCACGTGTTCTTATTACCTCTATAATCTTAATATTTATTATTTTCCCAATATATTAATTTCAGGTTGAGACTCTAGCAAAGAAATATGAAGATAAATATAAGCAAGTAGGAGATTATTATCCAAGTTAACTACTAAGGGAGCCACATTGAGTTTGCTTTGGTGAGTGACGGTCGCCCTGATTCGCCTAAGATCCTCTTAATTAAGTGGATAAGGAAACAAAATCAGATCC
Source organism: Pueraria montana var. lobata (assembly GCA_026413185.1). Taxonomy (NCBI): domain Eukaryota; kingdom Viridiplantae; phylum Streptophyta; class Magnoliopsida; order Fabales; family Fabaceae; genus Pueraria; species Pueraria montana. The sequence continues at coordinate 26,502,671 of CM048651.1, forward strand.
TCCTAAGATCACTCATCACACATATTAGAAAACCAGTTCAATCATAAATGTTGAGACAAAAATAGGCTTCATTTTCTTTCATCTGAATTGACTTTTGTGATTTGCGTTAACTTGGTTATATGTTTTGTAACTTATATTGAATATTGATACACGTTATCTCTTCTTATATAATGAAAAATAATCTTTTTGTGTGCTAAATCAATATGCCATGCTTGGAATTTGAATATGCCGTGGGAAATATTAAGAGGCAACAAGAGACTTAAAATTTCAGTAAGTGAACAACAGGCAAAAGTGTATGGTAAAAAGGGTTATAGTTTTTGCAGGCAATAATAAAGGTCAATGGATGAGAGAGTGAAAATTGGAAAATTATTTTTAGTGGCCTTCTAAATTGCCATTAAACATGCTCTATTTTTTCGACAATAAAACAGGTCCTTACCAGCATTCCTTATAATTGCCGGTAAAGCATTTACCTACCATGCATGCAGTAGCCTAATTTATTGCGAGTAAATGTTTTTGTGGGAATTTATATTGCTACTAGAAGGTATAATAATTGCCACCATAAGTAATCTTTGGTGTAGTGGCTATAATAGTTGAAGAAGAGATTAGTCTCATCTATTGACATCAGATCAACATTTTATTTAAAAAATGTGTTCACATATTACAATTAATTCAAAGTTTTAGGTGGTTGAAGTCTGATATCCGGCAATAAAAAGAAAAATTAAGACTGTCAGAAGATTAATTAAAGAATGCATGTAAATGTATCATGTTTGGACCATAGTTACATAATTCATTCCCTCCCCCATAGAACCGCGAATTGGTTCGTGTGTACCAATTCGCGGTTCTTTTCCGAACCGGTTCATCAGAAATCATCCACAAATTCGTGATGAAGAAGAACCGAAAATGATAAAAAAAATGAAAGGTTGCAACCATAGTTACATCATTCGCTCACTTCACCATAGAACCGTGAATTGGTTCGTGCGTACCAATTCTCAGTTCATTTTCGAACCGGTTCGTTAGAATTTGTCAACAAATTCGTGAAGAAGAAGAACCAGAAAAGATGGAAGAAAAAATTGCAGATCGTAACTCCAACAAAACAAATCACTTGAGAGGTGAGAAGAAAGAATAGTGGAAACAAAAAGAAGTGGCAAATCTCTGCAGTGTGAAGCCATAAGATGGAAAAACAAAGAAGTAAAAGCTACACAGTATGGGGAAGAGTAGAGAAAACGGGGAAGATGAAAGTTTCTTTTTCTTTTTTGGAAAAAAAAGTCCTTGGACACCTACACAGTACCAACACCCTTCCAACACCCTATTTTTTATATATTTTGCTTGATGAGTCATCAAGTGGGTCCTTCATAAAGTTCTATTAAAAAGTAATTTATTAAAAAAACTAAATTTAATTAAAAAAATAGATGGAGTAGCGGAAGAAGAAACAGAGAAGGAGTGGGAAAGAGAAACATATGGAGAAGGAAGGAGAAATATGAGACTTGAATGAGAGGGAAGGGAATAACACACAAGGGCACCAAAGAGGAATAACATGTTTGCAAAGGAAAACTTCTTTTCAGAACCATCCTTGAAGCATTCCATGAAAGTGCCACGACTTCATGCCGAAAACCTGCTCTTTAAAGCACTCCATGAAAAGCTGAAAATTCACTCTCTAAAGCACTCTACGAAAGGGTCCCGACTCTGCACCCAAAATCTGCTTTCTGAAGCACTCCACGAAAGAGTACGACTCTGCATTGGAAATCTGCTCTCAAGGTCTCAACTTGTTCTCTTTCTTTGATTCAATGTGGGGTTTCATCAAGTTGTTCTATATGGTGACTCTCTGTTTGGTTGGGTTATGAATAAGATGGAAGTTGAAAATTTTCTTTTCTTTTTGTATTTTACTTGATATTATTGTCTTTGGTAGAGATGGGATTAGAGTTTAGGGTTAACAAAGCATGGTTAGATTTTAAGGTAAAATAGATGGAGGGAAAAATGAGCAAAAGAAATTGATATGTATGAAACTTTAAACGACTAATGAGATAAAAGTTAAGTTTTATGGTGTGATATTTAATTGTTTTTGTGCATAAATCCCTTAGTTTGGAGGCTTATAGTTCATGATTTTGTGGATTGGTAGCAGAAAAATGTGGCTGCTATCCTACCACTTTTTACAGCTTTGAATCATGTTTTAAGTGAAGATTTTTTGTTGATTTAATCTCCCTTATGTCTCCTTATGATTACATAATTAGTATGGGATGTTTTTGTGCATAAATTCCTTAATTTGGAGACTTATAGCTCATTAAATTGTTAAACTGAGTTTATATTTTGGTGTGATGTTTATTTTTAACCCTTAAATTATATTGAAACTTAGTCTTGTAATATTTAATCCCACTACTGGTGAAAATACACAAATGTTTACTATACCTTTATATACACAAATGTCTACTATACCTTCTAGCACAAAATTTGTGGCTGCAAACACTTCCTTTTATGTCTATATTCTTGATGTGAAAATACTAAATGATTCCATTTATTTACCTTACTCAATTCAGGCTGACCAACATATGCAAGAAAACGTACTTGTTGGAAGAGGAATAACGTTTTATCGACTACTAGAGGCTTTTTTTTATGAAGGTGGTGGAGATAAGATCAAGCTACCTCCTTCTTGCTTCGCAAAATTGTCTGAGCAGGGTGCTTTTGATAAGGGACAGGGACCCTTATACTTTCAATTGTTGTTAGTTCATGAAGAAAGCTCTTCAAGCATCCAAGCTACTGATAAAGAGAAACAGGGGAGGACCACCCATTTAGGAGTTTTAGAATTCACTGTTGATGGAGGTTCCCTGGGTCTTCCTCCTCATGTATGGAATAATTTGTTTTCTGAAGGCACTCCAAAAGCTCCATTAGTTGGAGTCCGCTATGTTTGGCTTCCAAAAGGGACATATGCAAAACTTCAACCTGAAAGAGTAGGATTTTCTAACTTGCCAAATCATAAGGCTATCCTCGAAACATGTCTTTGGTAGCATGCTACTCTTTCTCAAGGTGACATTTTAACTGTAAACTATGGAGAACGTGTTTACAAATAAATGGTGATGCCATGGCTTGCATGAATACTCTTTGTAGTTTGACATGATTATAATTTTAACTTTGTCCAGAAATATACTCATTCTTTTTATTCTCTCCTTATACTCTCATTCTTTTTGGCAACACATACTGACAGTGTACAGAGCACCTGGAGTTGTTGAACTACTCTTGTTATGTTCAATTTACTGATTTAACTCTCCCCTCTCCTACTACTCCCATTATTTGTTATTCCTGTTGATATAAATATCGAAATAATAATGAACATTCTCCTTGATTACAAATCTAATAATTTATTTTTTATTTTGGATTCTTTATTTTTATTTGGTGATTGTACAATTAAAATGGTGAACCTAAAATACAACAATGAAAGGCTTTTTTAGTTCTTTTTTAATAGTAACGAGGTCAATTTTTCATGCAATACAAAAATAATTATCTTTAACTAAATGACAAATTGAATTAACCTTGTATCTTTGTGTCATGAAACAGTTAATGTAAAAGGCATCTTTGTGTCAGGATACACTAGTAACTATTGGATCACATGTCTTGAGTAACATACTTGAGGCATTATTGTTCACTTTTACATGCTTAAGACAAGTAGTAATGGTGGTAGTCTATCATCAAAGGAGTAGTGTCAGAAAAAGGAATTTTCCAAAAAGCGGTTATGAGTTAACCATATATGAATATAAAGTTAGCCATATGTTTTGTATTTGTGATAAATTAGTAAAACTTATGACAACTTTAATTTTAATTGAACAATAAGTATGATGAACCTTCAAATACAAAAAAGAAAGTCTTTTTTAGTCCTTTTAACAATAACAAGGTCAACGCTCTATATAATACAAAAATAATTATCTTTTGTTTTGAAGAAAAAATAATTATCTTTTAACTAAATGACAAACTAAATTAACCTTATATTCGTGTGTCATTAACCAGTTAATGTAAAAGGCATGTATGTGTCAGGAAGTACTAGTAATCGTTGGATCATCACATGTTCTCAATAACATACTTCACCCATTATTGTTCACTTTTACAGGCTTAAGACAAGGAATAGTAATGTTGGTATGTCGTTGGATGAATAGTGTCAGAAAAATGAATTTGACGAAAAAAGATCTTGAGTTAACCATTTACGAAATCAAAGTTAACCATATATTTTGCATTTGTGATAAACTTGTAAAATTTCCGACCACCTTAATTTTAGTTGAACAATAACTATGATGAACCTCCAAATACAATAAAAAAAGTCTTTTTTAGTCTTTTTTAACAGTAACCACATAAATTTTTCATGTAATAAAAAATAATTATATTTAACTAAATGACAAACTAAATTAACCTTAAATCTATTTGTCATTAACCAGTTAATGTAAAAGGCTTTTTTGTGTTAGGGAGCACTGGTAACTATTGGATCACATATCCTCAATAGCATACTTTAGCCATTATTGTTCACTTTTATAGGCTTAAGACAAGCATTAGTAATCTTGGTTTATCCTTGAAGGAATAATGTGAGAAAAAGGAATTTGACAAAAAGAGATTTTGAGTTAACCATTTACGAAATCAAAGTTGACCATATAATTTGTATTTGTGATAAACTTTTAAAATTTCTGAACACATTAATTTTAGTTGAACAAGAGAAATGCTATTTTGTCTGAAACACAACAGCCGATTTATCGTATGAACCAATCAAAAGTAGACATCTGTCAGCTTTATTTTATTATAAAATATTATTTAATTCAACTTTAAATTTTTTCCTTTCCAAACTTACCCCTAGTCTTACCACACCCTGACACCCACTCACTGTTTCGTATCCAAGAGACTTCTTTCTTATCTTCTCTTTCTAGAAAGAGTGAAGGACTCTCTTTCAATGAGTTTTATTCTAAATGACGAATTTGATTTTTGTGCACAATCTCAAGCATCAATGGTGGTTTTAAAGCTTTGTGAGTTGGTTGTCCATGGTAGAGGATATGGTGGAATGCATGGGTGGGTCTATCACCATGGATGGTGCGATTTGAGCCTTCGGCAACAAATGGCACAAAAATGAACTGTGCAAATATCAAGATCCTTGCTTTCTCTCTCTCTCTCTCTCTCTCTCTTTCTTGTCCCATTGAAGATCAAGTTTTTTGATATGCCAAATTCCAAATAAATTCTTGTAGCACATCAAGCACAAAATCAAATGTCATAGTGAGTGCATTCGATCAAATAGAAGGTGGAGAGATAAGATAGAAAGATCAAAAAAGAAAAAAATGAGAGTTGAGAGAGAGAGAGAGAGAGAGAGAGAGAGAGTGCATAGAGGGCCTTAAACGTGACAGTTGAGAGAGAGAGAGCAGAAGATAATAAACTCAAGGGGTAACTTTGGAAAAAGAAAAAAAGTTAAAAAGTTAAATTCAAATAATATTTTACATTTAAAGAGATAACAGATGGCAAAAATAAGTGGTTCGGCAACTTTTTTGATTTAAAGTGTTCTGAGACTGTATCATTTCTCGTTGAAAAATAAGTATAATGATCCTCCAAATAATGAAAGTCTTTTTTAGTCTTTTTCAATAGTAACCAGGTAAATTTTTCATGTTATACAAAAATTATTATCTTTAACTAAATGATAAACTGAATTAACCTTATATCTATGTGTCATTAACCAGTTAATGTAAAAGGCATGTCCTCAAGATACACTAGTAACTATTGGATCACATTTCCTTAGTAACATACTTGAGGCAATATTATTAACTTTTACAGGCTTAAGACAAGCAATAATAGTGGTAATTTGTCATTGGAGGAATAGTGTAAAAAAAAAGGAATTTCACCAAAAATGATTGAGTTAATCATATACGAATCCAAAGTTAACCATGTATTTTGTATTTGTGATAAACTAGAAAAACTTATGATCACCTTAATTTTAATTAGACAATAAGTATGATGAACCTTGAAATACAAAAATGAAAGTCTTTATTAGTCCTTTTTAATAATAACAAGGTCAATGTTTCATCTAATACAAAACTAGTTATCTTTAACTAAATGACAAACTGAATTAACCTGGTCAGACTCAAACATAGAGACCCTGCACATAGTACATAAATTTGGGTTTAGAGCTTTGACACCAACAAGGAATAGGACAATTTCCCACTAATATCTGAAAATTGTTACAAACATGACTCCATTGCTAAATGTCTTCATAGCAATACCTTCTTTATAATCTCTGGTAATTAATTATATGCAATGAAATAACGTAAAGTTAAAATATATTTGTATTTACAAAATAGTGGAGTTATACAAAATATTTCATTTGGATTCTCAAAGAGGAGCTTCATATGAATTTAAACAAAGCCCTTACAACAAGCATATGCAATAGTTGGAGTTTAAGTGATAGGAGAGAAAAAGAAATACCTTCGGCAATTTATAAGATAAAGGGGGTCATAAGTTAGCATGCTCGTGGTGTGTGTTAAGGAGGTAAAGCAGGCTATTTCAGTGAGCACTTAGAAATCCCTTTGACTAGAAAATCCAATCAATGGCAAACATTGTTGCAACACCTAAGCTATTCTCATATCAAATTCATCCTTAGAGAGATTTATTTCTCATAATATTATCATAGATTCAATTGAATTAATTACTTAAATTTTGCATTTTCAAATAAAATATGTATATCGACTCACTACCAGCAGCACACTTAAGTGTATAGCTAGCTAACTAATAAAATGAAAGACATCTTGAGGTGTAATAGATTGATTATGGGCACTCAAAACTTGAAGCTGTGCATTTTCTTTGTGAATGATATATACAAGATATACACATTGAAGCCACAATTAAGCCATTTTTTGCATGAACATAGGTCCCATTCCAGCATGTCCCTTTGCTATGACAGACTTCTATGCCAAAATAAGTTAATTATGTGAAGTTGAATCCTAATATGAGTACTGAATTTAATGTTGACTAAAATATTTTCAATTTCATGTCTAGCTCTAAAGCTTCCCTATGTGATTGGTCATTTCCTAGTTTAGCTCTTCCAACGAATTCTAGATCCCCTTTGCTCGAGTAAATTGGCTTGGACAATCTATAACAGCAGTGCATCAATGTACATTACTCCAATTTTTTCCTAGTTTTTTTATGTATATATAGAAAAAGAGATATTATTGTAAATTCCATCCTGAATATAAAATCCAAATGTTTACATTCCATTGACCCTCCCACCCAATATCCACATTAGAAATGATATTTTAGCAAAAATTGTCTTATGGTATAGGTGCTCAATGATGGAACTGGTGAGTTAAAAAATATGAATACCCCCCACCCCCCGAGTCAATTTATTTTATTTCATCTTCAGAGAAAAAGTGCCTCCCACCTGCAGAATTGTGCAGCAGCCCCCAAACTTGATAAATACTTTCAATCTAGCTTATAAAGATGATGCTGTCACTAAGACATACATCCACTATGAGATGGGAGATTGAACAACTTAGTAGAGTATCAAAAGCTGACCAAGAAAAAGCAGGAACTAAGCTAAATATTCTCCATGGATAATGGGAGTTATTGACTCAACTTCAATAGTGGAGACTAGTCAAAACTCAAGATCATCTCAACTGCAAAATATATTAAGTGGCTCTAAATACACTGTTGGATAATGGGAACAGTTGAGATCATCTCAACTGCAGGGACTGCAATTCAAATCCATGAAGCATGGACACCTCTCCTATATGTGTGTGAGAGAGAGACAGAATGTGATGACCTAGAGAGAGAAGCATGAACACCTTACAGATTCACATGATGTTGTCTAGAAGGAACCATATAAACTTTACCCATATAAACTTTACCAAAATGAACACAATGAAAAAATGTAAGTTTAGGGTTTAGGGTTCCAATATTCAAATTGGGAAAAGTGTAGTCTATCAAACTACTGCAACTACCTTTTTATGAAAAGAAACAAAAATCTCAATCCAAGAGAACCAAACCAACCAATAACATACTCAAGAATAACAATGGCATATTCGAAAAGAGGAAACAAGATAAAGAGTAAAGCCAGAGAAATCAAACCTGCAAATTGAATTCTTCAATCGTTGACAATGCTACAAGTGGAATCCCGAACGGCAGAAGTAGAGAAGAGGAAGTAGAAGCAAAAACAGAGAGGAGAGGGAACAAAGACGCAACGAAAGGGTGCTACTCTACCTTCACGAGCCAACTCTTTTTTTTAATTTCAAATGTTCTTTTATTTTCATTTTTCTTTTATTAAATATTAAATAATAAATTAATATATCATTTGCCAACTCAGCAGGTGTCATTGGGATGTTTGTTACTGTTGGGGTGTCCAAAAATTGGGACTCCAGGTGAAAATAGATTTGGAGGTGCGGTGATGTTTCAGAAACAAAGGGGTTTAGATTTTGGGTTAATTAAGATTAATTAATTTTGAATTTTAAATTAATAATAATTAAACATTTAAATTAAAAAATCATATATGAAAATAATTTATTATTATAATATTTTTCAAAACTGGTTTATGGTGAATCACTTCAAAAACTGGTCCACCCTAAAAATGCTCCCTTATGCCACCCCCTTTCAACACATTGAATTTCCAAGGCCCATCTAGCTCCAATTATCCATTTCATCTGTCACATGTCATTTCAAGCCCATTACTTCTTGCTGAATTTTTTAAGGACCTGAGGGCAAGGTCCAAAGTGAAGCGGGCAGGAATGACAGGATGGACTTTAGATCCAAAATAAAATGATTAAAAGATTATATAGATGGAGTTGAATATGTATTTTATAAATTATAGTTTTTATTTTTACTTGTGTTAAAATAATAGGATACTGACACATGGATAGTTATTATCCATTGATTGGTATCAATTAAGGTTATATAAGTGTATTCCTTTTAGACATTATGAGCAACGGAAAATATTTGAGTTGTTATTATTTTCTTTATAGCTTTCTCTATAGTCTTTAATGGTGTTTTCTTAGGAGTAGAGGTAGTATAGAATCCGCATTCTAACACATACTTGTAAAAGTAAAACCATTTTTTTCTGCTCTTAAAAGCTCTCTAACACGAATACTTAATCAATATTATCCCTTTACTGGCCAAACTGCTCAAAATCCCAAAACTAGTGAGCCTGAAATCATTTGTGACAATGGTGCTCTAGTCATTGAAGATCATGCACATGTCCCTCCCATTAAAGAATTTAGATTTTTATAATCTCAATGAAACTCTTCAAGAAAAGGTAGGCTCGGTTGAACCAGACTTCCCCTTACAAATTCAGGTGACAGAGTTCAAAATTTACTTTTTATCATTTCTGTAGAACATTTACTTTTGATCATGCATTAGGTGATGCCAGTTCCTTTGGTTAGTTTATTGCTTCCTGGTATGAAGTAGCTCAAAATAAACCACTCTCATGCATTCCAGACCCAGACCAAACTACCTTCGTACAAAGTATCATATCTCACTGAAAAGCCTCTATCATATCAAAGTATCAGGTGTTAAGAAGCTGCAGGGACTTGCTTCTGTGAACGGGGTCATGAGAACAAAGATTAAGGCTTTCTCTGTATATGTATGGAAGATAATGATTGATACCATTGATCATTGCATAAAAAGTGCACGATGGGTTGAAAAGAGAAGAATTCCATGCCAAATTACATTGGTAATGTCCTTGTCCTGTCTTTGGCTTTTGGAGAGGCAAGCATTCAAGAACTGAAGGAAGCCTCTATATCGGACATTGTGAACACAGTGACGATGGTGAATCTGAATCCTAAATATAGCTAATTTTGGGGACCAAAATTTATAAAATAAATATAAACCTTGTAGAATTTAATTAAAATACATTGTCGTCACAATACATAATGAGATGGTTTTGGACTACTAAAAATACTACAATAGGTCCCAATCCATGGAATAGTATCACACTTAATATATATGGATACTAGAACATTCTAGTGTACTACAAAGTAGGAAACCATCATAAAGTCATCTATCCATGCAGTGAAACTGACAAGAATTACATCAGCTCAGTAAGTTCAGGTGCAGTTTACATCTTCTATATGGTTCTATATCAGAGCATTGTCAATGTCAGTCTTTTTATTAGAAAGTATTCCAATAACAGATACATTTAAAAAGTGAGGAATGAGTAGAAAATGGAATTTGATCCAGGCAATGCAATGTTTCATATACTACATTTTTTACCACATTTGCTGACTTGCTGTCCTGAGCCGAATGGTGTCGTGTAATCCACGTAGCCGACCTCACCTAGTGGGATAAGGCTTTGTTGTTGTTATTTTTGTTGACTTGCTGTGTCAAACTAACAGAACCACTAGACTAAATTGTTTGATCTTTGTGCGACTCCTAGAAAACTTGTTACTGAATTCATTTACTGCTTTTACAAATTACAAGCACTACCTCTTGGATAAATTGAAAAGTATTTTTTCCTTAGTTATCTTAACATTTAAACATTGAATCTACAACATGATTTAATATAGAAGTTCAATTTTCAAATATGAAATTCAATTACAGAGTAGTTCTCTGTTATTTTTTTTTAATTTCATAACCTCAATTCTGTGCTTTTGTAATTTCAGAATGTATTATTTGTTTGTTGTTCTGAGGTTTGCTTATAAAACCTTGTCCCAATTATTTTTCACTTATAGGATAATGTCAGGGTCAAGCGCCCAAAAGTGAAAACACAATAGAATAGTAAAAAGCTCTCTGGACGATACACTCTGACACAAAAAGTCTAATCCTTTGCTTAGCAAAGTTATTTGTATTTGCGCTGTAATTATTTGTCCTCTCTTTGTGAGTTGATTTCTGTGTAAATCTTTCAAACTTTGTTGTTTGAGAAAGCCAGGAGTAGTTTAGTGATCAAAGAATACTTGGGTGTTTTTCAATCTCAGTGGGAGATTGATTGTTGTGCCAGAACCTTGAGAATACTTGTTTGTAATCAATTTTTGATTAGTGGAACCATGCTAAGGTTGAAGAAGAACTAGATGTAACTTAGGTTGAATGAACAGGTATAAAAAGAAGTGTTCTTGGTTTTGTTCTAACGTTGTTTCCTTCCCTCACTTTTATTCATCTCTGGACGCATAAGCTTTCGAACTTGTTTTATAAACTCTTATTTGCAAAACTGTTTTCAAAAAAGTTTTTAAGCTTATACAAACACACTATTCAACCTCCCCCGACCTCCCTTCTAGTGTGTTCCATTTATTTTAAGTATGGAGCGGGTATGTGTATTTTTTTCAAACGTGTGTGGGGAAGAATACTATAGTACCCTACCTAGACTCTCCCTATTGTCATCCCTAGTTGAGTGGGTTGAATAAAGTTTCTGAAAGCAAAAGTGACGAAAAAATGTCTAGGCTAAATTACATATTTAGTTCCCTTTAATTCTTGATCCATAATTTTGATCCCCTTATTTTTTTCGAGACTTTAGTTCCCATATTTTGAAAAATATGTAATTTTGGTTCAATTCTCAATTTTACGTACGTTTCTTCTTTCAGTTTTTAAATGTTAATTAGTTAAATTATTTTTTGATGGTACCTTAAATAAATTTGTTAGATATAGGATTCAATTGGACCAAAATAAAAGCAACAAGACGTACGCAAAATTGACGATTAGACCAAAATTGCATATTTTCTAAAATGTGATGACTAAAATTGCAAAAAAAAAATAGAAGAACCAAAATCACAAACCAAGAATTAAAGAAGGGTCAAAATTATAATTTAGCCGAAAATCTACTGTTGGACCGAGCCCATTTTATTCTCGTTGGATCCATTTCATAAAACGCACACCTACTCTTACAAGACGAATTCTAGCGTGCACTAGTGGGTGGACTTTGGCACCGTGCACAAGTTATATAGACCGTTAGATATAGAACTTTTAAAATTGACGGCAACTATTTTTTTAAGTAATCTAATTTTATATTATGGTTTTGTTTTTTAAAAAGTACCCACGTGGAAAAGGAAAAATAATAGTTTAGTGGTGGATTGCCTTTTTCGGAGATTGGTCTCCCTCCTGCACTAGTGGGTGGACTTTGGCACCGTGCACAAGTTATATAGACCGTTAGATATAGAACTTTTAAAATTGACGGCAACTATTTTTTTAAGTAATCTAATTTTATATTATGGTTTTGTTTTTTAAAAAGTATCCACGTGGAAAAGGAAAAATAATAGTTTAGTGGTGGATTGCCTTTTTCGGAGATTGGTCTCCCTCCTCCTTTTTCGATTTTGTCTCCTGTGCTCGTGAAGGGAGCTTCTGCAATTTGTGGCAAGTCACGATTTGTGACTATGAGCAACAAGAACAAGCGAATCTTTGACGAGGAGTGTCTTATGATTGATGAAGCATGGTTCTACAATGGTGGCTGAGGCCCTCTTGGACGACATGGGAGATCGGAGAATTAGAAGAAGGGATGAAGTGGCAACTGCAGAGACAAAGGGATGCGAAGCAGAAGCAATCATTGTCTGAAATTATTTGAATGAACTATACTTCTATAGAGAAAAGAGACGTGTTCTATTTATCATGAACTCAAAGAGTTCTTCTGGAGATTTTCTTCCGTTCTGTTTTTTTTTTTTTTTTTAAATATTCAATTTCACCAACAGGAGACGAAATCGAAAAAGAAGGAGGGGAGACCAATCTCCGATAAAGGCCATCCACCAATAAATTATTATTTTCCTTTTCCATGTGGATATTTTTTAAAAAACAAAATCATAATATAAAACCCGGAATACTTAAAAAATAGATGTCGTCGATTTTAAAAGTTTGATATCTAACGGTACGAATAACTTGTGCACGGTGCCAAAGTTCAGACCACTTGTGCACGCTAGAATTCGTCATGTTACAAACCAAGTAACAATTGCAACTTTCAAAAGAGTTCCTTTGGTCCCAAGGTTCCCCCTCCCTCTTTCTACTTTTACTTCTGATTTTTTTTTATTCTCCTTTCGTTCTTCTTGATCTCCACCCTCCCCCTTTACTAATAACTAGAGGTGTCAAAATTGGCCTGGCCCGATGGCCCATTAGGTCAGGTCGGGCCAGGCTATAAAAAAGCTGGCCTAAAAGGAATCAGGCCTAACAGGCCAAATGGACCAGGTTGAGCCCATAAATTTTTGGCCTAAACACTTTCAGGCCTATTTAGCCCGAAATTATTTTTATTTTTTTTATTTTTTCCTTTTAAAATTAGTGTAAATTTAAACAAAAAAATAAGTGGGCCAATTTGGTCCGGTCCAACGGGCCAAGTCGGGTCACGAAAAATATGGCCTACTAGAGATTTGGGTCAGGCCCGGCCAAGCTGGCCAGCCCATTTGACAGCTCTACTGATAACCATTAGTGGTCTATATAATGTGAAAGTCTTACATGAGTAATATCCTGTGAAGGACAGTTGAAAACATCAAATGTGTAGTTGAAGTGAAAATGAGAGGCATTGAACAACAATTATAGTATTATTTGGCTAAAAGAAGAATGGTAGGAACACATTCTTTTTAACACATATTTTAAATACTGATTAATTGCACTTAATTGTATTATTTACATAAATATTAAATTATCACCTTATCTTTAATTTGGGTCAGTGCAATTTGTTGCAATCTACTTTCTCTTTTTTTAAATTTTTTTAATTGATTATCTAAATAAAAGATTTTAAGAATGCAAAATAATATATTTTATTTTTTTACTTGATTATTTTAATTAATACTATTTTTTCATTAGCATTAAATATAGAGCTATATATTCAAATCATAACTAATTCTTGCATTGATAAAAAATAATTTTAAAACTTTCTAAATCAAAATTTTTGAATTACTGCATATTTTTATAGTTAGAATATACACCCATTGTAATTACCTTAATATTTATAATTATGGTTTTTTATGTAACAAAATATAAAAATAAAACACATAAATAGCTAATATAAAGGTGAGTTGAACTCCTCCTAATCTCTTCAAATTCAAATGCAACATAACAAATATTTCTTGAAGTTTTGATAGTAATTTTAACTTATATCCATTCATGAAATAAATAATTGATCAAATTCATACATACTATGAATAAAAATCTAGTCCAAACCTGTTTAATTTGATTTTGGGTATGATTTTATAGCTCATATGGTATGAATAACTATTATTAGACATTAACATTATTAGATATAATATTTTAATTTGTAATAGACAATTTTAGTCCATTAGTTTTTCAAGATATTTTACATTAATTTAATAATATTATGGAGTATTATCTCTTGCACGTTTACTATCATTCATCTTTGATTGAATTTTATTTTTTTAGTACTAAATAATTTATAAATAATTATAAAATAAACCTCAAATTGTCATATTATCCAACTAAAATATACAACAAATAGAATCATTATAAAAAAAAACCAAAATAGAAATTAGTAGATATAAAAAATGAGTTAAAATTTAATTGCAAAATATTATTTTCATGACATAATATGTTTCTTCATTTCATGTCACTTCCTATTTATTCTACGCTATGAATATTTCAAATGCTTAACTTGCACGGACATTTCAAATTACCACATTTTTTTTTACCATGAATAATTATAAACAAAACAACAAACTACAAATTTTTTTTCTTTTGCAAAAGCTAAATATATTTATTAAGAATTGATTATTAACATAAGAAGTGCCAAAACCCAAAAACATGTTACACTGAAGAAAACCCAAAATAGTAGATATAATTACATTTCAAAACCATGTAGAGTGAGCTTGCACATAGTTATCTTGAATTGAAGCATATAAGTATTTGTAATCAATGCATACAAATTCCACTTGGTCAGCCTCCACACTTCTCATTCACCGCATGTACTTGACAGTTAGGTCTATACATTAATTTACATAAACAAATAATAATAGAGAAATTAAAAAAAAAACAGAGAAGAAGGAAGAAAAAACAAAGAGATGAGAGTCAATGCAAATCCTAGAACATGAATATATATATATATATATATATATATATATATATATATAAGTACGTAGAGAGAGGGGGAGCATGAATCCTAGAACAAAATATTTGAAATTTAATTTTGAATTTGATTAGCCATTGAGTGGTGTGTGAGGATGATTGAATGGAATAATTTCCTTATTTAAAAATCAATATAAAGATTGTTAAGAAAGTCATTGTACCAATTGGATAATATGCAAGTAAAATTACCGTTTAAAATGATTAATTAATGTGTTTTATAATCAAATACATTTCTATATACCACCTATCTTCTAATTACTATTTTAATGTCATTAGTAGGCTTTTAAACTTGATTTTAACATAAATCATTAATAAAAACTAAATTATGATTGTTCCCATTTTGAATTATTAATTTAAATTGATTCCATTTTAAATTGATTTATTTCCAAAAAAAAAAAAGAAACATTTTTTATTGTTAATTATTTCCGAAAATAACTATCACATTAAATTAAATTATTAACATTATTGGACGATTAAAAAATGAATAATTTAAATTTGATTGTTCCCATTTTAAATTTAAATTTATTTTTATACACAATTTTTAATTTTTATTTACACGTCTATATTAAATTAATAATATGTTAAATTATAGACTAATGACAATCAATAATTTAAATTATTTTAATTCCATATTTAATTACACTATGATTATTTTTATTTTAAATTAAGTTATTTCTAAAATATTTTACATATTTTATATTTAATTATTTATGAAAATAAATGTCGTATTAAAGTATTATTGTAAACAATCATATAATTTAAATTATTCAATCATTTTAAATGAATAGTCTAATAAATTTTGGACTGATAATTGTAATTGTATAATTTAAATTATTTATGAAATAATTGTATTCTTAAATTATTTTAATTGCTTTGTGTCATATTAAATTTTTGTTGTACATATTATCAATGGTTAATGTTGATTGATTATTTTCTTGTGAGATTGATGCTAATTGACTATTTCATTGATTGATCATTTGAATTTGGTTCGTAACCGAACCAAACAATTCCGAAGCATTAAATGATAACATGTGTCATTCAATGCTTGCGAAGCAATCTTGTTTTGCCACGTGTTTTCCAAAGCTGTTTTTGGATCCGTAAATTTCATATATATTGATACCAATAAATGATATTAAAAAAATTAATACTTTTTTAACATGCTAAAGTTAAAGTGACAATTAAATTGAAACAAAAATATTTCATAAATGAAAAAAATGGTTAATTAGTGTCTTTAAGACACTGGTTAAAAAATCAAAAATATAATTGTTTATTAAAAAGTGTTCGAGTATATTTTCGTATAATTTTCAATGCAACTCTTCAATAAAAAAAAATTATTGATTCTTTAATAAAACAAATTAACACTGAAGCAATAACTTCTGTGATGGGCAGAAGCTAAGGCCCAATTTGTTGTCCTGCATCTTTCACTAAACAAGACCAATTTCATCATATTTGTCTAATATAAAGATTTAAATATGTTTTTGTCCCTCAAATTTAGGTCACTGTAGTTTTTTATCCCCTAAATTTAAATTTGATTTCTTTAGTCTCCCAATTTAAAAAAAAAATGTTCTTTTTAGTTCCTTCCATAATCAAAAACCGCCACAAATTGAGTATCCAAACCACCAAAAATCAATTAAGAAGAACTAAAAAGAGCATTTTTCAAAATTGAAAGACTAAAAAAATATTTAAATTTAAAGGACCAAAAACAACGGTGACCCAAAATTGAGAGACAAAAAACATATTTAAGTCTAATATAAATGTAGCCTCCAACTCAGTTCATCTTCTTATTGATAGCAAGAGTTTCAAAATTCCCAATTATATACAAGCTTCACTAATATATGAAAGGAACATAAGAAAAATGAAGGGAAATAATTGGATAAAGGATTTACAAAAAATAAAAATGGATGTTACTCATCAATTAAGATTTGTTTATTACAATCATGCATAAGTATTATTTCTCTTAACAACCATGTTCTTGAACATTTTTGTAACAAAATATTACTTCTTGTGACACTCTTGTACACAAGAATCCACCATGTTGGCTGCAACATCATGAGAATCTGACATGTAAAGTCAATTAAGAAAAACATGTAAATACACAATTAACTCAATTATAAAGAATAATTATAAAAAATTAAAAGGACACCAATGTTGTGAGAGATTGAATACCAATGTTGACGTTAATGGACTTGGTCAAGCCACAACCAGTGATACAATCGTCAACAACATCGATGGGTTGTTCATGACATTTTGAAGCACACGCATAAAGACATATTACATATGCAATGCCACCTGGAAGTAAAGGTGCACATGCTAGTTCACATTTGACACGACAACTGAGTTTATTAGACACATGGTTTGGCCCAACTTGTACAAGTGAAGGATTGTAATTAGCTTGTGAGAAGCCTAACACAATCATGACCGTAATCACAACTCCAATAGTTTTCATCTCATTTTTTGCCATAACTCTTCTCCAAATCTAAAAATTTATCTTAGAAATTTACTAAGATGTTAAATTGTTGTTGTGATATTTTAAGGGGGAGATTTATAGCACAACTAGGGAAATTTAATAATATCATTAAACATTATATTATGAAAATACTAGTGTATAATATATTTAACAAGCATTCTTTTGTGTTTGGATGACAATGTGGTAGGACGATGCAAGTAGTAGCCTCCAGTCCCGTGTGGATAAATATTTGTCTCATGTTCGCCTCCATACCTGCACGGGTACTTGTTAAGCGGATACTCGCAAAATTTATCAATATTCACGGATATCCGTAGATATTCATACATATTTATTTAAAAAAACTTAAAAATAATATAAAAAAAACACTTTGACTAAAAGGAAAGTGACATAACAAAGTGTTTTTTCATATTATTTTTATTATTGCTAGAAATAAATAAATAAATAAATCATTGCTCTATTATGTCACTTTCCTTTTAGTCAAAATGTTTTTTTATATTAATTTTAAGTTATTTTTTTATATTTTTCAATAAATATGTATATCTACAAATATCCATGAATATTGATAAAATTTGTGAGTATCCATTTAACTGATATTCATGTGGATATGTAGGCGAGCACGAGGCAGATATTTATCCACACGGGACTAGAAGCTACTACTTGCATCGCCCCACCATGTTGTCATCCAAACACAAAAGAATGCTTGTTAAATATGTCACTTTTCTTTTAGTCAAAGTGTTTTTTTATATTATTTTTAAGTTTTTTTTAAATAAATATGTATGAATATCTATGGATATCCATGAATATTGATAAATTTTGTAAGTATCCATTTAACTGATATCCGTGCAGGTATATAGGCGATCATGAGGGAAATATTTATCCACACGGAACTAGAGGCTACTACTCATAAATATAATGTTTATTAATATTATTAAATTTAAACATTTAATATGTGTAATAAATAAATATAATATATCCAATACTACATTAAATACTACAATAAATACTATATTAAATACTACATTAAATATTGTATTAAATGCTACATTAAATATATATAATATCAAATACTACATTAAGTGCTACTTTAATTTTTTTTTTATCCATAGGAATCGAAGACAGTTCAAGAAGGTTTACAACACTTACACACCCTGCTCAACCAACTGAGCTAAACCTTGCTACTTTAAATATAACATTATATAAGAAATATTCATTTTTTAAAATACTACCTTAATAACATCTATAATCTATAAAGAGTTACAATTTCAAGTAGCATCAATGAAAAGTTTTACACATGTTATTATTTGTTATTATTAGTGTAATAACCCGTGCCATGCACGGGTGTTAATTTAATTATAAATGTGAAAATAAATAAATTTTATATTGTTATAATTTTAATGTATTTTTTAATTTTATAAATATATGTGTGTGAAATAATTGTGAATATTTTTAAAAAAGGAAATAATTGTGAATATTAAATACATCAAATAATTTTATTTCATCTATATAAACTTATTTTTTTTAAGAAAAAGCTATCTTTATAAATATATTTATATTTGTATTGTATTAGATGTATTTATATATATTTATGTTAGAAAAAATGGTGTTTTGTATGAAAAGTAAATTTGTGAAAGTTTACGAATCAACCCGGTCAGTGTATTTCTTTTGACAAAAAATTATGCAGATCAACTTGATTGGTTAAAAATGAAAAAGTGGGACTTGTAATTACATAAAATCATCTTTATGTAGATCCATCATGTTTGGTCATTAGTTTCTACTATTCATACTCAATTTCGTAAATATTTTCACATACTAAATAACATTACTCTTTATATTAATGTATATTATAATAGTAGGTAACATATTTTAGCAAATATCTCATCCTTATGACTACAAATATTTTCTCGTACTAAATAGCATTACTCTTTATGATGTAAATATTTAATGTATATTTTTATATTAATTTGTTTATATATACAGACACACACACACATATACTCATCGTGACTAAAGTCTAGTAAAGTTGGACTATAATTGATAATTACAAAAATTACTTTAACTATACAATTTAAAGAAAAACTAATTACTTTTATTTAAAATATTTTTTATTATCTTTTGTATGGATAAGTTATGCGTGAGAGAGATATTTTTTATTATTTTGAAAGAAAACTTATGTGTAAAATATAATTCCAATAAAATAACAAATTAATATTTAATAATTGAATTAGAAGGTATTGAAAAACTAACACTGTTTATACATTAAATAATATAAATAAATAATTACCTACTTTCTTTTTATAAGATAATGTGTGTGTGTGTGTGTATAAAGTAAATTAAAAATCAAACCCATTGACACAAATTCTCGTCAACCCTATAAAATTAGTAATCTTTTTTCATTTTTATTCATAAAAATATTTATAATTCATAAAAGCAATAATGGCGATATCATTATGCGATGTATGGGAAGTTCATCACCATAATAAAATAAATTCTTTAACTAATTAGTTAGATGAGAATATAATAAATAAAAAATAAATAATGATTTATTTTCATGCAAATTTTTAAATTAAAAATTTGCATGAAAACACAATTAGTAGGTCTACAAAGAATTGTCCCATGCCAAATTTTATTTTAATTTTTAATTTAGTATATTTAGTAAAAAAAATATTGTGGATCAATGAGACATTAATTTCAAAAAATAATGTCATTGATTAGCATTTAATTACTTGACTATTTAAAATTCAAACTTTCTAATTTACAAAAAAAAATCACTGACAAAAAAAAAATCAAACTTCATATTTTTCAAAGATTTTATTTAATTTTATTTAATAATAAAGAATGATGTATCAAATGAGCAAACTTTTTTGTTTGAGATTTAGATGTGTAAAACTTTACCATTAAATCTAAAATTTAACAATAAAGATCAATACATAATATTAACTTTTTAATGTTAATCATTTAGTTTATGTCAAAGAAGAAAAAAATCTTAACCATTCAGATATGATTTTATGGCTCAATTGATATGAATAATTATCACAATATGTTAAAATTATTATTAATCTTTAATAGATGATTTATATTTCATTTAGTTAATTCTTTAAAATATTTATATTTTATATTTTTTTTTTCGGTACAAGATGAAACTAATAACGCATAATATTAGGTCTTTGTATGCTTGTTATCATTCATCATTAAATTGTCTTTTAATTTTTTAAGTTCTAAACAGATTAAATAATATATTTTATTTTAAAAATTATTACAATATAACTAATATTTAAATCAAATTATTAATAATTTTAAATTGGAAATGTAAATATAATTTTTTTATTTAATTATCATAACAATAAGTTAAGGAAATTATTAAAAAGAATAAAATATTTTGGAGTCTAAATTTAATTTACATGGAAGAGATAGAAATAAACACATGAATTAATTTTAATATATTATCAAATTGAGTAAGTTAAGTAGGAAAAAAATTGTTTGGATAAAAAAATCTTCAATGAAGTTGAATGAGAAGATCCTCAAAATCAAATAATATATTCATATTGAAATTTAAAAAAATTAATAAATTAGAGAAAGGTACAAAAATTATAATTTTAATAATAGATACTTTTTATAGACTATATTCTCTACAATAGATACAAAAGAGGAATTTATAGAAAACATATATTCCTTGTTTTAGATACATCCATAAAATTCATATACATTTGACTTTGTTATATCCTTTTCTTTCATTTCATGATGTTCCTCATTGAGACTCTCTAACTTCATCTTGTAGCTAGGAAATTTTGATTTACAAATTCTTCAACAATGGTTGCATTGTTCAAATAGGATTCATAATCACTCCACTGATAACTTACTTGAAAGTTGCAATAATAGGAGATAAAAAATGATTTCTTCAGCTACAATACAATAACATGATATATGCACAAAATGAAAAGTAAATAAATAGGCAATCAAAGGGGGGATTAGAAATGCTAACCTTCTTTAATATAGTGTCTGAAAAATGAAAGAAAATTAGAAATCATCAAAATATAGAACATAAATATCGTTAAAATGTAGAATAAATATTGGTGTTCCTTCTCAAACATGTTTTGGATATTCAAATTGTGATTGAACAAAAAGAGTAAAAGACAAAGTACATTAGTACCAATTTTCAATGGAAGAAAAAAAAAACAAAGTTATGCAAAGAAATATATCATTTTTAATGGAAAAAAGGTGGAAGAAAGACAACAAACAAATTTGTACCATTTTTTAGAAGAATAAAAAAATGAGGAACATCTATACCTTATGATTTTTCACGATGTTTCTATTTCTTTGAGAAAGAAACTGTAGAATGGAAGTTGAGAGGAAAAAAACAAAAAAAAAACTCTATATGTATACTGTAGGGAAGAGAGAATTAACAACAGTGCAACTTTCAATTTCTGAATTTATAGAGAAATAGAAAAAAAGGAATTTAAAAAAATTAAAATCGTGTATGTTGTATTTGGGTATTGATTATATTATCAAAAATAATCACGGTACTAATTGCTACGAATCATATTTGCTGAAGGGAAATTAAGAATTACAAATTAATAATTATTTTTTTAGAATAAAAATGATATAATTTTTTAATCAAATTTACATGGTATGGATTTGAATCACAATATATTATTATCAATGGTATAATATACTTTAAATTTCCTTTTTTAATATGTTACTAAGAAAATAGTTAATGCATTATTAATTTTAAATTATTAAAGTTGAATTATTAATTTCTGAATTTAAATTATTTCTAGAATTAAATATCTGATTTATGTTTAAAATGGTAACGAAAATTATTTTCAGAATTAAAAGTCTAATTAATTTTTTTTCTAATGCGTAAAAAAGGTGTCATATTAAATTAGTATATGATGACATGATATCATGATACCATTATCATATAATTAGGGGTGGAAATAGGCCAGACCGCTCGACAGGGGCCTATGGCCTAGCTTACATAAGGCCTAAGCCAGGCCAGGCCTTTTCAGAAAATAGGCCAAGCCAAGACTTTTAGTAAAGCCTATTTAGTTAAACAAGCCAGACCCTAAGTCATTCAAAAAGCTTTTTAGGCCTAATAGGCTAGCCTATTTAAAAAATCATAAATAAATATTCATTGTTAGTATTATTATTATATTAAATTTGTTATGATACATTAAAATCTTACATGTATTTGTCTTTTTAAATGATAATCATGTTGATCTACATAAAGAATCAAACTAAAGCTTATAATTAAGTTTATTGAAAAATAAATTTGTCTTCTTTCAAAATATATTTTTAAATAAGTTATCATGAATATTATATTAAACCTTAAAAATATGTTTAAATATGTTAGATTTGATTCTTATAAAGCTTGACATACATATTTTTACCTTTATCTTGGTATTAAATTATCGCAAACTAAGTCCCTTAAACAGGCTTGTAGGCCAGGCCAGGACAAACTTTTATGTAGGCCAAGCCCAGGCCCTTAAAAAAGCCTTTGACGAATAAATAAGCCAGACTCAGCCTAGCAAAGCCTAATTGATAATTTAAAATAATTTAGTATATGATGACAAGCCATGATATCATGATACCATCATTATTATATTTTAAAAACTCATACTTAATAATTGATAAATTTTTCCTAAAATATTGGTTCGTAATTAATTAGACTTAAATGTATTTGAATTTGAATTTAGTTCGTAACCGAACCAAATAATTTTGAAACATGAAATAATGACACGTATAATCCAATACTTGAGAAACAATTTTATTTCATCACGTGTTTTTGGATTCGTAAATTTTATATATATTGATTTATTATAGTCTAAGTCGACCTTATGGAAAGAATTTTCTTCTATTATTGGTTAGTTTCATAATTTAAGAAATTTTAAATTATTTTAAAAAAATCATTTTATGATATCATTGTATAATTTAATGCATTTTGAATTGTAGGTTTGTCTTATTTGAAGGGGGAATGGTGCTTTGCAAGGGTTTGGTCGTGCTTTCGGGTTTCTACCATGGGAGAGGTGATTTGTCCTTGGTCCTTTCTAGGGCAAGACGTTGATGCCTCTAGGACGGTGACTCGCAATCGTTCTTTTGTTCAAGCTTTGCACAACATCAAACATATTACAATCGTTCTTTACCTAAACTATGATATTTATAGATATAGCTATAAATTGCTTCTGACCAGTTACATCCACAAAAACATTATAAACACCTAAGAAAAACCAAACTGAAAATCACCGTTTTGCTAGTGATAATCATAGAGACATCCACTGAAATTAAGACTCAATGTGTTAACCTTTCAGCCATGGTCCATCATGCATATCCTGCCATTCCAACTGAGGAGCTCACACGATTTGCCTTATGAGAAACTGGAGTGGTTGTTGCCTTTGTGAAGTACATGTAATAGTATACGTTAAGAATCATGGTTGCAACAACGAAAACTGCTCCGGCAACGAAGACACCTTTCCGCAAGGCTTCACAGGAGAAGTTCTGAGCATAAATCATTCCACGGAATTTGGTGTGGTAGGCATTCTTGGTTGCACCTGCTATCAAGCATGCTTCTGCTACCAGAAAAGTGACCCTGGGAATGCATAAAATGTACACATGAAACTCAATGATTCACTGGTGAATAGCATGAATGATCATACAGATCCACCACAATCATGCAGTGTTTATTACTTTATTTAATGAGTAGTATTTTGTAGAGCAAATTACAGCAATATCCCTGAGATTTCGTGTAATTACACAAGCATCCCTTATTTTTTTAACCATTACTTTCGTCTCCCTTGTAGGGGATGTTAGTGTAAGGTTTGAGGGGATGCTAGTTTAATGTTTACAAACAGATAAGGAAGTATTAGTATAATGTTTTCAAACTTAAAGGGGAGTTAGTGTAGGAAAATAAAATAGTGGAGTTATGTGTAATTTGATAAAAGCTCAAGGGTGTTGCTATAATTTGCTCTATTTTGTAAGTTGTCAGGACCAGGAAGCTTAACATGAATAAAGACATAAAAACCACATACTGAAGAATGAAATAATATTTTTAAGCTGGTTACCTTTGACCAATTTATAGGCAAAAGGGTGAGGGGTTATGTAGGTTATAAATCAAACAATTAAACCATCAGAGATGAGGCAAATGATGAAATCTCCAATGATTATTTTCACTAGAGTAACAGAAGCAGACATTTGAAGCATATATCATTCCTACCACAATATTTTAGCTTCTTCAATATCAGTTGTTAAGACGAAATAGAAATTCTCGTGTAAGACTTTAGAATTCCTACCAAGAAGAAAGGAAATATATAATGGACCACGCTCGATTTCCCCCAGGTGTTAAGGGCCTCCCAAAGCACATGCACTTTGTCACTCCCATTAGCAGTGATTCACCTGAAAGAAGAAACAGGAAAGCACCCACTCCATAACCAGTCGCAACATCTGAACTGTAGCTGCAATATGTTTCATTTGTTCCTTCAATTTTGTGCATGGTTCCCTGTCAAGCAAGAGCAAAGAAAAAGGGGCCAAGTCAATGCAAATTAACAAGAATATTAATAACAAAATGAATATAGCACGCCACATTTAAAACAACACTGACTGCAAAAATATTAACGGAAGGGTATCAGAAGTATAAGCAGCAATATACTACGTTAGACTTCCCATGATGCAAGTATGGCAGTGCTTTATAGGGTGATAAATTCACCATGACTCTGAATTTCAGTGCTGGAAATGCTCTTGAAAAGAGGTCTTTTATCGTTTTAACATATTATTTCCCTTTGACATACTTTTACAGTTATTCGGAACCCATACTAATTTACAATAAATCAGGTAAAGGGCAGAAAGTGGCGAGCTATGGAGAATGGAGCCACCAAAATGATATAGGAAACTCCCTTACAGAATGTCTTTGTGAACACTTAACTGTTTTCAGCATTTAACACAACAAACTCTGAAGTCACATTCAATCACCCCATCCCCCAGCACTGTTAGTTATGACAACCAAAATAAAAATGTAAAATAATGGTTACAAACATACACATACAGAGAAAAAGGTAGAAACAACAGAAGATATAAGTTGTACCAAAAGTGAGGAAGATACATGCAAGCACTTTGGAAGTCAACCAAAAATGTAGAACGAGAAGTATCACAAGGGACATGCAGTCCTGTGCTACATCAATATGATCTTTCCCTAGTTATTATGGCACCAGGCCCACTATGTGGTTCCAGCTCTTGAAGGTGTTCATTTATAACCAGTTAATACCAATAAAACAAGAAGTGGCTTTAACAGCCATATATAGGCCTTCCTGTTCACATGGAAGGAGAAGTGGCAAAAAATGGCTTACACAGAATGAAGGGCAACAAGAACTGTGGCAAGTATTTAAAAGTGAGTTGTTTTCCAGGATCAGTTGCACTGATTATGAAGTGGTCCTTACACAAATTAAACAAACAGGTCACTTGCATCAAATACCAGGAAGAATTAGCAAGATTGACAAACCAAATTCTTGGATGACCAAAAAGATAAGATTACCAGTGAAAATAACATGTTCAAGTCGAAGTCATTGAGAGGTGGTTACCAAGCTTTAAAGGATGCATGATGAGCAATTATCTCATCAATTAGATGCAATCCAACTCTCAAACTCAGGCTCAAGCTCACAATCACGCAAATGAAGCTTGCCCATTTAAAAAACTCATGGGAACAGACAAGAGAAAAACTATGTTTAAATTATATCATTCCCAGCACAATTGTGCTGACATTGCACCACCTGCCAAGAAGTACTGTAAATGCACATGAACCCTTACATGGAGTTGTGAGTGTAGTTGGGAAAAGATAATGTTTATCAGCAGAATATTTGAATAAAATATAAAGTACTTGGGACCAGCTGGAGAATTCCCAATTAACTTGTTATTGAATACACAGCTATAAGTAAGCTTAAGTCTTGTATTGTGACATTATGAATTAAGTAACTAAAACTTTTGTTCGTATTCTTGTTCAACTCTACACAGTACACACAGTTGTGCTTGTGCCGAATCATACTGACAAACATACTGACAGTATAATATGTCCAGTGGTTGTTGGTATCAGAAGCTAGTTCCTCTAAAGATTTTGATTATGATTAATTTTTGAGGAAACAATATTCAGATTCTCATATTATAATACATCTAATTCTAATCCTCCATTAGAGATACACATAAATCTAGTTCTGTTTTTTGTGCAGCATTTATTGATGAATTCAACCAAAAAAACATGATGGATAAACAAAATGTTCTATACTTACTAACTTAAAGTCAAGGTAGGATTGTAGACAACCTACTTGGTATATTTATTAACACAATAAATGGTTTAACTGCATTGGCCATATATAAGGTCCAGCTTCTCTATCTAGTTCCTAGAGTGATGCAAACTTCACTATGAATAGATCCTACAATATAATGTGTGTATTAAACCCACAGCAACTGATAACAATGCAAATTTTGGTTGTGTTATCTTAATTTACAATTCCATTTTCTGTGCAAGAATTCATCCTGAATAGATTGTTAACTACAGTCTACTGACTTGATAATTTTCACCAAATAATTGATTTCAATCCCTAGAATCTTAGTATGGGTTTCATTATCAGTTTTATTATTTCAGTACCACAATAAACAAAACCATTATTTCCACCTTCTCGTGAAAACAAAAGGAGGAGGAGATAAAATGGGAGAAAGGAAGCAGAATGTGGAAAGCAATTATGTTCTCTTCGTTTGAATTTCAATGTCATATAAATAAGGAGAACCAACAAGAAAACGAAATTTCACAATCACATGATTGATAACTTGTAACAGAATTTTGTTAAGCCAGAAATGTTGGTAGTACCTTAACTTTCACAATCTTCAGGGTTTTAGAGACTCTTTCCTCACATAAAAACCACTTCGATAAGAACACGCAAAAAACAAAGTCCAAAACTCAATAAGGCAAGAACAGAGTTCAAAACTCAATGAGACTCCTGTTTGAATAAACTTCTCCCCAAGGACTTACAGAAAAAAATAAATAAATAAGCAAAATAAATTGAGTTAAATAAGTAAAATAAATTGAGTTTCTCTGGTAAGCTTAAATCAACTTAAGCACTTCATCTATAGAAGTTGAATAGATAAGTTGATTTTAGTTCGTGCGAGAAGCTCAAATCATTTTACCTTCATGTTTTATTTTCTTTACAAGTGTTTATGGAGAGGTTTATCAGATCACAACTAAGCCTAGTACTTTGCTTCTCCGCAACACGCCTTTGGTTCAGCAAATAAATCACACGGAAGCCAAAACACAAAACTTAGACATAAAATCTAACACAGATCTACGTCAAATTGTCAAGCCATGATGCAATTTTCTTAGCATAAAAATAATAACATATGAGGAGGAAGACAAATAAAGGTAAACAAAAACGAAAAAAAAAACCTTAGCAATGTAACTTTAAATTAAAGGGTTTAAGAGAGAGAGAGAAAAAAGTAGCTTACGACGCTTCTTCTTCTCTCGGCGGCAATGGCGAACCCAAATGCGACCAAGCACAGAACCACGACCAAAAGGTGCACGAGAGTGGACCCTCTTCCCTCTGCCATCACTAGCTGCTAGAGAAAGCCTTCACTATGCAAAAATGGGTTTGTTTGAGTTTGAGAGTTGAGGTATAGAGTGAGAATAGAGAGAGAGTGAAGAAGTGCAGTAGAAAAAGTGTGAACAAAGTGACTGCTTTTGCTGATTCGCGGTCTAATAATGTAAAGCGATGTTTTTTTTTTAAAAATAAAGGTGTTGGGGAGAGAGAGAAAGAGGAGAATGTTGGACCCACGCGTGGATGCAGAGAGTGTATCATACGTTGGGTTTGATAGGTGTGTGTGAAAGAGAGCCGAGAGAGAGGAATGCTGGTTCTTGTCACGCGCCTGGTCCCGTTACCATTCACGAGGCAACCACGAATTTCGGTTATTAAAAATTATAGTTTTAAAAAGGTTTAATTAAGCTCTTGCTATTTGAACTTTTTGAATTCGATTTTTAATTCATAAATTTTAGTTTAACTAATTAAAATTTTTAAATTTTTTAAAAATTTAATTTTTAGTTTCAAAATAAAATTTTGATCCGTCAAAATTTTTAAATTTTTTAAGAATTTAATTTTTAATTCCTAAATTTTTAAAAAATTTAAGTTTTAATACTTAAATTAATGAGATTTCAGAAATTAAAAATTAAATTTTTAAAAAATTTAGAAACCAATCAAACTAAAATTTAAGAACTAAAAAATAATTTTTTAAAAAATTTAGAAATATTGACCAATCAAACTAAAGTTTAAAAATTAAAAACTTAATTAATCCTTTTAAAAATCGAATAAGTGATTGATGACTTTTTTTTTACTAAAATAACCCAAAAATAAAAAATAAATACTCAACTAACCCTCTCTCTCACTTTTGTTTACCTTACTGACCCAATTTACTGTTCTTTCTTAAAAATCTAATTCCCTTCAACCGATTTGTCTTCTATATTTTTATATTTAAAAAAAAAATAGAATTGAGAAATCGGTTGATGCAAAACCGATATCTCAACAAGTCTTTTTGTTTTTTTTTTTTCAATTAAACTTCATTTTTTCCTTTCTTTTAATTTTTTTAAAGAGTATATTTATTAGCAAGGTACATATGCGATTGCATGGGTCGTATTAATTTTTATCTATATTTCAAAATAACTTGTGAATATACTAATAAGTTTATATATATTAAATTTATTAATGTATTCACACCTATTAGTTAGATAGATACAAATCTTTAATTTAAAATTTAGTTACAATTAAGTTTCTTGTTCCTCTGAATGTGTTTTGTGAGAATTTTCTATTTATTCTATAATTATTGTAATTATAATCATAACTGTTCAATTATGTTATCAAATTTTCTTTATTTTTTATTAAAAGATTTATAATAAAATTGAAATATAAAATAATTTTGGTAATGCTGAACGAAAGTTTATTAACTTGGAAAATAAGAAGACTTGGAGAACAAAGCAGAATTAAAAGATGATAAGCTAGAAATTGAGATTTCAAAATTACTTTTTATAAAAAGAAATTGATATTTGTAATTGTATTTTTTATCAAAAGAAAAAGAGAATGTAATCTACACTTGGCCAATTTATCAGATTATACGTATTACGTACCACCCATTTTGTACTTACTGAAGGGTGTTCCAAATATTATTTCTATTCTTTGTTATTACTTTATAAAAAATATTTTTATATGTTATTTTAAAATTTTAGATAATATAAGTTATTCCATTTTTTTAGGTAATTTATTTAAATAAACATGCAATTAAGTTATTTATTTACATTATTATACAATGATCTCATAAATTTTAACTTTAATAATTCGTAGCATAAGAATGATATATGAAAAATATCATCACTTGAGCACTTTTAAAATATAAAAACACTATTTAATCATAGATTAATTTATTTTAAATAAATTGTTTTTAATAATATAAATTAACAATCGTCCGAAGCAGTCAATTACATAACCATCCAATAGAATTTGGAGAGTGTATATTAGGGGCCAGCACCGGTCGGTTTCGGGCCAAAAAATCCCAATCCGAAAAAAACCGATCGGTGAGAAATCTGGCCCGTCACCGACTGTTTGAACCTTCGGATCGGGTTCGGGTTGAATCAACTTCGGGTGAGGCGGGCGGATTATTTCGGATCTAGCACTCCAACACATTCTTTTAACCGTTCGCTTCTTCCTTCACATGGTTTGTAAGTCTCAGGTCTCCGAGCAGATTGCTCTCTTTTCTCCCTCTTTCCTTCTTTTTCTCCTTCCTTCCTTCTATTTCCCCCTTCTTTACTCACTCTTTCGTTCTTTTCTTTCTCCCTTCGATAATCTCTTATTGGCGGTCACAGGAGACCGCTGCAGTGTTGGCATCGCATAGCATTTTTTTCTTCCAGCTTCTTGCATGTGTGACAGCCACGGGAGTGAGAGAGTGAGAGAGAAAATGCAATGTTGCAATATGGAAAAAGGCTTCAGAGGCACATTAAAGACTGAGAGAGAAAGTGCATTGTGCAATGCATAGATATTAGATAGTTTAACATAGAAAACTAAGCGTGTTGAACACGATTTGTGAGAGAGAAAAATGTGACACAAAGCCCAAAATGATTATGAGGTTCTGAACAATTCTTAAGCTTTGTATTTTAAAAATGTATTTTGAATTGAAAGAAGCACGTAATAATGGGAGCTAGCTCATGATAATTTATGCTATTTGGTCGGATGTGGGTTTCGATGGATTATTTTTTCTCAACCTGCACCCGCCTGAATTCATCAGCTAGCTCATGATAATTTATACTATTTGGTCGGATGTGGGTTTCGACGGATTATTTTTTCTCAACCTGCACCTGCCTGAATTCATCCGAATGAAACCGGATTTTTTTATACTTTTCAACCCGAGACCCATATCTATCCATCCGAGATATATATTTTAAGCACGGTTTACTCGGTTTTGGTTGGATGGTCAATTTTTGCTCACCCCTAGTGTATATGTTTGAATTTGAATTTAATGGTCAGTACATAATCCCCAATATGGCTTGGTGTAAGTATACATAAAATAACATTTAGTATAGCACCCACAATATTGCCATATCACTGGAGGATGAAACTGACAATGATGAGCCTGAATTGTCTGAGATTTGGGAAGTAGGTGGAAGAGAATAGTATCTTTTATCTCTATGATATCATATCATTGTTGGGAACCGTATCATTTGATTTGGAGGCCTTTGCAATTGGCTTCTTCATTTGAGTTTATTGTGTCAAGACCTTCTATTTTTGTATATAAAATTTTCTCTTATCAGAATCAAAAACACTTTCTTTCTTGACATGAGTTGCAGAATGATCACAAAGAACTAAAGATTGATTCTATCAGACGATACCTTCATATAATATACCAACCTGCAACCCACAAAACAACACATGCTCATTATTTTTCCACCCATGGCTGGGGTGGAGACTATTATTACACATTCACCTTTGGTGAAATAAATGCCATTGTAAAAAATCAAATCAAAGAGGTTCTGTTTCGTTGGTTGTTAAATTTAGTTATAACATGGACAAAAGAAATACATTAATATATGATATATTTTCTTTCACAGAGAGATCAAAGAATTAGCAGTAATCCAAAAAAAATATAAGCTTTTTCCCTCATGCAAAAGCCAGGGGAGTTCAAATTTCTAAAATTTACTACCTGCTGTATGATAATTCTACCAAGTGGAGATTCCTCTCCATATGTAAGCACTTTGCTTATGTTATCCAGCTTACTATAATCAATTTTCAGAATTGCAGAGCTAATTACCAATAAAAAAATAGAATATTGAAATGCCTGCAGAGAGACCACCTGATAAAAAATAATATTAATCTATCTTTAGAAAATTATTTTCTATGAAATAATTATTATATTCTTAAGTTAAAATATAAACGCATTGCCTTTCTAAAAAATTAACATTTGATATCAATTATAAAACTTTTTAACAAATGAGTTTATTTTATAACTAATAAAAAAAACAAAACTGAATACATCATTGATTATAAATTGAATAAAAATATATTAATCCTGTAGTTTTACAATCTCAGTATTTTATTACTTTAGACTTCCCACGTTTTAAAAGCTAGAAGACAAACAATCAGGTAGCTCATACTCAAAACGCAATGCCTTTTTATAGAGAAATATTCATGAATCAAATAGTGTTAGGCGGGATAAACTTCCAGATTAGAAGTTTAATACACTTATTGTAAGATATCTATTGCATACACTATCATCCGTCAAATGGCATCATAACGGACCAAATTCCAAAACTGAAATGTTAAGGAAAAGACTTATTTATTATTACCTTTCAATTAATTGTGATGGGGTGCAGTTGGATAGTACATGCAGCGAGCAAGTATGAAGTTGGAAAATTGTAGCAGCTGAGAAACAAAACAATCTTTGCATGTATTCGTTAGATCGACATGAAAAATAATAACATTCAAAAGTTAGTCTATCTCATAAGCATCTTTCAATGACAAATTTTGAACAGAGAACTACATCATCACCAATACCTTCTCAATATTTTGTACTTCCTGAATGTCTTTTAGATCCTCTGGTTTTAGAAGTTAAGGGACATCTTTAGTTAGAAATTTGGCCTTCCTTAATTGTTGTTTGCCTTTCAAGTTAGCTTTATTCTTTTCATTTCTTTCTTTTTTTGCTAAGCAAAATTCAGGTTAGCTTTAATTATGCATACAATTGATATTCCAGTATCTACTTAATTCTTGGAAACTATAAGAAAATCCATAACATACATCACTATTATCAATATGATTACTTTAAATGTCGTCAATGAATAAATACATGACCAAAAAGATAAATAACTACCATTTGTAACACCCTTAGTTTTAGAGCTTAAGATTAAATAGAAAATTAACCTCTTAATTAGTGATTAATTGAGTAATTAAGAAAAATAATAGAAATAATTAAAATAAGCATTGCTTAATAAGGATTAAGTAGAGACATTACATGATTAGTGGAGGAAAATTCAAAATTTGAAAAGTCAAAGATAGACTCACTTTGGTCAAAGACAATGGGAAGAGATTTGATCAACTCACTAATGACATTGTTATAATTAAGTGAAACTTGTGTCTAGAATCTAAAATTAGACTTTTAAGAGCATAATTAGCTTACAGATGGGTCTATACTGAATTTAATTAGTAAAATTAATTGTTCTAAAATAATTAGTGATTTAGAAAATTTAATCAATGTAATTAAACAAAATAGAGTGCAATTTGTTTAATTAAAACGGAGTTCAGTTTGTTTAATTAAAACTGAAAAAGAATTAGTTAACAACTAAATGAATGTGAGACATTAAATATTCATTAATGAAGTGAAAAGAATTAGTAAATCAAGTTTTGACCATGATTTGACCAAAAGTCAAATCTGGTTAAAGGAATGAATATTTTCATTAATAGCATTTTCGTAATTATGTGTTTTTGAGCTTGAAAAATTATTTTGAACTTAGATAAAATTTTAATAATTATAATTAAGCATGAAAATGACCTAATTTCATACAAAATAATTAAGTTGAATTAATTATTAATTTTAGCAATTTATTTAGTGTTTTGGGCCTAGAAAATTCATTTTAAATCCAAATTGAGTGATTCCAAAGGCATTAGCTTTATAAAATTAAATGTTATGTTTTAAGAACATATTAGAGCTAAAAAAAAATAAAATCCAGAACATTATAAAAACCCTAAAACATAAATACCCAAAAATCTTTTTTAAAAAAAATATGTGGGGCCACCCTTTTAGGGTTGGGCCCCCCCCTCTATAAAAGCAAAATGAGAGCCCCCCTTGTGTAGCCGCCGGTTTGGAGAGGAAGAGAGAGAGAGAGTGTGTGTTTTCAAAGTTTCTCCTCCTTCTCTCTAGACCCAGATTCACCTTCTCTCTATAATTTGGACCCCAAACAAGAGACTTTTCTTCTTCAATCTCAAGTATGTTAAAGAGGAACTCAAGAGCTTTCAAACCCACCAATTGGTTTTCGGTTTCATCGAGGTATGGGAGGAGTTCTTCATTTCTCTTGAGCCTATTTGGTTGTTCTAGAGCTTGGCTCTAGTGTATTGGGTCATGGAGACCTTGTGAGTGCTTTTGAATGTTTGACATATATGTATATATGTGATTTCATCACTGTTTTTGGGCTGGTACTTACGGGTGTCTCTTTTGATGTTTTGGACCTCAAAAATTGGTTCTCTGGGTCCAAAAACCTTGGGTTACATATTAGATATGTCACTTTTGAACACTTGAGCTATTTATTATGATTTTTTAAAGTTTTGAATGATTTATGTGAGACATACTCTACTTTTGGGGAACTTGATGTTGTGGCTGTGCTATGTTGTTTTTTACACTAAAAATGGTTTTTCCATGTTCTAAAATGTAGAAATGCATATGTGGAATGTTGGAAATGAATTGGGAAATCTTTTGGAAAATTATTTTCTAGCAAAATGTAGGTTTTGGGCACTGTTGGGACTGTTTTGTAAACTGGGAGTAATGTGATTGGAGTTGGCTGTTGTAGACCTAAAAATTAGCTTCCCCATACCTTAAAACCTAGGATTGCATATAAAATTCGTCAAAAAATGATTTCTACATCAATGAAAAATTAGTTTTTAAGTTTGGCTAAATGACCATTTTGGTCCTTTATCTTGTTTATTTTGTTCAAAATGACCCTTTATCTTTTAAAAAATTCATTTTGGTCGTTTATCTTATTTAAAAGGTTCAAAATGATCATTTATCTTTTAAAAAGTTTACTTTGATATCTTATCTTATTTAAAAGGTTCAAAATGGTCATTCAACTATTAAAATTTATTCAACTTTGTCCTTTGAATAACACTCAGACGAAGGACCATTTTGAATATATTTAAATAGTTGAATAACCATTTTGAACCTTTTGAATAAGATAAATGACCAAATTGAATTTTTTAAAAGATAAAGGACCATTTTGAACAAAATAAATAAGATAAAGGACCAAAATGAACTTTTAAAAAATAAAGGACCAAAGTGAACAAAATAAATAAGATAAATGACCAAAATGGTCATTTAGCCTTTAAATTTTCATACTATTTTCATTGAATCTGCCACTGTTTCAAAATTAGTAATTTTTAGAGTTGGAATTAGCTGTTTTGGACCAAAGAAATGGATTCCTTACGTCCTAAAACCTAGTGTTGCATATAAAATTCGTCAAAAACCTATTTCTACATCAATGAGAATTTAATTTTTAAGGTTTTGTGCCATTTTGCTCTGTTTTGCCACTGTTTTGTAAAGTGGGACAAATGGGGCTGGGATTGGCTGTTGTTGACCTAAAAATTAGCTTCCTCATACCTTAAAACCTAGGGTTGCATATAAAATTCGTCAAAAATCGATTTCTACATAAACGGGAAATTAATTTTGAAGTCTTTTTAAGGGAATTTTGAACCAATTTCGGGTTGAATAATAATCCATCCAAAATCTAAGTTTTAAGTGCCTAAAATAACTCCTTTGTAGTGAAAAATGAAAGTTAACATGTATATATGGGTTGGGACTTGATTTGTGACTGTTTGAAACCCAATGTACGAAATTGTGATGCTTGAAAATTGAGGTCTTGTGTTAATTGCGGGTTTGACAAAAAACTTATAGTTTATGTTGGGTTTAAATTGTATAAGTATATGAATGCTATTCTTGTTGTGGAATTACTGGCTAGACCGAAAGGGCGTGACTTTCAACACCATATTTATTGAATTGTCTATTAGTATGTCATGAATGCGTTGTGATCAATTATTTGCTAAGACCAAGAGGATGTGACCTCCGACATTGATATGAATAGTGAGATACTTCTTATGTATATATTATTACTATGATCTGAGCCCGAGGGGCATTGTCCCTCGGCAATGCTTATTGGTTTTTGCTTGTGCATGTGTAGGATAAATGGGTTTGGAGTGCCCGAAGCACTAAAGTGTGTGCAAGTGGGTATATCCACTTCAAAGAGTCATGTTGTGCATGACACTAAGAGGTGAGGAGGGACGAAACCCTTCTCCTTTTGTCGTACGAGGAGTAATGAATGACGTTTGTGTTATTTGCCTTGCACGAGATGATGCACGCTACGAGGAGACTGGATAATGTGGAAAAGGCATCGGTGGCAAAGACAAGATGGATTTAGACAGACAATGTTATGAATTAGAGATAGGGCTTGACTCCATGCTAAGTGGGGAAGGTCCTCTAATATCCACTTGGTAGTACCGTTGAAACCGATTGTCCTGTGGAATACATCTTGCAGCGTGGAAAATGTGTGATGAATCGTTATGAGGAGTGGATGATTACAGTTGGTACACTGAGGGATAGTTCTTTGACTCAAAAGAGTCTTGGGGAAATGGTGTTAGGTTGTAATAACCTGGCTAAGGTTATAAGTCCGGTTAGTATGCGGGACTCACGTAACTGGCTTAGCATTCCCGACAAAGACAGAGCTATATCCATGATTGGTTAGAACGACGTGTCCCTATGTACTTGACATGAGTCATGTGCTCCCAATTCGTCATCTACACAATTGTGTAAGACCATTAAAACCTGGGAGGTTTAATGGCAGTGAGACCCATAAGAATAGATGTTGTGGGATAGATACCCGGACTAGGATTACCGTGAGCGGTTATCGCTAGTGAACCACACGAAGTGGTTATGTAGGTTGTTTGGGACTGTAAGTTCGATTGTTTGTGGCGATCAAGGAAATGGAAAACTCACTCTCATTTTTTTATTTTTCAGAGGAAGATGGTTGATCCGGTGCGAATGATGAAGATGGAGTGGAAACACTACGTCAAGTGCCAATGATGCAAATGAACATGTTCAAGGAAGAATAGCATCCTCTTGAGGATGCCTCATGGATATTTTGGGTTTAATTTTTATTAAGTCACTACTATGAGTCTTGGTCCTTTTCTTGTATAAAGGGGGTAGACTAGACTTTCATTTTATGATGTATCAGTTCCTTATACGTGACTCGTGTAAAATGCATTTACTTTTAAGGATGTAAAAGTGTATTCAGTTTTGTGTAATAGAATTATTTAATGATGAAATTGAGGATGTTTGAAAGAAGTTCTATTATGTAAAATGGTTTACCATGGTTATGATGTTTGATAATTCGAATGTAGTTCATTAAGAAATTTTATTTCGCAAAAAGAACGTTTTTAAATGAATGATAAGTTAACAAGGATGTTTATTCTTTTGGAGTTAAAAGCAATAAGATTTGAAAGTTAAAAAGGGAACAAATTTCCTCATATTTTGGAAGGTTACTTTACAATCAAGAATTAAAATCATTTTAGCTAATAATGCAAATAAGTAGAAATTCCTTAATAGTAACAAGGGGTGTTACACCCTTCCAAATAAGCTAAGTCAAAGCAATGACTATTTATAATCCCATTCCCATTCTAGAACTAAACATAAAGTATTTACAATATTTTCCTTTTCCTCTGAATTCTTTCTAGTCTCAGCATCCATGTTGCTAGCATCCACCGTCATTATCTTCTGCCAATTGTAATTTCGTACCCCATACACATTTACAAGAAAGAAAAATAAAAAGAAAACAATAAAGCAAAGGAGTGAGGGTATATAACCTCAAATCATTTTCACAACGCATGATATTTAGAAGTAAAACATTTTTTTAAAGAAATAAGGTAATAAGTAAAACTTCATTAGAATTAAAGTGAAAATATGCACATGATACTTACTCAAAGGTTGAGTATTTAATGGTGCAATTAAAATATTGTGAAGTAGAAACAAAATGATGAGACTTAACACAGATTAAAACTTACCTATTAATGAGAAAAGAAATAACAATGTTGAGACAATAACACATGTTCGATTAAGTTCATTGTTTTAATACATACCATGTATTTGAATTGATGTTATCAAGGACTCAGATCCCCTCCTGCATCTCCAACAGGATTCTCTCTTCAACAAAAATCTTAATCGTGGATCACATTTTCTCTCTTTTTTAATTACTATTACATTAACCAATTAATGACCAAGATTATTATAAAAGGACAATGACTATAGAGAAACATACCTGGAGATTATCTGAGTTGCATTACCAACACAATATGTTTTGATTTTTTTACATCATGTCAATTGAAAAACATAAAAGTTGTGTATAGTAACTTTAGGTTGGACATAGATTTATTTTTTCACATGGTTGAATGAATTCAACTATTAGTTGTTTTTTCGTTATTATTATGTGATTCTCACCTAAGCGTTGTGAAATGCAAAGAACACACTAGAGTGAGGGATTGAATAGTGTGTTAGATACAACCTTAAAAACTTTTCGCAAAGATGGAGATATTTCAACTTAAGTTTTAAAAGGAACTTGCAAAACAAAAGATTGCAGGTATCGTCCAACCGTTTAAAAAACAGTCCAATGGAATTGCATTTTCTAGTTAACGTCTAAGCGTGAAGCAAAGGTTTTTTGCAAATAAGATAATAAAGAGAATTGTGTGTATAATGCAAAGAAACAACTCAAGAGAATAACTGGTAAGCTTAAAGTGATAAAGTAAAAACACTTGGTTTATACTGGTTCACTTAACCTAAGCTACGTCTAGTTCCCCTTCAAAAGTTCTTCTTCAAAAAACCTTTTGAAAGGTTCCACTAATCAAATCTTGATTACAAATTAAAAAAGGAACATGTTAGACTCCACAATTTAGTTTCTCATGTTTCACATACACTAGTATAGAGCTAATGGGTTGTGCAATGCAACTCTAATAATTTGCACTTACATTTTCCAACAATTTGGTCAACTCATTTGTCCCCATTGTTTATCTCCTTTTAAACCCCCCCACTCATGGAACAAGGTAGTTTTCTCTTCTCATTATCTTCCCCTCCCATTTTTTGTTCGTTAAATAGATAAGTATATTTGTCCTAAATTACAAAATAACTCCTCCTATATATAAATAATGGTATTATCCTACAAAATACTTCTCTATTTTGAATTTTCCATTCTCGTTTAGTCTTCTTTGCAACAACAGCTTAAACTAATCAAAGCAAAATTAAACAACTTTTACCGAACAATATTGGTTGAGGGCACAAAGTATATGCATTATACCACTTGCAACCACCCTATACAATTTGAATATTAAACACAATTAACAAAAAAGAAGTTTTTTCTTGTTTAGTTCACGAAAATGAAGTTTTTAAACATAACTCTATACAACGGTGAACATTTTTATCAAAAGAAAAAATCTAGTTAGATTTATTTTGTGGAATTTGTTGCCAAGCTCATACAATAATTTCTTAAGCTTTTGGTATGTTGGTCATCAATATTTTTTCACATGCATTTTTTGTTTGGCTCTAATACCTTATTAGTGTCATTGTCAATGTTATTTACAAGCTTCACTAATATATGAAAAGAACATAAGAAAAATGAAGTGAAATAATTGGATAAAGGATTTACAAAAAATAAAAATAGATGTTAATCATCAATTAAGATTTGTTTATTACAATCCTACATGAGTATTATTTCTCTTAACAACCATGTCCTCGAACATTTTTGTAACAAAATATTACTTCTTGTGACACTCTTGTACACAAGAATCCACCATGTTGGCCGCAACATCATGAGAATCTGACACATAAAGTCAATTAACAAAAACATGTAAATACACAATTAACTCAATTATAAAGAATAATTATAAAACCTTAAAAGGACACAAATGTAGTGAGAGATTGAATACCAATGTTGACGTTAATGGACTTGGTCAAGCCACAACTAGTGATACAATCGTGAACAACATCGATGAGTGGTTCTTGACAATTATTAGCACACTCATAAACACATATTGCATATGCAATGAAATTTGGAAGTAAAGCTAAGCATTTTAGTTTACATTTGGTAGCACAACTAAGTTTATCAGACACGCGGTTTGACCCAACTTGCACAACTGGAGGATTGTAATTAGCTTGTGAGAAGCCTGATACAATCATGAACATAATCACAACTCCAATAGTTTTCATCTCATTCTTTGCCATGACTCTTCTCTAATTCTAAAAATCTATCTCAGAAATTTACCAAGATGTTCAATTCTTGTTATGATGTTTTAAGGGGGGAGGTTTTTAGCACAAGTATTTATTAAATATGTTATATTTAATATAGTATTTATTGCAGTATTTAATGTAGTATATTTATTTATTACTTAATGTAGCATTTAATACAGTAGTTATTGTAGTATTGGATATATTATATTTATTTATTACACATATTAAATATTTAAATTTAATAACATTATTATTTATGAAATACTAGTATATAATATATTTAACAAGCATGCTTTTGTGTTTGGATGACAACATGGTGGGACGATATGAGTAGTAGCCTCCAGTCCCGTGTGGATAAATATCTGCCTCATGCTCACCTCCATATCTGCACGGGTACTTGTTAAGTGGATAGTCACAAAATTTATCAATATTCATGGATATCCATAGATATTCATACACATTTATTAAAAAAAAAACTTAAAAATAATATAAACAAAAACACTTTGACTAAAAGGAAAGTGGCATAACAAAGTGTTTTTTTATATTATTTTTATTATTGTTAGAAATAAAAAATCATTGCTCGGTTATGTCACTTTCCTTTTAGTTAAAATGTTTTTTATATTAATTTTAAGTTTTTTTTTCAAGAAATATGTATGAATATCTACGAATATCCATAAATATTGATAAAATTTGTGAGTATCCATTTAACTAGTATCCGTGCGGGCATGGAGACGAGCACAAGATAGATATTCATCCACACATGACTAGAAGCTACTACTCGTACCTGTCCCGCCATGTTGCCATCCAAACACAAAAGAATGCTTGTTAAATATATTATATACTAATATTTCATAAATATAATGTTTATTAATATTATTAAATTTAAATATTTAATATGTGTAATATATAATATTATATCCAATACTACAATAAATATTGTATTAAATGCTACATTATATATATATATATATATATATATATATATATATATATATTAGTTTTTCATCTATTTCTAATTCATTTATTTTTTGTTGCACTTTACATGTACTAGCATAATGTCCTAATCTACCAGATTTTTTAACAAGAGAGTTTTTACAGGGCTCAAAATGAGTACAAAGCTCAACAGCAAAGATCAATACGGTCATATATATATATATATATATATATATATATATATATATACATACATATATATATATATAATATCAAATACTACATATGACTTTAGTTGTACATCTTTTAGGTACATAGAAGACTTTGAATTAGAATTGTTTGCTGGGATCTGGTCTCTGGTATCTTAACATATGCAGCACATGAGTGTGTATTTTAAGATCCTGGAGTTTCTTTTGGATGCGATTTACATGCGATTTGTGTTTGCTAACTAGGAAGGGATTTGGTGATTTGTTATGTTTTATAGGACTCTTGGAAAGCTTTGTATTATAGCACCTCTGGTGCTACTACTATATTCATATTTACATAAAATTATATTTGCCTATAAAAAAATATATCAAATACTACATTAAGTAATCCATAGGGTTGACACAGTGGTGTAAGGCCCCGTTGCGTTCATATATGGGGGAACAATCTATTTAGTGGGAGAGCCTGTGTTCGATTTTGAAATACAGAGAAACACACTAGAAGGGGGGTTGAATAATGTGTTTATCTTTTCTTTGAAATCCTTTCGCAAATATGAAGATAGTGTATCTTAAGTTTTACAAGAGCCTTGTGAAACAGAAGACTATGCTATCGTCCAGTAATTCAAATACAACAGATCAATGAAACTGCATTTTTCGTCAGAACACACGTAAAATATTTTCGTAAGTAAAATGTGTAAAGAAACTCTTTTGTGGTATGTGAAGAGATAACTTAAGAGATTTATGAGTAAGCTAGAAAGCGAAAGAGTAGAACACTTAGTTTTATACTGGTTCACTCAAACTGAGCTACGTCTAGTTCTCCTTCAAAACCTTTGAAGGGTTCTACTAATTAGAATCTGATTACGAACAAGTATTTTAACCTGCCACTTCTGGCTACAAGTATTCTCTAGGCCACTCCTGGCACACCTTTAATCTCCCCCTGAGATTAAAGCAAACCCAAGTATTCTTTAACACTAAGCCACTCCTGGCTTTCCAAACAGAAATTGTTTGAGTATAGAAAAAAAGAATAACTCTCACAGAGAGGATATTACAATAAAAAACGAATACACAGAATCGCTTAGCAAAGCTTAGTAGAAAGCTCTTTTTCGCTCAAGTGTGGATCGTCCAGTCGTTTTGATAGAGTTTCGACTCTTAGTCAATCTTCGTGTGTTGATGCATGAGCTTGTTCCTCTATTTATAGGCAGCTTGGTGTAAAGTATCCATTGTGGGATTTGTACCTTTGCCAATAACGGTTCTCTCCCAAATATGTGACTGTTTTCCACGTGTCAGCTTGGGGTGGAGAGACAGAGGAGGCAACAATACATTCAGCGCCTCCACTACTTGTACTATTTCTGCAGAGAAATGCTTTTCTGTCCCTGTACAATACTTTCCGAAAAACCCAAATGAAATGTCATGTTAAAATAAGAGGGAATAATCGAACATTCCAGAGAATCATCATCGAAAACGTATTGTTGCATTATATAACTTTTAAGATAGAAAATAGAGTATAAGTTATATAGGCATTGGACGCTTGCTTTGAAGAAACATTGGACGCTGGATGTTGTACTTTACAAAACATATTTGGACGCTTTGCTTATTGAAATATAAAGTCTAAGTTTGAGAGATACAATACCATTGCGGCATTGGACGATGTAGATCCTATAACACTCAAACAAGACCATTAGATACTTCAAAATTTATCCTTTATTTGTTATCATCAAAACCGAAATTTGAGGGATTGGACATCGTCCAAAGTCTTAGAACTTAACAGATTTCCTATGTGTGAAATTCCCTTAGGCTAGTGGCAACCACAAACTATGCGTAGGATTAGTCTCTGACTCAACGGGTTGGAGGACACCCGTGGTCTCTGACTCAGGACAAAAAAAAAAATACTACATTAAGTGCTACATTAAATATATCATTATACATGGAAAATTCATTTTTTAAAATATTTGTATAAATACTACCTTAATAACATCTAGGTTTAATTACTATTTTGGTCGTCTAATTTATTTTTTAGGTTGAATTTGGTCCTCTTATTATTAAAATTTTCAATTAGGTCCTATAATTTTTAAAAATGATTCAATTAGGTCCCTTTACTTTTAAAAGGTTCAATTAGGTCCTTTATTTTTTTTAAAATGGGTTCAATTTAGTCACATTTTTCTTCCTTCTACTTCAAATTTTTTTAAAAATGGAACCAAATTTGGTTTTAAGTGGGACCAAATTGAATTCATTTTAAAAAATAAAGAACCTAATTGAACCTTTTAAAAATAAAAGGACCTAATTGAATTACTTTTAAAAATTACAGGACTTAATTGAACCTTTTAATATTAAGAGGACCAAATTGAACCTAAAAAATAAATTAGAAGACAAAAATAATAATTAAGCCTAACATCTATAATCTATAAAAAAAAAATACAATTTCAGGTAGCATCAATGAAAAGTTTTACACGTGTTATTATTTATTGTAGTCTGAGCTTAGTTGACCTTATAGAAACATTTATGTGTATTTTTGGGTTAATTTCATAATTTTAGAAATTTAAATTATTTAAAAAAACATTTTATGATATCATTGTATAATTCAATGCATTTTGAATTGTAGGTTTGTCTTATTTGAAGGGGGAATGGTGCTCTGCTAGGGTTTGGTCGTGCTTTAGGGTTTCTTGTTTAATCCAAATTCCAAGGTTTTAATTATGACAAACCATTAGCAGTGCAAATTAAAGGATGGAGGAAAGCTATCTTGTAAGTGTTTCGGATTACATAATGAGTA
The DNA here is from genome assembly GCA_026413185.1 of Pueraria montana var. lobata. Taxonomy (NCBI): domain Eukaryota; kingdom Viridiplantae; phylum Streptophyta; class Magnoliopsida; order Fabales; family Fabaceae; genus Pueraria; species Pueraria montana. The sequence continues at coordinate 26,546,544 of CM048651.1, forward strand.
GATTGAAACAAACACTTTGATGAGTCCAAAATAAGCTCATAATGGAGTCTCATCTATTGCATCAAGATAGATATCTCAAAAGAAATGAATGAAGCCCATCTACATGATGAAGTCCGTGATTCTCTCTGAGGATTTAATGTTGACATACTACAAAAGACATCAAGGTCTCACTTAGAGGATATATCAGAAGGCTACCAAAGATAACACGCATCAGAATGATGAAGCAACAACATGTCTTCCATATGATTCACAAGTACCGAGGTCTCATCAGAAGACTTGGAGTTGGCACCATCAGAATGGTGTTGAAAGCAACATCATGTCTTCCATATGAATCACAACGAATGAGGATTCATCAGAAGTCTGAGGTTGACAACAAAAGAAGATGAAAGGCAACATCACATCTTCCATATGAATCACAATAACTGAGGATTCATCAGAAGATTAAAGTTGACAACATTTAAAGATGCAACCTGTTGAAAGTTGAGACATATCCTTGAGAGAATCTGATGTGGAACATCAGAATAAAACAAAGAAGACTTTTCAGAAGTCTGAACCAAGGAAAATATCCACCAACACCAACAGTAACCTACATAACTTATTAATACTGAAGTAAGCTACTTCAAAATGGTTCTTGCTGTGAAGAGTTGATCTACATGATGAAGTTAAAGATATCCACAAAGTCATATCAAGAGGGCTTTTTCAAAAGGAACATACATCTGAATATGTTCTTCCTCAACAACATCAGAATACAGTTCTGATACACCTTCAGAAGCTCATTAGATATGTTCATTAGAATGAGTTGTTTAGAACATATTTAAATTTATAATAGGTCATAGACAACTGGCATATTTCAAACTTTTTCAAAAGAGCTGTTGTGCCAAGGGTCCCGGCTTCAACAGCTACTTTGTTGAGCATTATAAAAGGGACCTCAAGGAAGCTTTTGAAGATCATATTGAAGCAAGCAAGAGAGTGAAACTCAAGCCTTCTTCCTTTGTTGAGGATTTTGCATTTTCTGCTTCAAGGCTTTTTTTGACAGTGACCCACTTCTGTAAAAATCTACTGTGCTATTCATTGTAAATGTGAGAAGTGTGAATTGTATTTCCTGAGTGGAAAAACCCCATTTAGGGAGAATCCATAATCTCACAGATAACCTTTTACTGTATTTTCCAAAATCTCCAAACCAAGACCAAGGTGTGGTGCTATGGTGAGGAAGTAACCGTGTTGTGATCTTGAAACAGTGTGGGAACACTATTGGTGTTGATTTGTGAGCTTGTAAGAAGCTCTGTGTAGTGGCGAACTCTCTATGATTGCTGTGTAAGCCAGTGGTGGCTTTTTGTGGTGTTTTTTTTAGTGAAAATCTCACTGGAAAGTGAGGACTAGATGTAGTCCTGGGTTTGGGGTGAATCAGTATAAAAATCTACTATGTGATCTTCTCTTTTCACTTTCTCTTTACTATTTTGAGTAACTAAGTTTTACAATTTGTTTTCTCCATAAACGAACATATATAAAATAGTATTTCAAATACAAACACTATTTCAGCAAAGTTCTTTAACTGAACCAAAGGTTTGAAGATTTGTTCTGAGGAAGCATTTGTTTTTAGAAACTGTTAAGGTTTCATTTTGAGCTCAGAACAAATATTTATTCTGAACATATACCTTCTGAACTGAAGCTTTAGAACAATCAGAACTTACAAAAGGAATCAAAGGTTTTTGAAAACACAATTCAACTCCTCTTCTTGTGTTATTTTATTCACTTCATTTTTGCCGTGGGAGAGGTTATTTGTCCTTGGTCTTTTCTAAGGCAGGACAATGATGCCTCTATGATGGTGATTCGTAATTATTCTTTTGTTCAAGCTTTGCACAGCACGCTTGATGTTCCAGTCAACCAGTTACCACGCCCTTGTGTTAAAAGTGATGCATTCTCGATCAAGATCACTGATGATGAGTATTGGCTTGGTTTGGAAAATTGTAAAAACAATTTGCATAGTTGGCTTATTTTGGCCAAAGGGAATTAGCTTGTCAAAACTCAAGACCTTCATACCAAACTTGCCAATCTTTGGAAACCCTTAGGTCATTAGAGATTGACTCCGTTAGGTTAACGTGTGGGCTGTTTAAGCATGGAACCTTAATCCAAGTTTGTTATGTTTATTGTAATGGACACCAAACTTTCATCCCAGCAAGCAGTGCCAAACCTATGCTTAATGTTGGGTTCGTCTTTTGGATCTTCTGTAAGAATACTAGAGGCCCAAAACCTTGTTTGAAATCGTTGGTGTAATCGGTTCTCCAATTACTTTGGACGAGGCAACTAGGCAGCAAACACTGGGGCACTTTGCACGGGTTCATGTCGATCTTGATCTTTCTACTCCTTTGCCAGATGAAATCTTGGTTGAACGCAAAGGTTTTACCTTTTGTATTGGTATTCTTTACGAGAAGCTTGCTACTTTTTGCTCTCATTGCTCTTTGATCGGGAATTCTATATATGTCACAATGCTCTAAAAAACCTGGTGTTGACCATGAGAGAAAAGGACGCTGAAGTGGCTCGTAAAACCGCCAAGGGTTCTATGGAACCTTCACGTAGGGAAGAGACTGGTGCACAAAATCAAGTTGATCCCAAGGGAGATACCCTGGTGACTGTGGTTGATACTAATATTCATTCTAGTGATGAGGAGTCTACCTCGAAACATAACTCCGTTCATTTGGAGGCTACCCTGATACAACATGAACCTGATCTCTTTTTGCAGATAGAGAGAGAGTCTCTAACTCCATGCTTGAGAGTGATAAGGCTGACGACATTGTAAGTGGGATTTGTCTACCAACTCCGACGGAGATAGTTCAATGTGATTTTGAGGTTGTTTCTAGATTACGGGTGACATGGTGGGATGAGGAACATGAGAAGGATGATGGCAACAATGCCTTTACTTTGGTTCTCTCTAATTCCCAACAAGAAAAGTTGAGGCAGGTTAATGCTTCTAAGTCCAAACTTGTGTCTGCTTTAGTCTCTTCCAAAGCCCGTTACAGGGCAAAAACTCTCACTTTTATTTGATGAAGGTTCTATTTGGAACGTGCACGGTTTGCAAATCAACCATCCCTCGACTTCCTTAAGAATCTTTGTTTGACCCATAAGCCCGAGCTCCTTCTATTAGCTGAGCCATGGACGAAGTTTTCCTCTATCCTTGCTTCCTTTTGGAGGGGACTGCGTTTGAAGCTGTTTGTAGTCAACTGTAGAGAATCGCTCAAGCCTAATTTACAGGCTTTATGCACTTACTCTTTATTGTCGTTGGTATTGTCTTTGTCTTCTTAACACATTTCTTTTTCTATTTCTTTGGATGGAAACAATTGTTTCTTTTTCTACTATTAATGTAGGCACTACCTATACTTCTCATCGTTCCTTATGGCAAGAATTGCTTGTTCTCCAGCAACAACATCCACGTTGTTGGTGTTACATTGGGGACTTTAACTTTGTCCTTGGGATGCCTGAAAAACAAGGCAGTCAATCCCCTCTACGGATCTCAAGTGATGAGTTTTGTGCTTGGTCTGAGAGAGGTAACCTAACTCATATTCCTATTTTTGGTGCATGTTATACTTGGACGAATGGTAGGAATGGTCAAGCCTACATTGACATGCGCTTAGATCATGCTCTTTACAATGATGTTAGTCTTCTCTTTTGACAATCTATTTCTTGCTGCACATTGACAATAATGCATTCGGATCATTTTCCTCTTCTTCTAAGACTTCAATCAAACTAGCCTCGTGTGTTTGCATCGCCCTTTTTGGCTTCGGCGAATGTGGTTAGACCATCTGGATTGTCATTGAGTTGTTGCAGAAGTTTGGTCTAAACAGATTATGGGTTGCCTGATGTTTGTTTTAATCAGAAACTGAAACTTTTGAAAAAAAAAAATAGCTTAAGCAGTGGAACATTTCGGTGTTTGGTAATATTCATGTGCAGCTTAATAGAGCTATGGAAAAGGTTGATCACATCTAGTAGTAGCTCAACACTAGGGATTATAATGATGACCTCCACACGTAAGAGAGGATTACTCAAATCGAATTATAGGAAATTTTGAACTATCAAGAAACCTTATGGAGAGAGAAGTCTTGAGTTAAGTGACATAGTTTTGGTGATCGCAATACGACTTTTTTCCATAAGATGGCTCATATCCGTCACATTGCTAAGCATATCTCCATGCTTAGGAAGGGTGATCATTTTCTTGAAACCCAAGAGGATTTGGAAGAAGAGGTTCTTTCATATTTTTCTGGTATTTATGCTTCTCCGAATTCTTGTGTGCCAAATGACTTGATAGCTAAAACTATCTATTCTTTAGTTTCTGGAGAAGATAACGTCATGCTATCCTATATCCCGACGAGAGAGGAAGTGAAGTTAGTCGTTTTTAGTTTGAATGGTGAAGGAGCTTTGGGGGCTGATGGTTTTGGGGGTTTCTTCTTTCAACACTTTTAGGATTTTGTTGGTGAAGATGTGTTTCGCTCAGTGCATCAGTTCTTCTATCATAGTTGGCTTTTGCCCAATTTGAACTTAAATTTGGTGACCTTTATTTTGAAAGTTCAAGGGGTCAATACCATTGAAAATTTTCGATCTATTGCCTTAGCAAATTTCCAGTTTAAGATCATCACAAAGGTTTTGTCTGATCGCTTGGCCTTGGTGGCTCCTAAAATCAATTCCCCTTAGCAGAAAGGGTTTGTTAAGGGTAGTTGTATCAGTGATTGTATCTGTGTAACATTGATAGAGCGTAATTAAGCATTGATTAGTGTTTCATTTTGCACATATTTGACATGCTTTTATGGTTGTTTTTTTACCTTTTTAATTGAGTTTTGTGAGATTGGGCCTCATTAGGCCCAAGTGTCAAGTTTGGTTAATTTTTGCATTTTTTCTCATCTTGACATTGTTTTTGTGTACAGGTCATAACTTTCTGTACAGAGCTCCGATTTAGGTGATTCTGATCTTGTTTGAAAGCTAAGAGGAAGTTCTACAATTTTATGTCTCACGAACTCAGGCTAATTCAGAGGTTTAGGGGGGGTCAAATTGGAGCTACAAAGTTGCGGTCATGCACTTGGATTTTCAGCTTTAGCATTTTTTTTTTTTGCTTAATTTGTAATTAGTTGCCCAATGGTTTTTAGGGACTTAAGTGAGTGGGTTTCTATTATTAATGAGGCCCACAAGTTTAACCCTCTCTCTTTTGTAATAAACAACTTACTTACTCTTGTAGATACACATTACATTACACTTTACACTTTTATAAAATTCTAATTAGGTTTTTGCACTCTACTATCTTATTCTCCTTTATCTTCTCTTCTTCTAATTTCTGATATAAGCTCTGGATGAAGATGTTCATGGAGGGCTAATTACTTTTCCAACTGAAGGATTCCAATGTGGATGGTAAAATTTGAGTTCCTTTATTTTCAATTTTCGTTTCCATGATCATTCCCCTTTTCTATTTTTCAATTTTCGAATTGGATCATGATTATGATTGGATTTAGGATATGAAATTTAGATTAGGATAATCCTTGCATAGTGATCAATTGATTTCTTGTTAAAATGAATATGTGCCTTAATTCATGAACGAATTTGAGACGATGATCTTATGATTTCGTTTTGGTTCTGGATATTCATAGATGTGTTTTTAATTTGTGGAACTATGATGATTTTATGTGAAATTGGATTCCTTGGGTTTATTTTATTTGAATATGTTTTTGCTTAATTCTACTTTTGTGTTCTGTTTAAATTTTGCAATTGTGAACGAAATCCCCCTATTTTCGAATTAATACCAGGTGTTTGATGAAATGTGTCTCTAAGAAATGACCTGGGATTGCGCCTTACTGTGCAAATGTTTAGGGATCCTAGTTGCTTTGGACAATAATTCGACAATTGCTGTCAAGCATCTAAAGTCATAAACTTGTTGCTAGGGCGCTCTTTTGGAGGTAATCTTAATTTAAAATTTGACATTGGAAGGCTTTTGACACTATTGATTGGGCTTTGCTTCTAGTGGTGCTCAAGTCCTTCAATTTGTATCAAACTTTTTGCCACTAGGTTCATTTAATTCTTCTTTTTCTCAAGCTCTCTTTCTCAGTCAATGGAAAATCTATGGGATTTTTCTCTTGTAAGAATGGAGTTTGCCATGGTGTCCCTCTTTTGTCGCTTTTGTTTTGTTTGGCGAAAAATGTTTTAAGTCAGAGTATTAACTTGTTGGTTCAAAAGAACAAGCTTCAGCCTCTTGAAGGTCTGCAAGGTCTTCAGGTTCCAAGTCATGTTTTGTTCGCTGATGACATATTGGTTTTCTGTTAGGGAACTAAACACCCTCTTTTGTCGTTGATGCAACTTTTCAAGGAGTATGGTAAGGCTTCCAGGCAACTTCTTAGTTTGCCAAAATGTCGATTTTATTCTGGTAAGTTTTCTAATACACGTGCTGCTTCCATTCATGCATCCTTAGATTTTCTTCGGGCAGGCTTCCTTTCACCTAGTTAGGTGTACCACTCTTTCAAGGTCTCCACAAACGTGAGTTTTTGTAGTCAATTATGGATAGGATTAAATCTAAATTGGCAAAATGGAAAGGTTCTCTTATTCCAGCAATGGGCAAAGTTCAACTTGTTAAGTCCATAATTCAGGGAATGTTGATATACTCTTTTTATGTTTATAATTGGCCTTTATCTCTTTTAAATATGTTGGACCATTGCAATTTTATTTGGATTTGTGATATTGATCATAAAAAGCATGTTACAGTTGCATAGAGAAAGCTTTGTGTTCTGTTTGAGGAAGGGGGACTTGGTATCCACTCTCTTAAGTTGTTAAATAATGTTGTTATGCTTAAATTGGCTTAGGGTTTGCTTTCGTCTGATGATCAATGGCTAGTCCTTATGCGTGCAAGGTGCTTTTGTGATGGTAAACTAGTCTTTTTTTTATGCGTGTTCTTCAATTTGGATTGGCATTAGGCCGTGTTTGAGCATTGCTTTTGCTCATGCTAAGTGTCAGTTGGATGGTCACACTATCTTTTTTTGGATGGATTTGTGGTTGTCCCAATCTATCGCTAATATTATAAACCTTCTTGATTCTGTTCGTTCCTCTCTTTATGCTTATATGGCAAATTTTATTCACCAAACCAATTGGCACCACCACCTTTCTTAGTCGAGCTCTTCCCTAACGTGCTTGAGTTGATAAAAGGGTGTTGTTATTCTAGTTTTTCCTACCAAGGATTAGCTTCTTTGGGGTCCTTTTGTTTCAGGTGAACTATCATTCAAAGATGCTTATAATCATGTTCGACAACCCTTCCATGGTGTTGCCTTGAGCAAGTTTGCTTTCAAACCATGGGGTTGCTTTTGATCACCAAGCGCCAAAGAAGACGATGCCTTTACTCAGTCCACACGAGCAACATTGGAGCGGGGTCTTGGTGCTAGCTGACGGTTAGGGATTCAGAGAGAGCTCACAAAAATGTGTTTTCCTCATTCATCATGTTTTGTGGTATGCACCTCCTTATATAGAAAACCTGAGGTCATATCTAATCAATTATCTTTTAATTAAATCAAATCTTATCTTATCAGATCAAATCATATTTGATCAATAATCATTAGATCATATCTAATCATTTATCTCTTTTCAATTAATCAAATCATATTTGATCAATTAAAATATTGATTAGATCTTATCTAATCAAATATTTTTTTAATTAATTAATTAATTAAATCATATAACATGCAGGAATTTCGTCACCTATAATGGGTAAGCCGAGGATAGTGACCACATCTTGGAGGGTAATCATAGGCGGACCTATATGTGTTTGAGGGTGGACAAATGCACCCCCTCATTTTAATAAAGTCACATGTATTTATTTTAAAATTTTAAATTTTGTACCCTCTAATTTCATGTGTTTGAACCCCCTGACCTATTTTCATGTGAAGATAAATAAATACACCCATTTATTTTAATAAGATTATAAGTATTAATCTTAAAAAATTATATTTACACTTCTTATTTTTATGTGTTTAAACCCATTATTTCCTTTTCTCACTCTTCTTATATGACAATTATTATTAGATTTATTTTTCTAAATAGAGTGCCCTTTCTGGTCCCAGATCCTAGATCCGCCACTGAGGGTAATACTCATGATTCCAAAAGGAAATATGACAACATTGATGGAGGTTGACCAGAAGCTTAGAAAACTGAAAACCAAAGGTAAATTTAGCTCAATATCATGCTTAGATAAGACAATGGCATCATTGATACGTCGCTTCTTCCACTCAGTTTCTTTAGCTTTGGCCATTCGGGTTAGCCAATTGAAGTGTGAAGGATGTCCTCGAGGCCAGGTCCCAAGAGCTTGAGGAAGTTTCTTCAACTTGAACTAATGGGAAGTAATCGGAATAGGGTATTTGTCAGAATGGAAGTATTAATCCAAGAAAGTCATCCCGTCCCCAATATCGTAATTAAGCACTAGGGTTAAGATAGAAATTACCTTCGTGTGCGCGAAGGGGTTAGGTTGTTTCCAGGTCGGTTTCATCATCAAGATTGACTGAAGGAGACCGATTGGGAGAGGGATTTGGATCAAGAGATTCAGAAGCTGATTCATCACCTCCATATTCGTGAGGATGTGATTCTGAGTTTTTCTTCGATTGCGACATGATGGTGGGTAAAAGAAGACGAAAAGTTTTGAAGAAAGAGGAAAGGTATCAGGTGAGGTTAAATAGTAAAGGAAGAATATTTAAAAAGGATTAGTTGAAAGGTTGTTCTGGAACTTGGGATATTTCAAATGGAGATCATAAATCTTAGACGTTTCATTGACCAATCAACGACAAGATTCAGGGGGGCATTTGTTAGCGCTAAAAATTGAAATTTAGCCGAATTTGAATGTTTAGCTGAAAAATGCGAGGGGATATGATTCATTATTTTTCGGATGAATATTTTAAATGAGATATGTATAAGGGCGGTTGACAAATGTCGTGGATTGGATAAAAGATCAATTTGTTAAATAATAATGGATCTACGGAAGAATTGAGAATGTGCCTAAAAAATAGGATCTTTAAGGCGATTATCACATAAAGATTATCCGAATGAATACATCGTGATGTGGGCGGTTAATGATGTAGATATTTTAGGCAGTTAGGATTTTATTAGTATAAATATCCGTAGATTTGATTATGTATGGACCTCTTTTCAGATCAATCAATCCAACTACTTTATTATCTTTTAGCAATTTTTTAGTTTCGTTTCCTTGCTTTGAGTTTCCTATTCATTCAAATTTACAACTTTAAAGTTATCTTTTGTTTGTTTTCTATTTCCACTTATTTTGAAATTCAAACAATTTCTAGAGTAGTTTGAGAACCCATAGTTGAAAGGCAAATTTCCCCTTTTGACGTCTTTCGTTTGATTATTTGGAATCGTGTTGAGGCTAATAGTTAGCCGAATTACCATTTGGCTAAGCGATTTCATTCACGTGACGACAATTATAATAATTTTATTATGATAATAATTTTATGATAACTATTTTGTGAGAGCATGTGTGCTTGTGGTATGGGATGTTACTGTTTGGTACACTGCGAGATTAAAGACAGAGACTACCAATAAGGTCTAAGGGGTATGGCATCGAGTTGAGTATCCTAATGGTTAAGGGTAGCATCCTTGAATTGGGATACTCACTATCCCAGCTTGAGCACCCACATACCTTTTTAGCATCATCAATATTGGTGTAGTGTATACCTCCATTTAGGATTGTGGCCTAGAGCTGAAAGATTGCTTGTTTCTTGAGAATAATGATGATATGGATGTTAGTACCATTTTAAGGAGAGGTATACGAGCTCTAAATCACTTCCCAAGGTGGATGATGTTTGATGATAATCATCAGTGGAGTATGGATCCATACAAGTTGTGAAAAGTCTAGGTTGTTCCATGATAACTTAGGTCAGACCTTAGGTTCCCCCATTGTATTTTTTTGCTAACAACTTGTCTGTTATTTTATGTGGTATGTTAGTCCTACAAACCTTTTGTGAAAATAATTTTTTTTATAAACGGTTATGAACTCGACAGGCATCACAGTAAACCAACTCATCTTGACTATGTCTACTTGCCCCGAGCCCAAATTTATTAAAAGAAATCAAAAAGCAAGAAAATTGGGGGGGGGGGGGGGGACATATACCAAAACTCACTACAAGAACTAGCAAAATTTTTAATTAGGGAGACCTAGTCGATCCCTAATATAAACATCTCTAATAAACTTTGGAACCATATCCCACCATGAAAACCCAGGAGAAGTAAGACCAGTATTAGCTAAACCGCACACCTATTGCCTTCACAAAAAAATATGGGAAACTGTTGAAGTAGAACCCTTTATGAGATGAATGTTTTAATGACAACAAACTTTTAAGAAGTAGATTTTAAGTATGATAGACTTTTGCTACTAATGGTTTGCCTTGAAGTGCTTTCAAAGAAACAGAACTTATCAAGAAGCATGGAGAACAAGGTATGAAGCATTTGCCTACGGCCTTGGCTTCCAAAATCTGAAGTTTGTCCAACTTCAGAAGCAAGAAACCAAAAGCTGGAAAGGCAATCATGTTTTTCGGTCAAAGGGCAGATATCAGAAGCTATATATGATCAGAGACATGATGCTGGGATAGCTAAAGTCAAGGGGTAGATATCAGAAGTTACACATGACTTAAGGATCATCAGAAGATGCATTACTTAGACAACTCATTAAGACATACGTGTCTACACAGTCAAGAAGCACACACCATGAGTTGTAACAGTCAACTTTATGCAGCAGTGTACTGATGCACTGCCTTGATGAAAGCTCTATTGATCCAACATATCTACTCAAAATAAAAGAGAGTTAAGTTCTACTTTAGCAAGGCAACCATTAATAAGAAAAGTAGTCACTGCAATGGTCAAGAAAGAATCTATACCATTCTGTAGAAGACTTACTTTCTTGAAGAAATAGCAAACCTTATGGCTGAGTTGGAATAGAGGAAAAGTCACGAGTTATGGATAAACAGCAGGCACCAACGGATAAAATTTGAAATTCATAGTTGTGTGCAACTTGTTCCAGCTAAGGAAGGAGGAGGAACCAGCTATGTGATTGAGACAACACACAATAGATCTCCTTGGCCTCTAAGCCTCTCAAGTTTAGGAGTAACGAATCTCCTTAGCCTCCAAGACAAGGTGCAACAGTCAGCTTCAAGAAAGTCTATATAAGGACATTGAAGTGCAGCTGAAGTTCTTTGCTAGGAAGGAAACAACTTAGAGAGTTCATATGTCAGAAGCCTCATCAACTTCTGATACTAGACTTCCTTAGCCCAATCTCTTTTGATTTGTATAGCCAAATCTATCTAGCCATAGAGAGTCTGTAAACATCTTCTCAAAAGGAGCTTACTGATGAGTTTCTCCTTGTGAGATGTATTAGGTACCTGTCCAAATAAAACCTGTTTAGGATAGGGAACCTCAAAAGAGTAGTTAGGGGACTGCTGCTTCTGAAGGTTGAGAGTGACCACAGTAGGTTGTTGTGAGGGTCAAGTAACAATTGCTACTAAGGGTTCAAAGCCTGGAGAGGCTTTTAGAAAGAATACTTGGGTAAATAGACTGCAGAGGCTTAGAGAATACTGTGGTTAAGCCTAGATAGGCTTGTTGAAAGAATACTCAAGGGAGCCTGTAGAGGCTTAGAGAATACGAAGGTGTAGGAGCTTAGGGAGGCTTCAGGAAAGAAAGAATACTCGGTTGGTGTTTGTGTTAGTGGAAAGCCTACAATTGTAAGGACTGGACATAGCCCAAGTGGGGTGAACCAGGATAAATTCCTCTGTGTACTTTTTCCTTCTTACTGCTTCTGATCTGTGTGTTTCTAAATCTTTACCTTGAGTAGCTAGGTTCTTAACTGTTATATCTTTGATATAAAACCTTTTTAAGCTACTCAAACTATTTTCAAAAGTCCAGAAGCATACTTCTACTCATCATTCTTAACTCTCAAAAATAGATTCTACCTACCCTGAATCTGACATTCTATGAGTAGCTTCTGAAGTAGTATATGAAAGTATTTTTGTTTGATTATTATTGATAAACTATTTTATACAAAATACTATTAAGGGATATCAATCGCTCTTAATGAAGCTCCCTGAAGTTGTCGCTTGGATATATCCTAAAAATTTCAGAAGCTGAGTGTTCTTTTGCACGAAAGCCATAGTTAGTTAAGTGTCACTATTCAACCCCCTTCTAGTGACCTTCTAATCCACTTCAAAAACTACAAACTCCAAGGACCAAGTAAGGACTAAACAGTTAAACCATCTATCATGCAAGTGCCAAGGAACACACTTTGACAATTTAAAAGCCAAGACCACCAAGCTAGAGTCACACACTAAAAAAGCTTATGCCACCTTTTTTTTATATGCAATTTCTATTGTTTGCATTGTTGCCACCAATTCAACATGTAGGGAATAGGAATTAGCCAAGTGTAAAGCAAAACACCCAATTAAGAGACCAGAATAATCTCTAAAAATAACACAACAAGCAGCAAAACCAGGAGCACTGCAGGCAGCGCCATCTATGTTGCACTTAATCTAACCATAAAGCGGAGGATGCTAGGAGACTTCCTTAATACGAGGAGTGTGGGAAGGGATGACCTGCAACATGAAATACAGTTAAATATGAAAAATCAGTCATCAAATTTTGCATGGTGCCACGAGAGAGGTTTTCAGCAATTGATAACGCAATAATAACACTATACTAAATGTTGGTTTTAGAAAAGGGACCCCTATGAAAATGAGCCTGGTTTCAACTGATCCAGATAAACAAAAAAAAGGTTAATTATACCAGACACAACAGGAGGGAATGGAAAGATGAAAGGTCCAAATAGCTTTGAAGTGAACTCCTAAGCCATTACCATAATTCAACAGCAAACGAGCAAGTTGCAAAAAGATGTGCAGAGGTTTCTAAACTTTGTCAATAGTTAAAACATATAGAAACCAAGATGTTGCCACACATCTGTAAATTATCATTAGTAGGTACTTTGGAATGGAACAAACAATAAGCCAAAAAAGAACATGATGGTGAAACAATAGGGTGTGCTCCAAAGGTAACCTCTAAACCCTTAGTGACTCTTGCGTAATGTGTGGTCCATGGGATGGGGTTCTTTCCGCTCATGGTTTATTTAGAAAATTTTAAATTATTGTCCATAAAACCCCAACAGCAAGTGTGTTGTGAACCTTAAGGCAATGTGGGTACATTGATTAAGGAGTGTAGCTGTGACTTCAAGATCTTGGGTGAAGCTTTGTGAAGTGGTGAACCTATTAAGGTTGATGTTGTAAGCTAGTGGTGGCTGGTTGTTGTGTTGATTAATGAAAATCTCACTAGGAGAGTGAGGACTGGATGTAGCCCTAAGATTGGGATGAACCAATATAAAAGTTTGTGGTGTTCATTATGAAATACAGAGAAATACACTAGAAGGGGGGGAGGTTGAATAGCGTGTTTATAATTTCTTTGAAAAACTTTAACCAATGTGAAGATAGTATATCTTAAGTTTTACAAAAACTTAGTAAAACAAAAGATTATGCTATCGTCCAGCGGTTCAAAAGAAACAATCCAATGAAACTGTTTTTTCTCGCTTTTCGTTAGAACACACGTAAAAGATAATCGTAGATAAAATGTGTAAAGAAACACTTTCATAGTATGTTGAAGAGATAGTTTAAGAGATATGCAAATAAGCTGGAAAGCGAGAGAATATAACACTTAGTTTTATACTGGTTCACTCAACTGAGCTACGTCAAGTTCTCCTTCAAAAACTTTTGAAGGGTTCTACTAATCAAGATCTGATTACCCTCAAGTATTCTAACCTTGCCACTTCTGGCTACAAGTATTCTCTAGGTCACTCCTGGCACACCTTTAATCTCCCCCTGAGATTAAAACAAACCCAAGTATTCTTTAACACTAAGCCACTCCTGGCTTTCCAAACAAAATTGTTTGAGTATAGATGGAAAGAATAACTCTCTATAGAGAGGATATTACAATAAGTACGAATACACAGAATCGCTTAGCAAAGCTAAGTAGAAAGCTTGTTTTGCTTAAGTGTTGATCGTCCAGTCGTTTTGACAGAGATTCAGCTCTTTATGAATTTTTCGCCAGTCTGATACATGAGCTCATTCCTCTATTTATAGGCAGCTTGGTGCAAAGTATCCGTTGTGGGATCTGTTCCTTTGCCAAGAGCGGTTCTCTCCAAAGCATATGACCGTTGTCATTTTGACTTAGGGTGGAGAGTTAGAGGAGACAGCCGTACATGTAGCGCCTCTCCTACTTGTACTTTTTCTGCAGTGAGAAGCTTCTCTTTTCCTGTTCAATACTATTCGAAAAATCAAATAGAATGACATATTAGAATGAGAGAGAATAATCGTTGCATTACAGAGAATCACCATTGAAAACGTATTGCCTTATGATATTATTTTTTAAGATAGAAACTACAGTGTGGGTTGTATAGTCATTGGACGCTTGCTCTCACAGGAGCATTGGATGTGACTGTAGTATTCTTACAAAACACATTTGGACGCCTTTCTTATTAAAACATAACATCGAGGTTTGAGAGATACAATACCATTGCGCCATTGGACGACGTAAATCCTATAACACTCAAACAAGATCATTAGATACTTCAAAATTTATCCTTTAATTGTTATCATCAAAACCGAAATTCTAGGGGTTGGACATCGTCCAAGGTCTTAGAACCTAACACATTCTTCTTCTTCCTTTCCTCTTTACTGTTTTAAGTAACTAAGACTTATAACCTATGTTAGACCCAAAGACTTTGGACGATGTCCAACCCCTTAAACTTTGGTTTTGATGATAACAAATAAAGTTAAATTTTGAAGTATCTAATGATTGTTGTTTGAGTATTACAGGAAACACACAGTCCAATACTATTATGGTATTGTATTCTTTTTGCTCAAACATCATATGATATGTTTTTTTTTTTAATGCAAAGGTTTGCAAGAGCATCAAAGTAGATCCACATAATCCCAACTAGGTTGGCACCATGAGGACTACCAATCCCCTGCCAGCAAACCAAATTTTATTAATAAAATAAACAAAAGAACGAACAATCATGGGGGGACATAAAACCAAAACCCATGAAGAACAAACATTAACAAAACCTATAACAAGGTAGTCTAAGCTTATCCCTATGGAAGGAATCACAAAGAAAAGATGGAATGGAGTCCCACCAAGAAAAACCAGAAACACGAAAAGCATAGTTAGCAAGAGCGTCGGCACAACTGTTTCCTTCACGATAAATGTGAGAGATTGCAAATGACATTGTTTTTGTAAGAGCAATGCAATTTCGCCATCTCGTTTTAAGCTTCCAAGGCACCATATCCACTGACTTGAAGGCTTGAACCATAGACATAGAGTCACATTCTATCCAGAGCATCCCCCATCCTTTTCTATGCGCTGTCTCAATGGCAAAAATAACCGCCTGTAATTCAGCATGGAAAGCAAATGAAATTGGAAGAGATTGAGAAAAGCAGCCTAATAATTCACCATTATTATTTCTAAAGAGGCCACCACAAGCAGCTGGACCAGGACATCCCTTCGCAGCACCATCTGTGTTGGCCTTAACCCAACCAACAAGAGGTGGATTCCAAAAAACCTCAATAATCTTGGGAGCGCATCTTTTGTGCCCCACAATGTGAAGCTGTCTAAAAAGCGTGAATTCCTCCACTATATTAGACATAGTCCCAGTAGAAAAATTTCCTGTCATCGACACTGCAGCAATTACTCTATTCAAAATATTATATTCTGTCATGGGACTGTCATGAAAACGGGCTTGATTTCGGCTAAACCAAATGAAATTTGCGATATGAATCACCAGGGAAATATAAACGTCCTTAGCTTGAGAGCTGGTTGCTGTATGACAGATCTCCAAAAGCTTCAAAGGGGGAAGAGACATCCAGACGACGTTGTAGAAGCTGACTCAACCATGTCCAAAGATCAGTGGCAAACGGACACTCCAAAAATAAGTGATAAGATGTTTCAACGCATGATCCACAGTGAGAGCACATTGAAGTAAAAGCTAGACCACTTTTATGCAAATTATCATCAGTAGGAAGACGGTTAAGAATCCACCTCCAAAACATAGAAGATTTCGAAGGAGGAATACAATTACGCCAAATAATTTTACTCCACCCAACAGGTTGATCATAAGGTTGATAGTAGCTAATAGCATCTTTAAAAAGGAGTAAACCTGAATCAGAAGGAGACCAAACGCGTCTATCAGTAACATCATCAAGAGGAATAGAACAAGCCTTTATCTCAGGTACCAGATGAGGGAAGTTCTGTTCAAAAACTGGAGGAATCCTCCACTGTTTATCATGAACAAAATCAGACACGGTGGCTTGGAGATTCAGCTGAACAGCTGCAGGAATATTTAACATATCCGCAACAGTCCTGGACATCCATTTATTCATCCAGAATGAAACAATTCTGCCATCGCCAATTTGCCATGATGAGTTCTCCAAAATGATTGCAATACAAGGCTTAATACCAGTCCAAATGGAGGAAGAGACATGAGTATTTTTAGGAACTCCATTTTTAAAGAATCTACTTCTACATAAGGAAGCCCAATGGGAATTCGAGACAATTAAAGACCAGCTAAGCTTTAAAAGAGCAGCCTTATTAATCAGCTTAAGGGGCCGTATCCCTAACCCACCTGAATCCACTGGTTGACAAAGGGTATTCCATGCAACAGTAACCAACTTGCGTTTTAACACATCTCCCGTCCATATAAAATTACGGATCCACAAGTCAATGGAGTTCAAAGTTGCCAATGGCCAAGCATATATATGAAAGCTGTAAAGAAGCATACTTTGGATAATTGATTTAACTACCTGAATCCTGCCCATGAAAGAAAGAAGAGAGCCTTTCCAAGCCTGCAACTTAGCTCTAACTTTATCAACAATAGCTTGCAAGAACAGCTTTTTGGGTCTCCCTTGGAATAATGGAACCCCAAGATAAGTAAAAGGGAGAGAACCTTGAGAAAATCCCAAGGCTTCTTTGATTGCTCTCAAGTGGCTACCTTCATGCATTGTGTTTTCACAATCTTTGATTCCATTTTGGTTCTGAGATGAGTTCAGAAGAGATAAGTTCAGATGAATATTCGTTCTGAGCTCATAATGAAATCTATAGCATTTTTCCAGAAAAGGTGTTCAGAACGAAACTTCAAGTTCTCTGTGTATTAAAAGATCTTTCTCAAAAATAGTTTCTATCTGAAGTACTATTTATAAAAGGTTATTAATTAATAGAGATCAAAAGTTATAGAACTCAACCAAATAAAATAGTAAAGGGAAAAGTAAGGGAAAGATCACAAGTTAATTTTTATACTGGTTCACCCCAAACCCAGGGCTACATCCAGTCCTCACTCTCTAGTGAGATTTTCACTATAACAACACCACAACCAACCACCACTGGCTTACATAACAACCTCAACAGGTTCATCACACTGCAGAGCTTCACACCAACTCTTTACACAACAACAACAACAATGTCACCACACTGTTACACAGTCACTCCCTCACCATAACACCACACCTTGGTCTTGGCTTGGAGATTTCACCATAATACAACACAGGTATTTGTGAATCACTACACATAAAACAAATTCTCCCTAACGGGGGATGTCCACTCAGGAAATACAATCACACTTCTCTCTTATTTACAAGGAATAGCTCACTGAGAATAGTAAGGAAGTGGTCACTCTCACTGAGAGGCTTGAAGCAGGGAATACAAAAATCCTCACTGAGGAAGAAAGGCTCGAGTTGCTCTCTTTCTTGCTTGCTTCAAGGTGCTTTGAAAGGCTTCCAAGAGGTTCCTTTTATAGTGTTCAAACAGGTAGCCATTGGACTCTTGGTACAGCTATTCCTTGATAGAAATTTGAAATTTGCCAGCTATATATGACTTGTCATCATTTTGAATCTGTTTTGAGGAAACCATTCTGATGGATAGATTCTGATGAACTTCTAAAGATACATCAGAAATGTATTATGATGTTTACTGAGGAAAGACCTATTCTGATGTAGGTTCCTTTTGATGAAGACTTCACGATGAGGCTTTGTAAGAAGCACATCTTCATCTTAATGATTAACTCTCCACAACACTAATCATTTTAAAGCAGATTTCTTCAACATATAGAATATGTAGGTTGTTATTGGTGTTGAATGTATTCTGTCCTTGGTGAAAACATCTGGAAAGTCTTCTTGGCTTCTTTCTGATGTTCCACATCAGATTCTCTCAAGGACACATCTCAGCTATCAACTTCTTGCATCTTTATCTTCTGTTAACACCAACCTTCTGATGAACCCTCAGTGATTGTGGTTCATATGGAAGATGTGATGTTGTCAACTTCAATCTTCTGTAAGTCCTTTTTGTATGTGACTGCATATGGAAGACATGAAGTTAAACTTCATTCCATTCTGATGTCAATCTCAGTCTTCTGATGAGCCCTATGTGATTGTGGCTGCATATGGAAGACATGATGTTGCTCTTTTTGATGCACAGAGTCGGGTCTTACCTTCAACACATCATGCATATGTGATCATCTTAGAATCATTCTGTCTTGATTCTGGATAGCATCATTCCGATGCTTCTTATTCTACAGCTTTATTTTGATGCTGTAATCTCTGATCTTTCTTTGAGTGAGACTATCTTGATGTTTTCTTCAACTTGACAACTCAGAGGTCTTCAAAGGAAGCATTGACTTCATCATGTAGATGGGGCTTCAATAATCTTTTGAGACTTCATGTCTTGCACAGTTGAGACATCCTTTCTGAGCTTGTTTTGAACTAACCAGAATGCTTGTTTTCAATCTGCTTTTAATATGATCTGAAACACTTGGCAGATTGTTACCTTGCATAGCTTCATTCTTCAATTTGCAAACACTAATGGTTTGTCATAATTAAAACAATAAAGGTTTTGGATTCAACAATATATATCTTCCAAACATTGATATGGAACTTGTTTGTATAATGACTCAACCAACGTCCAACGCGCTGTTAACAACAAGCATCTAATTTGTAACACCCCTTTTTACTATTAAAGATTTTCTTATTAATTAAGAAATTTGAGAAGTGATTTGATATCCAGTTATTGAAAATAGCCTTTAAAATACGGGGAAATTTGTTTTTCCTTTAAAACGTTGTTATTTAAATTTCCAAATGACAATCATCCATAATAACTTATTAACATATCAAAATCCTTTTTAATGAAATATCGGTCTTAATAAATCAAACTCATTTTATAAGACATTAACTTTGTTGCAAACCATGAAACATAACAAAATCTTCTTTAATTAAGAACATCCTCAGATCCATCATTATACTATTCTATTACACAGAATATACTCATGCATTTACATTCTTGGAATTTAACACATTATACATTTGAGCCACATATAAAGAGTTGTACTTCATAATATTAAAATCTAGTCTACCCTCTTTTATACAGGAAAAGATTGAGACTCAGAGTAGTGACTCAATGAAAATTTCAAAGTACCCAATTTACCCAAGTAGCATCCTAGAAGGATCCTCTTCTTTCTCTTAAAACATCCACTCATGTTCACAGTGCTTGTCGTAGTCTTTCATTCCATCTTCGTTGTTTGCACAAGAACATTCGTCTAAATCTGAAAAATAAGGCGCACGGAGTGAGTCTCTTTCCTCCTCTAAACCAATAACCAAACGACCTTCCAGTCACAAACAGTCATAAGCACACAACATCAACCACCTTGATGTGGTACTCTCACGGGTCTCACTCATAACCCTAAACACATTTTGGACTAGTCCTTAACTCATCACATCTCGGGCTCGTTGCCACTGGATCTCCAAGAACTCAGTGGACTAACACAATTTAAGTTGGATGACTTGCTGGGAGTACACCCTTCACCATGGTACAATGGTAGGGCTCTCACCAACACGGTTATGCCTCGCATTTTTCGGGATTACCAAGTCGGCACTGTGGAAACATGGCCACAAACTCGGTGCCAGATCCCCAAGAAACAGCAAGTCAGCGAGCATACCTCAGGTACCACTTTGTGTGGTTATCCAATCTCTGAGGACTAACTCCTCAACCACTCTCCCTATCGGGATTCATCTTTTACAGGTCCGTGTGGGCTTTTCTACCAAAGGTACTCGACGGCGGTCCTCAATCAACATATGTCCTAGACATACAACACGGAGATCCAACTCCCCCACTATCATAGTGGTTAAACATTACGATCCTATCATCTCACAAGCACAATGCTCACCGTAGATAAAGCCTCCACACGACCTCTCAACACTTGCCCATTTGGCTTCCAATCATGTAAGGTTATCCTTCTCAATCGACGTGTAACATTTATCCACGAACAAATTCCATTTCAACAGTCATGCACGACCCAACGGTAGAGGTTCTTCCTCCTCTTTTCGTTTCTCACAACGTCTAGAAGCAAATAATAACTTATCAACCACAAAACACATGTGCGTAATGCACATCACCCAATCATGACCCGATTCATGATTTTCTCTATCTTATTACATCTTATTGAATCCTTGCTCACTCTCAAGTTTTATGCTTGATTTAATTATCAAGTCTCAAGATACATGCAAGGTCCTAAATTTCCTTCTAAGTCCAAATATCCGGCATCCTCCACGTGCAAAGGTACTAATTGATTACCAATCCATAATATTATTAAATTCACACTCTTTAATTACAATTTATTCACTATTGTTCATAGTGAATATTATTAGTTACTAGAATTCCATCCTAGTATTCACAAATGCGCTTCATTTGGAGTTCATTTGCTCCCATCCAAGAATGCAATATTCTTGTTCCCACAATCAACAAACCATCACAAAAACTAACATGCGCGAACAATATTCCAGCACTCATTGCCCGATGATCACATTCCTCCCGGTCTCCAATTTACAATTATAAACAAGATAAATAGTAATAGTCAATAAATCACAATTCAAACACAAAAATCATTAATAATTAATACATTAACATTTATGGGAAGATCCCCCTTTTTAGGTGGAATACTTTGTCATTAACACAGATAAGCCAAACAACATCACTTAGGCAATTATTCCAAATACATTACAATTAAATGCATAGAGCTGAAATCATCAATCATAAATTATTTGACAAAGTAAATCAACTTAGAATTTCACCAAGTTTTTCAGAGACACTTCTCAGGATGCATATATTATCACATAAAATTAGCTCCCACAAATTCAACCCACAAGTAATTTTGGAATTAAAAACAGTGGCTGAATGCTCTCTGCAAAACACACTTTAAGAATTTTAGAAAGTACTAATTCAACTCTGTTTTTCATGAAAATTTCAAGATAACATTACTAGCATGTGAATTATCACATATAATTTTTCCAGCATGGTCTAACCACGAAAAATTCCCTTCTTTTATTTCAACATCAACATTGTTCCAGAACAGAGTTTACAATGAGAAAATGCACTTAAATACAAAAAGCGCTTACAAAATTCTGAAAAGATTTATGAACACTCCAAATGGTCCAAAATTTGTCACGTAATTTTCTCAGAGCAAATTTCCCATTAAAAGTTATTTTTTTTAATTTTATCTCAGTTATCCAGATTTTGGGTTTTTCAAAGAGAAAATGGGTAAAAATACTTTCCAAGCTTTTCTGACTTTGAAAAAATTCAGGGATGACCCTCATGGTATATAAAACGAACCCATGGTTTCATTTTTCCAAAATCACGTCCCAAAATTTTTATAAAAATCAAAATAGTCCCATTCTCAGAATCAACAGTTTTCGAAAATAAATCCGGTAAAAATAGTTACAGTGCTAAAAAACTCTGAAAAAAATACCATGATATCCAGACATATCAAAACATATAAAAATGTATTTATATCCTCAAAATCATGCATGAAAACCAAGACAAAAAATCAAACACAGTTTCAGAGCAAACATAACAACTAGCTCATTTCAAGTTTTTCAAAAGTTCTTATGGCACCCATGGTGTCTATAGACTACCAACAACAGCCACAATCAATATTAAACAAGAAAACAAGAAAATAGCTTAGGGAAGAAAGAAACCCCTCCATACCTCTTTGGTTCCTCACTCAAATGAAGCAAAAATGGTGTTGTTGGGTAGCCCTTGCTCTCCTCAACAATATATCCGAATTTAATTGGTGGAAACTTTGATTTGAGTGCTTGGATCTTAGAGAGAAGGTGCTGAATTTTTAGAGAGAAGGAGGAGAAAATGATGAACTTGTGGAAGAAGAAAAGTGAGAATGAGAGAAAAGCACTCTTGCACATACAAAAGGAAGAGAGAGGAAAGTAAGAATTTGAAAAATTCCTCTCCTATCCCTTAGCTAGGGCCGGCTCACACTTCTAGGCATTAGGGATCATGTTGGTTTTTAAATTGGACCCATACGGGGCCCATTAGGGTTAGGGTTAGGGTTTCTCATGGTTAGGGTTAGGGTCTTTGTGCATTTTTGGTCATCTGGGTCACTAAAAATCATACATATGGAATTTTAATTTAATCTCACCTTACTTAATATTTTTTCTAAGATAACTTAATTAATTAAATTCCTAACACAAATATTTGTATCAACTTTATTAATTCTTTAATTAATTCGTCACTTAAAACTAATTCAACAGTAAAATAATTTAATTAAGTTATACTGTCTCTACTAAAAAGTTATATGTACGAGGACATTTGCTTCCATCGCCTTTCTATGGGTGACCGTCACATTACGTCGTGACACGCCTTTCAAACTCCGCCCCCTCTCTTTGGTATTTTCACGGCTGAAAATACCCCACGTGACTCTCTTTTCATCTTGCAATTCCAGCAATCTGCCATACACTCGTATCATTCTTGTATGACTCTCAACTCAACATGATTCACCACGCGTAGACAATTTTATTATGTTTTATGTATTTCCTTGCTCTCTCAAAACTTTACAATTTTATAAAATGTTAACTTACCATTTATTCCTCGACGCAAAGGTCCTAAGTTTATTTCTATGTCTAATGCATAAAAATAAAGAGTTAATTAATTAAATTCTATTTAATAAAACAAAATCTTACATCCTAATTAATTGTGCTCTCTGTTAAGGTTTCATTTATCTTTAAATGACAACCTTGCCATGAACACTAGAACAAAGTTCTAGTATTCACAAGTACTCGTGCCTGAGTCTTGTGAACACGTCACAGAGACCAACAAAATTGTCACAAGATCCATCCTACAGTCAAAAGACTGTATCACACAGGCATTCATAAAACATATTTCAAATATTAAATACCCAAGATTCACATCCTTGGGACTTAAAATGAAACATAATAGGTCAATGGATATTGCATATCCACTGCCTTACAAACTTCACACCTCAATAAACAAATATCACAATTCAAATAACAAGAGCTAAGTTGTATCGTCTTATTCACTCAATTTTTATTTTAGTCATCCTTCTAATTTTAATTAACACTTTCTATAAAATTGAGATTAAATTTTAGCTTAAAATACATTCTAAAAGTTTATTTAAGTTAAATCTTAGCCATATATGAATTTTATATTTATAATTAACATTTTTTAAATATTAAAACTTAATAAAATGGTTACGATCTATTAAATTAGAATTATGTTTTTATGTTTGGAAAAATTTAAATATAATTTTTTTAAAATTATAACTGAAGGTGAAGATGTCTATTATTTGTCTGAATTATTCCATTTGTGATCTAGAACAATTATCAACAAAATTTTTTTTATAGTTTTTTTTAATTATAAGTATGAGATAATTTTATAGTTTTTTTTTTTGCCATGCTAATTTTGTAGATAATTTTTAATTATAAATCGAAGTTTTCCTGTCATGCTAATTTTGATATTATTGTCCAGTTATGGTAATCATATGATATGATGTTGAATGAAATTACCTAATATATTTTCCATTTTCAATGAATTTATATTTTCATTTTTTTGAAATTAACAATAATTATTTCATAGATGAAAATTAAATGAAAGAGATAAAAATCCCGTGCGTTGCACGGGTGAAAAACTAGTAAAATAGCACACACAATGTCATATCACTAGAGGATGAAACTGACAATAATGAGCTTGAATTGTCTGAGATTTGGGAAGTAGGTGGAAGAGAATAGTATCTTTTATCTCTATGATATCATATCATTGTTGGGAAATGAGTCCCTCCCTGGCTCGGATTCTTTATCATTTGATTTGGGACGAGTTCTACTATGCGAAAGTGAAATTCTTTTCGCACAGTAGGAAAATATTATGGACCGTTAAATATTCCTAGACTTTAAATCTACGGTTAATGTTTTTGTTTTTATTTCTTTTTCTTTTTTTTCCCTCTCTTTTCCCACTTTGTCCTTGTGGAAAACCCCTCATCTTTGTTGATCTCTCTTCTCCCTCAGAAGACCTAGCCTCTCCAACTCCCTCCCCGGCGGCGGACCACATCACTGGCGGCCTTCATCGTTGATTACCTTCGTAGATCTAAAGGTGAAATACATATTGAGTTTGATTGAAATAGATTTTAATGGTGTAACACCTTAAAATTTTGCAACTAAGGATATAGTAGATACTGTGTTAGTGTATATTGTAACAACTAAATAGATATTGAGATTAATTACAATTGAAAATTTAATTTAGCTAATTAAAAAAGATCTAAAAACTTGGTATGATTTTATGTGGCAAATTTCGGTAAAATTCTAAGTAAACTAAAATTTAATTATACTGTGCGTCATTGCACTGTATAAATTTATACTGTGTAGAGATAATTCAATTACACGTTTCCATAAGATAATTATTCACAAGTGAAATTTAATTTAATTGATTAAGAAAAATTAGATTATATGTAATTTCATGTGACAGAATTTAGCGAAATTAAAATTTAATTAAAATCTAATTTTTACACTATGTGAAATTGTACTGTGTAAAAATTAGACTGTATAAATTTACACTGTGTAAATTAATACTAAGTAGGATTAATTTGAATTACACAATGTTCTAGGTAATTAGCACAATACTCTATGATAATTAACTAGAAATTAACTTCTTTTGGTAAAAGTAAAATTACCATTTTTGCTTAATCTCACTTTAACCATTTTAAGCCAATTTTCCAAAAAACAAAACAACCCATAAAAGGACTCTTTGCTGACCGAACCATGGGCTGAGCTCCTTCCCCAATATTTTGCTCAACTAAACACTCCAATGTCACTCATCAAAAGCCTTAATTTTAGGGAGATTAAAACCCCATTTATCCTTTGGTTCATAAACCTCTCTAACCCATCTATTAATTTTAAAAAATCAACTCCCTCCCTCACTCTCCTCTACTGATTGAACAACACAGCCAAGGGAGAAGAACATTTTTTTTCTCTCAACTCTCTCTTGCTCTCCATTGTTCCTCAACTCCAAAGCTTAGGTAATTTTTATCAAAATTTAATTTTGATTCCATACAAGTGTTTAGAATTTAAAGCTCTACAAGTGTATGGTTTAAAATTTTAATTTTGATACTTAGAGACTTAAGGACTTTCTTAAGGCTCATTCTCTTCATCTAATCCATTTTCTTGAGCTACATTGAGGTATGGAGGAGTTTCCCCCTTAAAATTTGATTAAATGCACTATTTTGTTCATGGTGGCTGCTGGCTGTTTGCATTTTCTTTTAAATATTTTCGTGGACCTTTATGATGAGTTGAGACCATGAATAACTATTTTTATGCCTCTGGAATTTATTGAGTTGATTTAGTATTTTTAATAGAATTATTTTTGTGAATGCTCTGAATCTGTTCAGCACACTGTTTCGAGTATTTGATATGTTTTAGAGTGATATTTTCACAAAGTAAGACCACAAAACCTTGTTACTAGGTGTTATTGATGTTCCTGAATGTTTTCAGATTTTACTGGGTAGATTTAGTATTTATAAATAAATTCTCTTTTTGTTTCAGAAAATCGGTATGGTCACGTTTAAATAGGGGAAAATTATTTTTTAGTGAGAAATGTCTTATGGGAAAAATATACGAAGATAAGTTACCTCTGTGGAGTATACTGTAATTTTTGACGAATCTATGAAGTGGTTTTACTATTTATAGATGATTTATTATTGTAAAAACTGATTTCTGACAACAGGGGAAAATAAATGGAAAAATGATATTTGAGGTGGGCATTAAATTCTGGGAAAAATGTATGTTTTATTTTACTTATTGTAGATGGTCTATGTAAATTTCCACTAATTAATAATAAGTTTTACGATTTTCAAATTTTCCTATACTCTGTTTTTCAGTGTGCAGCCAGATTTGGAAAATAAATAAAAAATCATATTTTTGGAGTGAAATTTGAGTAGATAAATTGTTTTGTGACTATTTGCATGATGAATAGTGCCTCTTCAAATTCCTATACTATTCTGAATTGAAATGATATGTCAAAAATTCTTGGAGTGTAGAAATTGGTCTATGCAGAATATTAGAGTTTGGTTAAATTAATTGTTTTAAGTATGTCATTTAATTGTTTTGGACTATGAATGAGTGGTTTTTCCCCAAAGGGAAGACCTCTGCACTTTATCATTATATATTTGATTACTTGTGAATTTAATTTTTATTCTTGCTTTACTCATTGTATTTACTTGACTTGAATTGGAGATTGGGAGGAATGTGATCCTCAGGCAATCTGTGTACTAGAATTTGATTGTGCATGATGTATTGTGTGTATTGAATGATATGTGATTGTGGGAAGGGGACAAATGGACTCTATGTGAAAGTGCATTTGTAGGCTAGAAAATGGATTCTAGCACTTAACTTTGATTTATTGTTAAAACAATAAATAAACTTTTAAAGAAAAAGAGTGTGAATAGTTATAATTATTTGGACTTAGTAAATTTTAGGCACCTTGACATGTGGGCATCAATTCTTAAACTTGGAATTAGAAAATAAACTAGGACCTTTGCTTGGAGTCGTAGACTAAAGAATAATTTAGCATAATACTTGAGAGAGGGTAAGGATTTGCATAAAATTTAATAAAAATTGTTTAGAATCGTGAATGGGTTCATGATGGGATTAGTAGTGTTGTATGTTTGTTTGTTTGCGATATAGGTGATGCGATGTTCATGGAACGTGATCCTCCGTCATGGTTAATTGTGGAAGCAAACTTGGAGAGGTTGTGTGGGGAGCTTCGACTGTGACTTGTGTCATTTGTGAAGGATGGGATCTTTGTGTGATATAGGATGAGCTCATGATATTAAATTGATCGTCGTCTGGTACCTTTAACAGAGGAGTCCACACAAACCTGTAAGGACAATCCCAGTGGGGAGAGTCGTTGAGGAGTCAATTCTCAGAGATTGGATGACCACAGAGTGGTACATGGGAAATGATCGTAGGCGTGACCGACCTTGGGGGTAAGGGCCGAGTTATGACTTTGAGTCACATAATCGACTTGGCAACCTCGACTAAATGCAAGCCATTATCATGTTGGTGAGAGCCCAGTTATCGTACCGTGACGAGGGTGTACTCCCAATAGCCATCCAACTTAAATATGTAAGACCACTGAGTTCTGGGAGTTCCAGTGGCAGCGGGCCCGAGATTGATGAATTAAGAATTAGTCAACAAGCGTGATTAGGGTCACGAGTGAGACCGTGAGAGAACCCTATTGTGTGGTTTGGTTATGTGAATGTGACCGTGAGGTCGTTTGTTTGTGGCTTGGAGGTGGGAGACTCACTCCATACACCTTACTTTTCATATGGAGACAGATGATTCTGTGCAATCGTCGAAGATGGAATGGAATGACTACGACAAGTGCTAAGGATGTGGATAGACTGGTTCAAGGAAACAGAAGATTTCCCTAAGGATGTCTCATAGGTTAAAGAGGGTATATAAGGGTCGGATTTCTTTTTAAGTCACTGCTTTGAGTTTCAGTCTTTTCTTGTATAAAAGATGGTAGACTAGTCTTTGATTTTATGATGTATCATCCTCTTGTATGTGACTGAAATGTAAAGTGTAATTATTTTCAAGAATGTAAAAGTGCATTCATATTTGTGTAATAAAATTGGTTAGTGATGGAATCAAGATGTGTAAATAAAGTTTTATTGTGTTTTAAATTGTTCATTGTGGATCTAATGTTTTATAAATGGAGTTTGTTTTACTAAGAAGATATTTCATTCAAGGACACTTTTAAATGAATGATAGGTTAATAAGGACGATCCTCTTTTAGAATTAAAAGTAATAAGGTTTTGAGTTTAAAAAAAAAATTCCACGTATTTTGGGAAGGATAGCTATAAATTATAATTGCATCAATTTCACTAATAATAAAAATAAGTAGAAATTCCTTAATAGAAATGGTTCGAGGACTCACGTTCTCAAACTTAGTCCGGGATCCATTTCTAACATAAGTGCCTACCAATATTAACTCCAAAAAGAAATCTGTTTCAAACATGACAAAGGTCGTTGTGACCAATCATAAATAGAACAATAAAAACCATTTACTTTTCCTTTAAGCCATTTCCACGATATGATTTTGATTAAATCAACCAATTGATCAATTCCTGCGTCAGTGTTATTAAAAATGACTTCATTCTTGTGCATCCAGAGAGTCCACAAAGTAGCCATCCAAATTACTGCGCCTAACCTTCTCCTTTTGCTGCCACCAAAGAAGCCAACATGTTGCCATAGATGTTCTTGAAACTGTATTGGTAATGCCGTGACAAAGCCCAACCATAAGTAACATTCCTGCCACACTCTATATGATTCCCTGCATGAGAAGAAAAGATGTTTTGCTTATTCCTCTTCATCTTGGCATAGAGGACAATAAGTAATTCCATTTGCAAGCATGATTCCTCTCTTCCTTAGATCTGTTCTCGTTTGGACTCTGTCTAAAGCTACCCTCCAGGCTAGTGTTTTCACCTTGGATGGTATTGGTATTGACCAGAGGAAATTGAAAAAACCAGAATCATACTGATGTTGATGTTTGACTTGCAAAAAAGAGTAAATTTTTTTTCACAGAATACTCAGAGTTTTGTCTTCCCTCCCAAATCCAGAAATCTCTATTTCCTTTCTTTGGACCATATGTTTCCAATATTGTTAGGAATTCCCCCACTATGTTTTCCTCCCAGGTGAACCAAGGTCTCCTCCAAAGGAGGTTCCAGGTCCATAATTCCCCGTTCCACATACCCACTTCCTTGATCGTTCCCTCCTATTGTAGGGAGTTGGAGAATAACCTCTCATATCTACTCCTAAGACTTTCATTCCCTACCCACACATCTTTCCAGAACATAGTTTCCCCTCCCTCCCCAATGACTTTTTTCACTCTCTGCTTAAACCAGTTTCCATTACCTGTATCCTCCATGTTTGTGATGCTTTTTATATCTCTCCACCATTTTGAAACACCTTGTGACTTGTCACTCCCAAACCCGTAGATTGAATCTCCATATTTTGATCTAAGGACCTTTGTCCAAAGTCCTTGATCATCACAAAATAGTCGCCACCTCCACTTCCCTAGCAGTGCTTTATTAAAGAGCCTCAAGTTTTTTATCCCTAAACCTCCATCCTTCTTTGGTTGGCATACTCTCTCCCAATTAACCCACGCTATCTTTCTCTCATCCCCTTTACCCCCCCCCCCCCCCACAAGAACCTCCTTTGTATTCTCACCAATTCCTTTTCCACTGACTTTGGCAGCTTAAAGAAAGATAAATAGAACAGCGGAATTGCACTGAGGACAGAATTGATTAGGCATATTCTACCCCCAATGGACAGATTCCTCTGGTTCCACACTGAAAGTTTCCTCTTAAATTTTCCCAGCACCGGTTCCCAAGTTTGTGATCGACTCGGGTTAGCCCCAATCGGTATTCCTAAGTAAGAAAACGGGATACCCATTACTCTACAATGCAGTAAGCTCGCCCATCTACTTAGCTCATCCATTTCCATCCCCACCCCTGCCAGTTTGCTCTTATAAAAGTTGACTTTTAGCCCCGATGCTAATTAGAACACTCTTAACATACTTTTGACAACCAAGATGTTCCTAGTTTCTAGTTGTATAAAGAAAATTGCGTCGTCAGCGAATTGTAAGATTGATATATGTACATTTTCTTTACCAACCAGAGCACCAAAAAAGAGACTCTTCGACACTGCTTGTCTCATGATACCTGTAAGACCTTCAACAACCAAAAGAAAAAGGAACGGGGCCAAGGGGTCGCCTTGCCGTAATCCTTTCTTCAAACAGAATTCATCCATAGGGCTCCTGTTTACAATAACTGAAGCATATGATGTCTCCAAGCATGCTTTGATCCATGATATCCATTTGACAGGAAATCCCATTCTTTACATCATGTAATACAAGAAATCCCACCTAATGAAATCATAAGCCTTCTCGAAATATGCTTTAAAGATAAGACAAGCCTTCTTTCTTGCCTTCAAGTCATGGATCACTTCATTAGCAATGACAACCCCATCAAGTAAATTTCTATTTCCAATAAAGGCTGATTGTGCTTCACTGATGACACTCTTTAGCACTTCTTTGATTCTTCTTGAAAGGACCTTCGCAAGGATCTTGTATATGCAGCCAACAAGGGAGATGGGTCTGAATTCCCCCAAAGACAAAGGGTTGTTCACTTTGAGAATTAAAGCAAAGAAGGAGGAGTTGCAACCTTTTGGAATAAAATCCACAGCATGGAATTCATGGTACACTCGAAAAATATCGTGCTTGAGGGTATCCCAAAAAGTTTTAATGAAAGTGAAATTGAAGTTGTCTGGACTTGGACTTTTGTCCCCACCATATTCCCAAACAGCCAGCTTGATTTCTTCCTCTGAAAACTCTGCAATAAGAGATGTGTAATCCTCAACATTTATGGATTGAAACGAGATGGCATCCAACCTCACAACTACATCCTCCTCTTTCTGGAATTGATCTTGAAAAAAAGTTTTGACCCCCTCCTTCACTTTGTTAGGCTCTTCTTCCCAAGTTCCATTTATAGTTACACCTTTGGTGTTATTCCTCTTTCTCCTCCAATTCACAGCCGCATGGAAGAATTTTGAATTTTCATCCCCCTCTTTAATCCACCTATTTCTTGATTTCTGATAAAGAATTGATTCTTGCCTTTTTGACAATTTCCATACTTCTTGCATAAGCGCTCCCCTCCAATACATATTGAGATCCCCCTCCCCATGAATCCAGCCAATCTGTTGAGAGCAAAATTCTATCTAGCTTGCTAGCCGCACCACCTCCACTTTTATACCAGGTAAAACATCTCCCTATCATAGGAACTTCCACTAACATCATATAATCAATGAATCTATTGAAGCCTTCCATTTCACTACTATAGCTTTGTAGTTGCTGGCCTAAAGATCTTCTTTCCTCCCTACTCCTGATTGCATTAAAGTCTCTAGCCATGCACCATCTAATATTTCTGTGTTGGTTTCTAATCTGCACAAGTTCCTCCCATAGCATTCTTTTCTCATTCAACAAGCATGGGGAGTATATGTTGACTATACATAGCTCTTGCAATTCCCTCTTCCATTTACCAATGACACCGAGGTACCAGTTACCAGAGAACAATTGCAACAATTCAAACTCTTCTTTTCCCCCACAAACATAGTAGACCTCCACTCGCATTAACTACTTCTTTCTCCACCCAAGCGACCTCATTATCCCCCAAATTGCAAAACAAATATTCTTCTTTAGCTGGTGTTGTTTTGTTTCCTGCAGACACATGAAATCTGGTTTCTCTCCGTTGATCAATTTTCTCAATCCCCTCCATTTAATCTTACTTCCAATACCCCTCACATTATAGGTTAGTACTTTCATCATTACCTATCAAATATTCCTTCCCCTATCTCTCTCTGTATTCTCTCCATTTCCTCTTTATCTTTTTTCTCCATGTCACAAATTTTTTTTATGATCAATTCCTCGTTGCCTTCAAAGATTGCTCCCATATCCTTCCCCATGTCCCATAGATTCTTTGCTTCTGCCAAGTCATCTTTAATCCATCTGCTACTGAAGCTCCTAACACAACAAGGGGAACACAATAAGGGGCAGAGATAAAAGATGAAAAAGAGAGGGCTTCTGATATGGCTTTGTTTTTCTTCTTCAGATTAGATCTTCTAAATGTGTTTCACCCTTCAGATGTTGTCTGTAGGTTTTTCCCAACCCCCTCTTGTGACATCCTAGTGTTACTTATCACCTCTTTGTTCTTCTAGCCCCCCTCTGGGTTAGTAGATATATGCGTAGCAACCATCATCGCCTCATTTACTTTAGAACTATCGACATTGCTTTTTGATATGGATGCTTCTATCTGTTCACCTTTCTCTGCTTTTTCCTTCCTATTATTCCTCTTATGATTTGCTCTCTAGTAATTTTCCTTTGGCGTAGAACTTTGGACCACCATGCATACCTTACCCAGACTCTTGGTAGGTGAATTCTGTTTTGTCCTGTCGCATTAATGGGTCCAGTTCTAGCTAAACCTTTCAATTTTCTTTTTGATTTGACATAGCCTTTAACTAGATAATCTCCACTTTTTTTATTATCATCTACATGGGCCTGCAAAGAAGTCTCTTCTAGTTGCTGGACACCGTCTTGATAGGCCTCTCCCTTTAGACCCATTTGTCCACCCTCTACTAGTATCTCCTTAGGCCCAACAAGAGTGTTAGTAATCTCCTGTCTCTCTTTGTTGTTATCCCCAGATGACCGTTGGTCCTCCTCATGTTCTGACATATGTTCGCCTCCCACCAACTCTTCAGAAAGCTCCCTACATCTGTCGTTTTCTCCACAGCTAGCGTCCCTTATTGGTATCTGACTTACACTATTTTGGATTACCAAAACTTCTTTTTGATTGACCTCTATCCCATAACTTCCCAAGAAAGTCGAGATCTCTTTTCCCGTGATTACCGCATTAATTGCTTCTGTATCCTCGTCGGCGCGTGCTTCTGTATCCTCATCGGCGCGGTGAACAATTTGCCCCATCCAAACTGTGAAACTCCGACTAGGCTTTATCTTTAGAGTTATTTTCCGGTACAGTAGCTTTGTTTTCTGATTTGATTGACTCCGAAATCTTCCAAACCTCGCCTTCAAAACATTCAGACATGGAAGAATTAATATCAAGCCCTTCAATACTTGCTTCAGCCAGCCCATCCTCTGAATCCATATGGATCTTCCTTGTGCAGCAACATCTATTATCCCCCTGATATCCAAAATCCTCTATCAGTTTAACAGAGCATATTAAGCCGTTAATCCTAATCTTCTAGGACTTATAGAGAGGTTCTGACTAGGATCCTTGCCCCGTCAAGTTTCTTCATCATTTTGGTTTCTTCTGCAACAATAATTAGTGAGCTTGATGAACCCAGAAGTAGCATCACCTTTTCGAAGCAAGCTTCATTCTAGACATTAAGAGGAATACCATAGCATCGAACCCAACATAGTCGACAACCTGTTACATCTGCTACATTCCACAGTTGAATAGATTCAAAGATCTCACATAACCAACTTCCTTCTTCTTTAGCTTCTTCGTATATTTCCTCTACTTGCTCCCCTTTTAGGAGGAACATATTATCCCCCATGTAAATCACGCTTGTGGATTGATACCCTTGTAAAAGAAAGGTTTCTTGTAGGTTGATTGCTATTTTTGGGTCTTTCACTCTTCCTACCATGCTTCTTGCCAACCATTCCTCATTTGAAACATTCTATTTTAGGTCAAGGCCCTTCCATGTGTCTTGTTCGACCCCTTCTTGGTTCTTAACTCTCCATTTCTTCCCAACTTTTTCTTTCTCTGAAATAGTGGCCATCGCATATGACACTCCTTCCCTCCTAAAATGATTCCACCCTTGGCCACCAAACCCCTTCACTATAGCCCTTGAAGTTTCTCCTTTATTAAAGTTATGAGCCCTTGCAATATCCTTATGACCTCCTTGTTGTGAATCTTTTTGCACCTCGATTTTTCCATAATTTGGCATATTAGCATACAGTTTCATCGCACTTATGTATATATTATCCAGCCTTCTTTCTAGAGTTTTTTCATTTTTCTACGTCTGCGAAACGGGCAAAGCCAAAACGTTGCCCCCAAGCATTCTTTCTCTGTGCGATAAACACCTCTCTAACCTTACCAAATCTTTGGAAAACCCCCCACAGTTCTACCCTCCCAAAGTTTTCCGGAAAATGTGAGATGAAGAACGTAGTTAATTTGTTTTCCTTTGACTCCTTCACTCCCCACCCCCCCCTCTCTCTCTACCTTTCTCTCTCATCCTCTTTCTAATTAAAACATTATTTATTGTAATAATAAAACTATAAGTAACTTCTTTAAATGAAAAGCTAGATTGGTACAGATTTGAACTTTTTATTTTGATGTTTGATATCATCTTACAAAGAAACATTTCTATGACATTTGACTCAACTTGGATGAGGCTGTAGTCCAAGTTTTTATAGCCTAATGCAAACCAAAAAATTATAGCAAAGACATTAATAATTTAAATAATAATGAAAAGACTCGTCACTTACAACTTGAGTGTTGTTTGATAAACAATTTGAAAAAACATGAAACTTGTTTATTCCTATATTCAATAGGACTCTTTCAGGTTTCAATTAATAAGAAAATTAGTTTTATGATAAACATTTGATATTCCAATTACTCTTAAAAATAATTAACAAAAAATTCAATAATTTTTTCATATTAATTATAAAAATAAAAAATGATTACCAATCTTATATGTGAATAGAAACGATAAAATAGATCATTATTGTTAAATGTTTTGAATTTTTTCAGATTACTATAAAAAATATATTTTTTTTGGTGATTCACGCGTGTCATAAGAAAATTTGATAAGAAAAAGAAGAAAACAATAATAAGTTAGAACAACAACAAAAAATCAATCAAAAGAAGAAGAAGAAGAAGAAAAAATCAATCAATCAGAAGAAGAAGAAATTAGTCAGAACGGTTTAATTTTAGAAAGGAAAAAAAGAAGAAGAGAGAGATACAGTACAAATTTAAGAACGTGCTAAAAATGTAATATAAGAAAAATGAGATTACAGGGATGCAAAATAATAATAAAAACAATAGCAATGGAAACAACATATAAGAAAGATTTTCTTTTCTTTAGATTACTATAAAAAAATACCTTTTTGCGATGAATCACGTGTAGACCGTCATTTTCGTATCAGTAGAGAAATTGATAAGAAAAACAAAATAATAATAAGTTTAGAACAATAAAAGAATAATCAATTAGGAGAAAAATAAGAAGAAAAAAAAATAAGGCAGAACAATAAAAGGTTAATTTTAGTAGGAAAAAAAAAGAGAGATTAGATACAAATTTAATAGTGCATTAAAAAATATAATATAAGAAGAATGAGATTACATGGATGCAAAATAATAATAATAATGGAAACAATATATAAGGAAGATTTTTTTTAGATTACTATATAAAAAAAAGACATACTTTTTTTTTTGTTAAAATCACGTACTAACTACCATTTTTGTATCAACAGATAAATTGATAAGAAGAAGAAACCAATATAATTAGTCAAAATGATAAAACAATTAATCAATTAAGAAGAAAAAAATGAGAATAATAAAAAGGTTAGTTTTAGACTTCATGTTGTTTGATGAAATAGAAAAAAGAAATGTAGAAGAATCCATACATTTAGTAGGAAGAAATTGTAGAAGATCCTAAACGTGTTAATCTTTTAGAAGAAATAGGGTTATTATCTACTAAATTTAATGATAAAAAATAATTAATCAAAACAATAAAAGGTTAATTTTAGATGACGAAGATAGAAATTTCAAAATTCGTGAAAGAAAAATATAAGAAAAATGAGATTACAGAGAAGAATCCATACCTTAATCAGGAAGAATTTTCAGAAGATCCCAAAAATTAACCTTTTTTTAAGAAAGTAAGAGTATTGCCCGTTATGTTTGAAAAAGAAAGTTCTTGAACGAAAGGGTTTTCAAAGAGAATGAGAGGAGTGTTTCATTTGTAGATGTTTCAAGCTAATAGGAAAATAATGAATCGCAATTAATATGGAAGAAATTTTGAAAATTGAGAAATTATCTGATAAAGTTTTGAAATTTGAACGTAAAAACCTTGAAGCATACCACTTTTTGAGCGGGATTTTAAGAGGAGAGAGGCATTTGCATAAAAGATTATTTTAAATTTTATTATTATGATTTAAGGTACTTAATTATTATGATTTAAATTTTATTACATGACACTGTAATTATGTATGCTATTTCAAATTTTAAATTAAATCATTAATTTAGGAATTGAATAGAAATTATAACCTTAAATAATTAATTATCTAAAACAGCAATTATAATCATAAATTTTATTTTATGAAACTGCAATTATGTAATATCAATTAATTTTTAAAAGTTTGTATATTAATAACATTTTTGAAATCAATTATCTTGATATTAATAACATTTTTATAATTACAAAAATAACCTTACTTTGGGGGGAGGGGGGGAGGGGGGGGGGGGGGGGGGGGGGGGGGATTTTGACCAGTGTATATTCCTTTAAGTAATAAAGGATAACATTTTTTAAATCAATTATCTTGATATTAATAGCATTTTTATAATTACATTTTTATAAATGATATTAATAGAATTTTTATAAATGCCAAAAAAAATAGCATTTTTATAATTACAAAAATAACCTTACTTTTGGGAGGAAAATTTTTGACTAGTGTATATTCCTTTAAGTAATAAAGGATTAAATCATTAATTTAGGAATTGAATATAAATTATAACCTTAAATATTTAATTATCTGAAACTGCAATTATAATCATAAATTTTATTTTATGAAACTGCAATTATGTAATATCAAATAATTTTAAAAAGTTTGTATACTAATAACATTTTGGAAATCAATTATCTTGATATTAATGGCATTTTTATAATTACAAAATAATCTTACTTTTGGGGGGAAATTTTTTTGACCAGTGTATATTCCTTTAAGTAATAAAGGGATAACATTTTTGAAATCAATTATCTTGATATTAATAGCCTTTTTATAATTACAAAACTAAGCTTACTTTGGGGGGGGGGGGGGGAGATTTTGACCAGTGTATATTCCTTTAAGTAATGAACTAGTGCGTGTATCCCGTGCTATACTTTGGGGGGGGGGGGGGGGGGGAATTTTGACTAGTGTATAATAAACTAGTGCGTGTATCCCGTGCGATGCACGAGAATAATTTTTTTTGAGAAGCAGAGTAAATTTTTTAATTTGTATGTAACCATATATAAACAAATTTATATACTTAGTTTTAAAAATATTTTATATATGAATCACATTTTAATTAAGAAATTATTTATTAATAATAATATTTTATAATTACTAATTTAACTTTAACTATTTCCATTTTCAAAAAGTATTTATAATAATTTTAAAGTTCAAATTTCAAGAACTTAGTGATAACAAATTTTAAATAATTAAATTAGTAACTGTAAATTTAATTATTTGATTATAAATTTCTTTCTTTGAATATTTTTTTTTGAGTTTAATATATAAAATTAAATAATTAAGGAATAAAACACTAATCCACATACACAATTTTTTTTTAAAAATTATTACTATAGTAATTTTAATAATATATATATTGAAAGACTAAATGAAACAATCATTTAGATAAGTGATAATTAAGAGAGAAGGATTATTTGTTTCTAAAAATAAAAATATGACTTTTGAATAATCATCACACAAATGATTGTCTATATAGGAAAAAAATCAACAAAATGCATTAAAAATGTAAGGAAAAATAAGATTACAGAGATACAAAACAATAATATAAGAAACATCCATACAATGAGAGGAACGTTTCATATGTAGAGGCTTTAGACTTTAGTCGTGATTATGACATTTAAGCGTGATTACCAAGTTATCCG